>OZ038481.1:65078677-65126177 GCA_964036315.1 Acanthosepion esculentum | reverse complement strand
GTCACTTTTCAAAACCAGTTATTATCTGGGGGCTAAGTTCTAATTAAAGTACATTCCTTTGCTTTCTTTCAACAACCTCCTTGAAGCAGGTCTGCTAAAATAGCCAGTAGCTGAAATAAAACACTTGATTTGTCATATACTTCAGAAATTGTATATGGTTCTAGCCAGTGATTTACCATACTTATTAACAATATAAATGATAGAATATTCTTTTAATACTGTCAATTAAAAGAAATTGGCCAATTTGAAAGTAAATTACATCAAAAACATATGAAGGATATTTCTTACATTCTACATCAAAAACTTTTCAAGTATATTTGAAAATGTATAAGGAATTTGTAAAAAAACCTTTTGACAAGTATTTATATATAACTGCATTTTAATAACTGTTTAAGTCTATATTCTAATGACATTGTTTATCAATAATAAAAGATCTGATATCACAATTAGTTAAATTTCACTAATTGATAATTAAGAACTTAGAATTCAAAATCAACACTGGAATATAAAAAAAATTGTTATTCATTTGTTTCAAAAACTTGTACACACTTAGTGGTTAACTTATATAAGAGAAAGAAATATTAAATATAAAATATAAAAAAAGTTGAAGAATGATATACTATATGGTATTATTGCTCTTCACTTTTTGGTTGAATGATGTACATGTGACATAATAGGTAAACAGGTAGTGTCAATGTGGAAGACATAGACATGACTTAATACCATTTCACTGCAGAAAAATTGTTGTGACGAAAAAGTGGGGTATTATATCACTGAGGTAGTAACTGCTTAAGTTCTTTCTTAGGCAAAAGTAGCATGAGTATATCAGTAGTATGCGAATTTCAGAGTGTTATATGAAAACTTGATGGCCACAGGTGATGCAAGAACTGGATTACAGATGACTGACAAGGACAGTATCCATCAAACAAAAAAGAAAATGGTATTAAATTATAACCCATTAAAGTTCAACACATCAGTCAATGCACTGTAGAGGGTGCATTGCACTCCAAGTATAAAATATTGTTAAGCAACAGGGATCAGATTATTGATAGCACAGCATTAGTTAAAACACCTCATTTAAGCCAAGAACATTGCCATTGGATTGTAGAAGACTGAAGTCATGTCACCTGGTCAGACAAGTCCCTGTTTCCAACACTTTCAGACAAGCAAAGTTTGTATAGGGAGATACTGCAGAAGGCTAGGGATTCAGTCTCTCAGCAGAATATTATACAAGTTAGTCATTTTTCTGTAATGGTTTAGTGTCTATGTTCTGTTGGTATTTAGAATACTAGTAAAGTTAGAATTTGTTGTGACAGCTTTTTGTCATTTAATTTTGTATAAAAGATACTTACACTTTAAATTTAAATTAGATACTAAAAAGAAAATGCAAATGTTTAATTGATAAAAAAATATTCAAATATTACTATGTGTCTCAATATATTTCATAATATAAAATGAGTACAGAATTAAATTAGAATTTTCAAATATTAAAATTATTCTACAACTGTATATATTTTTTAATCATTTCATCCCAAGCAAGGCAAAGCCACTAAGATGCAAGGAGTGTGAAAAAATATGAGAAAAAGAAAAACATTAAGGAGAGAAACAATAAAAGAACAAGAATTAAGACAGAAGATAACAATTGACATTGCATTTAAATTTTTGAAGATCAAAGTTGACAGAAAAGATTTCAACAAGTGGGGGAAGTGAGAGAGAAGAAACTGTTAGCATAGAACTTTCAGTTGCATCTAGAAATTTCAACAGTAAAATGATGCAACCTAGCTGCTAATCTAGTACTGTACTTAAATTTGTAAAGTCAAGGTACCAAAGTGGAAAGTTCATCAGAACAATTACCCTGAAAGTATTGATAGATACGGCACAGGGAAGCTATGTTACAGTGGTGGTAAAGTGACTGAAGTTGATATGCTAGGTTTAGACCAATAACATTGTGGATTCTTTGGATTTTATCAAGAATCTCTAAAAACATAGCAGAAACATCAAACCAGATGTGGTAGCAATATTCAATACATGAATGAATGACAGACTAAGTGTTGTAGAGTTATTTCTTCAGTGGAAACTGTATTTGGACTAGATTCGGTCCTAAATATGTACAAAACGTTAGGAACTTGTTATAATAACTATTACGCAGAGTAATCTAGTTGTGGTAGCTGACTACTTTTGTATTCGACTCCCACTGACTCCTACTTATATTAGATGGGAGAGTCTATTATTTATAGACTAGGTGTGTTTCACCATAACACCCCACTCCTAAAACTTTACTCCATAGGAGTAAACAGTTTTCTTAATTTTTTTATTTTATTTTTTTTTTACAGAAAAGGAAAAAAAGAAAAAAAAAACTTCATTTTTTTTAGCAACATTTTAGCGTTATCTCCTATGTTTTGGATCCATTTTTAAATGATCAGTTGCCTTTCTTTTTCTCTTGGATCGGTATACCTCAGGTAACATCGTTGCTGGTGTTGGTAGATCAAATGTATCAAAAATCACCTCCATTGGTGTTTCTTCCGCGGGACCGCTGTCAACCACGTCTGAAGAGCGTCGTCTGATCTGGTTAATGTGCCGTCTGCACGTGAATTTTTCACCTTTCACGGAGTACATCATGTTGCCAATCCGCTTTTCTATTTTTTCCAATCTCCCAGAATGATTTATTCTGTTTATATACCTTAAAGTATACTTTTACACCAGGACTGTATTTCTTTACTTGAATAAATTTTTCTCTACCTGGCTTTGTCTTTTTGGTAATAATTTGTCGAAGACAGATCTTACCCGACGTGCAAAGATCACCTCGGCTGGCAATTGTGAGGCTGGTGTTGCGTTATTTGGGGTAAGTCTGTATACCTGTAGAAACTTCTGTAGGGCTTCATCTGCAGGTATTTCCCTAGCTTTCTTTAAAGCTCTTTTAAGGGTGTCCACAAATTTTTCAGCTAACCCGTTTGATCTTTGGTGATATGGAGCTGTGGTAAGATGTTCAACGTATTGCATTTTTATTACTTATTTCGACTGTAACAAATTTTCTAGTTATTCCATCGTTTACCTCGTTGGACTTTAGTTTTCTTATTTTATTGCCTTTATTTTTTGACCGGCAGTGCTTCTATGCCCAACTCTTCCACAGTTGAAACATTTTTTATTCCTAAAATTGCAATATCTGTACCAGTGTAGTTCATCGCAAGCAAAACATGGCTTCGGACGTTTTTGTTTGTTTTTCTCTGGTATTTCACTTTTTGCTTGATAATCTGCAATTTTATAATTCTTTTTGTTAGACTGACTTTCTTCTTTGTAGTGTATTTTCCTTACGAAACGCCAGACTGTTCTATCTTTTTTGCGTCTTTTTTTACGCTAACATATCTTGTGCAGTCTTCTGCCAATTTCTGTACCGTAATACTTGGATTGCTTTCCAATTTTGCCAGTACTAATTTTCTCAACTCTGCGTCTTTTTCCGCTACCAGCCCCTGAACAAACACCAAGCACTTAAAATTGTCTGCGCACGTTATATAGTCATGTTCGTCATCTTTCATCAAATTCAAACACTTCCACCTCTTGTGGAACAAAGATGTCTTTTTACTAAATAATTCACTTAATATATTTACTGCCTTGGTAAATGTCAACTCGTTAGTTTTTTTTCGGTAAAATGTAGTTTACCAATTTGTTATGCTCAGCAGTTCCTAATTTGCTTAAAAGAAGCCTAACTTTCTTTCCTTCAGACCACGAGTGGCAGTCCTCGCTATACACGTGCGTATATTTTTTATAATATTCTTCAAAAGTTATCTCTTCATCTGGACTGTACGTGAATATTTCAATTGAATTCCATATTGTATTCTCTGGGAAAGAATAATTTTGTAGACTTTCTTTCCTCTTCTCAGTTATTTCCAGAATTCTGTTTTGAAACTCCCCATGCATCTGTTCCATTTTTTGTTGGAATTGCATTTGTCTATTGAAAGTTTCCTCCTGTAACTGCATCTGGAATGTTTTTTGTTGTTCTAATATTTTTTTTGTTGTTCCAACTGGAACTTAAAAAATTACTGGAACAGACTTTTTCACTCCTCCATTTTTTTTTTTTTAAGTGTAAATCCAAGACTTTGTCGCCCACATTATTTTTGGCGAACAAAATGTTTCTTCCTTCGTTTGAGTGCAAATTTCGTCGCCAAAACCACTGTGGCGAACAAACTTTTTCTTCCTCCGTATGAGTGCAAATTCTAGCCGCCAAAGGTGTTGTAGAGTTTTTTTCCTCAGTGGAAACTGTATTTGGATTAAATTCGGTCCTAAATAGGTACAACGTACAAAACGTTAGGAACTTGTTATAATAAGTATTACGCAGAGTAATCTAGTTGAGGTAGTTGACTACTTTCGTATTCGACTCCCACTGACTCCTACTTATATTAGATGGGAGAGTCTATTATTTATAGACTAGGTGTGTTTCACCATAACACTAAGATAGATTCTAATGAGAAAAATTATCTACTTTGAGATAGTGAACCAACTTTTCTAACATGCTTGTTAAATGCCTTTGACATATCCAAAGCAACAGTCCAACCTTCACGTTTTTATCTGAAGCTTGATTCTTTCAGCAAAAACTTAATACATCAGTAGTTAACCTAAAGAAGCAAAAGTCATATGAATTATCTATTTACAATTATTATGAGTGGACACAGCGAGGTGTCAGAACCATCATACTGCAGCTTAACAGGCAGGTGTGAACCAACGAAAAGATTCTAGTTTCACCTGGTATTTCCAAAAAGGCACAAAAGCACTGATGCTGGCTTTTACACAAGAAACTTTGAATTTAATGTTAAATAAAATTTAAATTATTTTTCTCAGTAGCTTTTTAAAAAATATATATTGCCTGATGTTCAATTATTTTTGCAATATTGCTATTATTCAATCAATATTTCAAAATAGTTTTCACAAAAGTAATTATGTAAAAAGTACTATGTAATAAAAATTTCTAGCTAAACAGAGCAGCTATCGTGTGCATATGATACAAAGATTTGCAATTTGGCTCTGAAGATCAAGTGATAATCATATCAATCCAGTTGATGGGATTTGCTGAACCAGCTACTGTTTGACAGAGCTTAGCACACATTTCAAGAGGATCTGCAGGATAGGAGCAAGGTAACTCAAGCATAGAATTTAAAAAGACAAACTTTATAAAAAGGCACTGAAGAGAGAAATTGAAGATTATTTAGTGATGAATATACAAGGTGATTCTGAAAAAAATTTACTTCTTAAAATTTGAGAAAATAACTTTTTATTGAAGAGCTTCTTAATAAAGCTGTGTTTATATGGTAGGGAGGGTGACTGATATGTCAATATATTGCTATATTTATCAGTATTAAATTTTTTATGAGAGAGAGAGAGAGAGAAAAAAAGAGAAAAAAGGAAAGAGAGAAAAAAGAGAAAGAGAGAAAAAAGAAAAAAGGAAAGAGAAAAAAAGGAAAGAGAAAAAAAGAGAAAACAAAAAGAGAAAAAAAAGGAAAGACAGAAAACAAAAAGAGAAAAAAAAGGAAAGACAGAAAACAAAAAGAGAAAAAAAAGGAAAGACAGAAAACAAAAAGAGAAAAAAAAGGAAAGACAGAAAACAAAAAGAGAAAAAAAAGGAAAGACAGAAAACAAAAAGAGAAAAAAAAGGAAAGACAGAAAACAAAAAGAGAAAAAAAAGGAAAGACAGAAAACAAAAAGAGAAAAAAAAGGAAAGACAGAAAACAAAAAGAGAAAAAAAAGGAAAGACAGAAAACAAAAAGAGAAAAAAAAGGAAAGACAGAAAACAAAAAGAGAAAAAAAAGGAAAGACAGAAAACAAAAAGAGAAAAAAAAGGAAAGACAGAAAACAAAAAGAGAAAAAAAAGGAAAGACAGAAAACAAAAAGAGAAAAAAAAGGAAAGACAGAAAACAAAAAGAGAAAAAAAAAGGAAAGACAGAAAACAAAAAGAGAAAAAAAAGGAAAGACAGAAAACAAAAAGAGAAAAAAAAGGAAAGACAGAAAACAAAAAGAGAAAAAAAAGGAAAGACAGAAAACAAAAAGAGAAAAAAAAGGAAAGACAGAAAACAAAAAGAGAAAAAAAAGGAAAGACAGAAAACAAAAAGAGAAAAAAAAGGAAAGACAGAAAACAAAAAGAGAAAAAAAAGGAAAGACAGAAAACAAAAAGAGAAAAAAAAAGGAAAGACAGAAAACAAAAAGAGAAAAAAAAAGGAAAGACAGAAAACAAAAAGAGAAAAAAAAAGGAAAGACAGAAAACAAAAAGAGAAAAAAAAGGAAAGACAGAAAACAAAAAGAGAAAAAAAAAGGAAAGACAGAAAACAAAAAGAGAAAAAAAAAGGAAAGACAGAAAACAAAAAGAGAAAAAAAAAGGAAAGACAGAAAACAAAAAGAGAAAAAAAAAGGAAAGACAGAAAACAAAAAGAGAAAAAAAAAGGAAAGACAGAAAACAAAAAGAGAAAAAAAAAGGAAAGACAGAAAACAAAAAGAGAAAAAAAGGAAAGACAGAAAAAAAAGAGAAAAAAAGGAAAGACAGAAAAAAAAGAGAAAAAAGGAAAGACAGAAAAAAAAGAGAAAAAAGGAAAGACAGAAAAAAAAAGAGAAAAAAGGAAAGACAGAAAAAAAAAGAGAAAAAAGGAAAGACAGAAAAAAAAGAGAAAAAAAGAAAGACAGAAAAAAAAGAGAAAAAAAGGAAAGACAGAAAAAAGAGAAAAAAGGAAAGACAGAAAAAAGAGAAAAACAAGAAAAAAACAAAAGAAAAAACAAGAAAAATGAAAAAAATAAAATAAAGAAATAATTGTGTTAAATAAATAAGTCTCTTAGTAATACTGTGAATCAGCTTGTACAAATGATCTGCCTTAGACAAAATGCTTACAATTTGCAATCCTTCCCCACCAAAAAGTCATTTTGTCTGATATTCCACAGCAAATTTTCTGCCACAAGTAACATACTCTCAAGTTAACTAAACATTATATATTATTACTATAGTATATGAGAACAACAAAATCATGCAAAGCATAAAGACAACTGCTTTATTTCCCACCTGCAATCTAAACTACCACATTATGCACTGACTTCTGATGTTTTTGTTTTTTTTCATACTAAAAACTAACTGCCAAACTTGAACTTCTTTAATAAGAAACAAATTACAGTGAACACTCTTTTAGCTAGGGGGAAATTTCTGTGTCCTACTCACCATTTTTTTTTTTATAGACAAAAGGTATTTAGTTTTCCTTATTCTGTTGCCATAGTTTCTAGCTCTCTCTGCCTGGACCAAGGAAATACAGCAGACATTCTCCCGTAAATTAGATGGTAATTTGGATGTTGGGACTTGAACTCCAGTGGCCTTTTTCTCTGGGCAGAAAGTGGAGAGATGACCACTTTTTACCACACTTCCAAGCTTGCTATTTTGAGACAATTATGGATGGAGAGGAAGCCTTCCCAATCGAGCATGAAATCAAAACCTCCATCCATGTTCAGGCTATCCTAGGTTGCTCTCAGTATCTGTCCAAACTGTAACAGATACACAGCTTGATATTTCCCATTAAGCTGAGGAGGGACATCAAATATTGCTACATGATGTGTTACCTGCTTTTGTACTCTGTTCGAATAAGAACTTTTGTTACTAATTCCCGACTTGCAGCCTTTATGCAGTCTTCAGGCATGGGTAGCAATATTTCCCACATGAAGAAGCTTTAATTATCCTTTGTAGCTTAACCCCCAGGGACTCCAGTGATTTAATCACTGTCTTTTGTGGAGCTTCAATTTTTGTGCAAACACTTGACCACCACAAAGCCTGACAATTCTTTTCTCAGCCTTCTTTAGTTCTTAGGTGTCTTCCAAGAGTTCACCTTCTTTTATAAGATATGCGTAACTCTTGGCCCTTTCCAAAAACTCTGCAATATTGATTATACATTTAATAATCTTATTTTGAAATGCTTCTTTTCTCATAATTCTTGATCTTTGGTTATTGGTATCCATACTTTTAATTTCTTCATTTTTGTTCAGGTTTATTTCCAAAACAAGGATTTTCGTTGGTTTTTTATCTAGTGGGCCCCAAATAAGTCTTTTTTCATAGATCAGCATTTGTCAGCCATTTTGGTTTTTGAGATTTCTTTTTCAAAATTTTTTCTTTCTAGGGGGGAAAAAAAAGTGTGTGTTTTGTTTTTTTTCTTTGCACTCAAAAAGTCCCTTTTTCTTTTTTTATCTTTTTCTCATTTTTAGGCAAAATTTAAAAAAAAAATAATTGAAATGTAAAAGGATAAGCAAAAAGAAATTAAAATATCTTCTACATTTTAAAGTTTGGCAAGTATAAATAAAAAAAAATAAAAAATCAGTCTTAGCCCTGCTCAGTTTGACACATTTTTGAATGACTTTCCCCACCTTGAGGTGGCTGAAATAGCTGGTTGTGAAGGTCCCATTACAGAGTCTGAGATCTGGGAAGTACTGAAGCTGGTGGGTTAGGATAAAACTCTGAATTAGATGGTCTAACTTACAAACTGTACTTGAGGCAGTCGCTTGTTTTTGTCCCTTTACTGGAACTGATTTATAACAACTGGATGAATCAGGGATTTATACCTCAATGCTTCACCAGGGGTATGATCGTTACTATGCAAAAACAAAAGCAGTGTGAATGGGATAGGTAATTTCTGGCCTTTGATGATGTTAAATACAGAGTTGAAAATTTTAACCAAGATCTTAGTAAGCTGTTTTCAGGCTGTCCTGTCTAGTCTGATTGGCTCTGAGCAGACTTGTACTGTGAAGGGTAGGACTAACCTTCATTTGTTATGCTTGATCATTAAGCAACTTGACTGACGCCACATTGATTGATTTAGATCAGTCCAAGGCATTTGATATAGTTGGCCATCATTTTCTAGAGGCTGTTCTAAGAGCTGTTGGATTCAGGCCGTACTTTTGCACTTGGATCTGACTTCTGGTGTGCTGGTGGGAGTGAATGGGGTATGCTTGGAGCCTTTTGTGTTGTCTCATTCCATTTGTCAAGGTTGTCTGCTTGCACCTTTGCTTTATGTTCTTGCATTGGAGCCTTTCCTTCACAAGTTAAAGACGAATCTGGTCCTATGCAGAATCTCCTTATCGAGTGCTCCACCTATGCTGATGACATTTCAGTTCTTTTGTTGAGCAGATCCAAGATTGACAAAGTTGGCAAAGAGATCAGAAGGTATGAGATGGTGACAGGGGCCAAGATCAACTGCAATAAGTCTGTTGGCTTGCTGTTGGGCATATGGAAAGGAATTTCTCTTCCCAGGCCTTTCCTCTGGATGGACAGTCCAGTCAAGATACTCATCGTCTACTTCAGTCCTGATTTCCTATTGGAAATGAATTGGTTGGAGGTACAAGAGAAGCTTGAGGTCACAGTTCATCTGTGGAATCTGAGGTTATTTTCCTTAACCTTTATCATGCTGGAGGCAAAAAGTGCCACTGTAGAATTTTCTCCCTTTGCGGCTGTAGGCGCATTCTGTTGCCTTGAGACAGTTGCTATAAATAGACACTTGTCACCTGTTATTTCCAGTATTTTAAGCTGGAAATAGCCTGCTGCTGCTTTGGAATGGAGTTAAACTTCTGCTTTCTGATGCCATTTTGAATTTTTCTAGACTAGATAAGGTGTAACATTGATTAATTTTTTGTAAACAAAAATGGTCACATCATCCAACGAAACCTTTATTCAGGAGTTTTTCTTTGATTCAAACTCTGATGATAATTTTAAAGTGGTTGAAGATGATAACCATGCTAGTGATGTGGAGGAAAGCAATGATGACCACTAGCAGCTATCATCATCCACGACTGACTAATTTTATGGAAGTTACTGGCAACCATCGATGTATCAGACAGCCTTTCTGAAAGTGAATTATTTTGTGTATTTATAAATGACAAAATAACTTTATTTGTCAATGAGACAAATAAATAGGCTAGTCAGATGAAACCAAAAAAATGCTGGTATCTTATATGTAAACACAAGGAAGTGTCATTTTTTACTAAATGAAAGCCTTCTTAACCATTTTGCTTGTTATTGCACCCGAGAACTCCAAGGAGTAATAAAAGCTGAAGTATGCTAAATTGTTAATGTATTTATTTTTTATTGTTTTATTTTCCGTTTCATTTTTTTTCTTTCTTCAATGTCAAAATAAGCATGCAAAATGTAATGCATTATGTAATGCATTACATCAAAATATTACTCATCCATTCTTTTATTACATTCTTTGCACATCTACCCAATTCTCCTTTACTTCCACACCTGCATAGTTAGAATCTTGTTCTTCTTATGGAGAGGAAAGGCTCCCAAGATTATGTTGAGAGATCTGTTACCCCCACCCTTCTTTCTGAAGGCAGTCAGAGTATGCCTAGCATTGTGATTCATTAACATACTCTTCACATCACGTTCCTAGACCAAAGTAGATAGGAATGGCAAATTCTGGAAAGAAAACACCAATAAGAATTTCCCATTCCTGAGAAGTGTACACTTGTGCGAGGAGGAAGCCCACCATTTAACCCGAGGTGAGTGCTCCTTCTATCATGAGTGTCAGTTAGCTTTCAAGTTCCTTTTATGGGAGACAGTTGGTCTCTTCAGTATCCAGGCATTGTTTCATAAGGTATTATATCAGGTGTTAGGGGGTCCATTAAAGATGGTCTGATTTGCAAGCTCAGTTTCACAAAACAGGAGGCTTGCTTCGTATGGCCTTGGATGACGGGGTTGAAATGCCTCACTAACAATGGCTGGTGTTCCAAAGGGCCCTCTGAGTCAGCAAAAATCTGTTCATCAGGCTTGGTAAATTCTCCAAACTGCGTTCACTGTGGTGAGATGATGAAGTCCCATTGTGCAAGTTTATTGAAGATATTCATGGTTTGCATGATGCACAGAAAGTTCTTTGTCCTTGAGGCCAGTTCTGTTTGTGACAATGTGCTACCATTAATGACTAAGGCTGACTTGTGCTTGCTATGTGTTATGAGTTGTTATATGGATGACGCGACAGAAGGAATTCTATGGAGACAAGAAGTTTACCTCTTTCCAACTGATCTTGTACTTTAAGCATCAGTTTAAAGTCTAGATTAAAGCGGAAAGGTGACAACTCTCTCCATCAGAATTTGGTGAAAAGGCGAGTGAGTCTTGTGTGTATCTGTCAAGTGAAAGGAGCTTAGAATGGCATTTTGATGCCAGTTAGGCATCAGGATATTGGGAATACTGTATTAAATACTGGTAATCCTGCCCAAAATAGGTTAGTTTAGGTTTATTTTGCTTTTCTTTAAACAAAACTTAGCTAGGGAATGTATGCTCAATGGCTCCTTTTATTTCTGTTCTCACTTTCTTTCGTTTAATTCCCCTTTCCTTCCTCTGTTAGGTGACCAGAAATGGCAGTTCTCTGGTGGATGCAGGACACCTTTTGTTGTGTCTGAATAAGTGTTTGTGTGTGTGGTTGATCGAATGATTGGTTTTAATTTATTCATGTCCTACATTAATTTCATCTAGTTAACTGATATTTCTGCCACAATAAGGATTGTGTTTTTTTTTCATTACTAACACCATTTTGTTTAGATTCGTGTGTGTGTGTGTGTGTGTGTGTGTGTGTGTGTATTCACATTGCAAATATTCATTAGAGTTTTCGTTTTTAAATGTTATTTTATTCCCCCACAAACAAATTACACATATGGGGACTTCATAGAGATTTTGGGGTATTATGGCAGTTGTAGTAAGAATGTGGTGTTTTAGTGTATGGAATATTTTATAGTTTGATGGGTCAGTGATTGTGGCTACCTAAGTTTAATATAAGATATTTTGATGACCAGTCTTTGCTATGCCCACTTTTGGCCTTGTGCCACATTTTCTGTTTTATTTCAGTAATAAATATTATTTGCCTGGTGAATCCTTGACAGACCTCTTCAACACTGTTGACATGGAGTTATTGCAGCGGGATAATGCATATTTTTGTTGGGATATTTTAGTCCATGAATGGGTGCAAATAGTCATGAATGAGTACAATGTAATGGTTACTGATGAACCATGCCCACATAATTATGGAACTACCTGCACAGTGCCTTGTTGACAATTAAAGACATGGCTTCATGTGGTTTGCATCACACTGAAACCCCTACCATCAGACCAAAATAACTGCAACTCATTGGATCATACCATATGTTGCTAGTTAGTCATTGAATTCAAAACCATGAAGACGGCAATAGAGAAACTATTCTACTATTGTCCCTAACAAGTCGTGTCTAATTCACAGTAAGTTGAATCTGTGGAAAGCTGGAATTGCCTACATCCTGAAGGGACATGGCATTTAGGGAGAAAAATTCCCATAACTTTTGGCACATCATTATATAGTGCATAATTCATTTTTTTAAAGAGCCAAATGTGAAAATTTACAATTTGCTTAATGACTTATTTATAGCAAAATGAAAGAAAAGAAAAATTTACTCATTTTAAGACATAAAATGTTTTCCATAGATTAGGAAGCTTATTTTTCTTTTACAATATTAATGTGTTTTTTGTTTGTGGGCTTTTTAATGTAATGCATCAAAAATAGCATGAGATTCTTGTTAAGATAAAGTCATTAGAATGCTCTAAAATGAAGAATCAAGCAATTTCCACACCAGTATAACAACAATAATAATAATGAGTATAAGGTTTGTGTTATTAAAATCACTATGTAACACGATTTTTGTCCTTGGGTAACAATTGCTACTAATTGTTTGTGCCTAGAAAGTATGGAAAATGGCTAATATTTTGTTCAAACTTTGCTTTTGTGATCAGGATAATGATATTTCTGAAATTTACCTATTCCCATTGGGAAAACTGGTGACTGAACAGTCTCGTTCCCACAAAGTAGGAACAAAATGACATACGACTCAAAAGTAGCATTTATTTATCCTAGGATTACACAAGAGAAACAAAAAAAATTTAGAAATGAGTAGTTTTGCATGATTTACGCTTATACTGTGAATTACCTACACAAATCAGCTTCTAAATATAGTCTCCCATCATGTTTTTGCTATCTGATCCTCTGTGTTCAAAATTCAGTATATCCCGGTGGAAGCACTTGCTTCACAGAGTACACCCTTATGTTCTTTGAATTTATCAAAATGAGTGTCAAGGATATGGACTTTGTGGGACATCCTGCAGCCCAATTTTACTGTAATTTATTACCAGGTCTCAACAAGCTTTAGTTTTCAGCTTTGTGATTCCCCAGGAAGCCCAAAACTGTTTCATGCTGCTTTCTCTATCCTAGTAAGTTTCTTGGGGAAGTTCTTGCAGCCTATAGTCCAATGAAGATACTGGCTTTGACTTTTGTCACAGACAGCTTAGGGAAAGTACTTGAAGGCTGCATACTCCTTATCTAGAGCTGTGACATAAAGCCCAATTTTAAATGCAGTGAAGGAAATAGTGTCACTCATTTGACATTCTGAACTTGGTCTGCTGTGGCCAGTCCTGCCTGTGGCAGTTTACCAGTGTCCCTGTTGTTCCAAAGGCAAAGATAACATGGAAACTTGGTAAAGCCACCTTGAAGACCCATCAGAAAGGCCACCATTTTGAAGTCACCGATAAACTCCCAACCATACTCTTCATATTTCAAGGCATCTAGCAAAATCTTGAAACTGCTGTATTCATCTTTGAACTGCACCAAGTGAGCCAGAAGAAGAGATGGATACATGTTCCCATTATGAAGCAGCAAAGCTTTGAGGCTCCTGGATGAGCTACTGATGAAGAGGCACAAATTACTGGGCTTACAGATGATTCCAGTTGCTGTCACACTGTGGCAGAAGCAAAGCCCATCTTGACGATTGAAAAAAAGCATGAAAAACACTGGTGACACATTCTCTGACCTGTGACTTGCACACTTTAACCTAACAAATTCCAATGCTTCAGTCTCGATGCCAAAACCTTTGTGAGACCAAGATCTCTGATTAGGTTGTTGAGGTCATTTTGTAGTATGGGTTTCTCTCCTCAGCTGCACTTCTGTAATCTGGATCAATGATTCCAACCTCTTCTGAAGAGGGTGTCTCTTTCTTTGGAGGAGTGAACACAGAGATCTCATGGCAGTGCGACACTGGGGTGATGGATGACAGGTCTGCATATATGATAGCTGGTGCATTCTTACCAGCTTGATGTTTGGAAGGTTCCACCATGCAGTAGAAGTAATTGCTTGAATAGTGAGTTGGTTCCCTCCAAATTCGTGAGATTGTGAGTTTGATGTCTATTTTCCCCTCTGTCCAGGTCACAAAACCAAAGTTTGAAGGGAATAATAGTCATCTCCTTTGCTCTCTAGACAGAAGCAATTAGGAAATAGCACTTACTGATCAAATACAATAAAAAAAAAATAATTAAAGTTTTGTTACACTGTGAATGGTCGGATTTAGTTTGTTACAAAAAGCTAAAATCAAACTCAGGACAAAAAAAATGAAAGCATACAAATTGCTGTGTTAAAGAATGCTTGACTTTTTATTAAAATAAAGAAATTATATAAAACAAAGGTGTGCTGAGAAATTCTTGGCCTAATGGACTTTCTGAAATCTGACCAAACAAAAAGATTTAGTGTGGAATCCAACTTGGTCTGGATAAGACTGAATATGTATGTGTACTTTTGTTTTGTTTTTCATGGGTATCATATAATCTTTTCATTTGTTTTTCATCATAGATATTTCCGAACATTTTTAGAATAATATTATTTTAAACATCATAAACATGTTAAAAAAATTATTTTGCACTAGACTTTTGCTAATTAGAGGATTAGTAGTACAAGTAAAACTAGTAGAAATTTTAAATGGAGTTGGGCCAATGACAGATTAGTCTCTCCTGATATTTATTTGCAGATAATTATAATTAATTGTAACAAAAATCTGTATAATATAAATTCTATAAACAGAAAGTGACTCAACATCAAGCTTAAGGGCCACTTTGTCTTTTAACTGAATATTGCATAAATAGCAAACCCCTGAAATAGTGGCTATAAAAAATATGTACATAATTTAATACAATTTATTTCAAGAAAAAAAAAGAAGAAACTATTGTAATAAATTGTCAAACCAATGAAAAGTGCTTTTATAATCAAAAAAGAAAAACAATCCTTAGTTTTGAATTTGATACAATATTTTTTTAAACTTTTATCATTCTGTACTTTTGAAATTTTGTAATGTATTTCAATGATAAAAGAAAGTAAAAAAAGTTTTGTGCAAGGTTTCACAAATGTAACTTAAATCCTATGTTTCATAAATAACAGGGCAAGAAAATGCATATTTATACATAAACAATTTCACTTAGCAAAAAGGTGAAGTCTAACAAAACCAATTAAAAGTTTGCTTACTTTTGAAAATGAAAAATTCTAACATATGTAAAAACAAACAACAAATAAATATTTACAATAGCATGAACAGTATTCTAGTTGACAATATATTATTATAATGAACTAAAAATATTTTTCATAATTTCATTTTCTATCATTTATCAATCAATATCATTAAGATAAAAGTTAATTTTTAAAACATTCTGACAGTAATTATTCTATATTATTCTTTGAGAGCACAAGTTTTAACAAGCTCAGTATTACACAACTTTGTCATAAACATCAAAAGCAAAATACATTTAGTGAATCAAAATCAAAGGTAAACTTTTGTAGTAATATTTAAAAAAACAGGTTAAAATAAGAATTGCAAGAATATTGATAATTACAAACTATTTTAATGTGTATAATAAAAATAAATGTGGTAAGAAAAAAAAACAAAAAAAACAAACAAACAAAAAACAAAAAAAACGCGCTCACTTTATACAGCTGAAGACCGACCACAATTTGCATGTAAATAACGAGACGAGATTTCGCGTTAACTGCCTGAGACTGCCTGGCATAAAACATGGGCGCCGCCATTTTGGTTCTTTTTACCGCTGAGCAACTGGATTTTGCACGACGCACAGATTCGTAGGCATTTCCTCAGTAAGCCATTTTCACAATTTTCCCCACACTCCCCTTGATCTCATGATCACAAATAGGGTAGGGAGGTAGCGAACGTCGCCGTCGAGTACCCCTCCGAAGCTTGATCCTCATGTGTACTCTCGTCTGTGGTTTGAGTGTTGGTAAACACTGTGTCCGCCAGGAGGCTGCTGATATCAGAATCACTGCCCAGCAGGTCTAACTCCAAGCAGATCGAATGCTCACTACTCTCAGATTTGGAATTGCTTTCATCGCTCAGCAATGGTAGCGGTTGCATCACTAATCGCAAGTCTTTAATGTGACGGGGCACCCCATCAACTCTCACAGATTGCGGACTAATCACCTCCGTAACACGTCCAGTGCCGTATTTTGTCATACACTTGCCACGTGGGTTCTTGACCCAAACAACATCTTTTTTTCAATCTCCCTCCGGTCACTTCTAGTTCAGGCAGCGGGTTGGCCTCAATGACTTTCACTCGGACATGATACTTGTGCAGTGCATCAGCCGGCGCTGTGGATGGTGCAATGTTATCTTTCGGGTCGACTTTATACCAGTAAACTGCCTACGATACTGTACAGCCCCTCCTGGCTGCAATGTCTTGAGGTTTCAGTGGTTTTGCTCTACGATGCCGTTTCCACTCAGCGAGTAAGCACATCAAAACCGCAGATGCACGTCCCAATTGTCTGCAAATTTTTAAAAGTCTTTACTGGTGAATGCAGTGTCGTTGTCGGTCAGTATTTCCATAAGTGGGCCTCGCTCTAAAATATTCTCCAACAGTCGAATGACGGTGCTCACATCTTGTTGGCGCAGCGGCCGCCATACCACAAACCTAGAGGGATCGCAATCAATAAGCGTTAGAAAATTCTCACCATTGCTTATATCCATCGCTAGTCTGCTCCAGTTGCTCTTCACGCTCAGTTCTCTTTCCCGTGAACAGGTGCCGGATCGATTGACTGACAGGTTGTGCAGGCCTTCACAACGGATTTAACGCTTTCTCTGGACACTTGCGGGTCAACTAATCTGGCGAAGTACAGAGTTCGTTTCATGCCCAGTTGTCCACTTTGACAATGGATATTGGCCACCTGGTCCTTGTCCAGTCGTCTCCCTACCAATGCGCAGCTCTCGAGTGCCAGTTCTCCTCTCTTGAGCAGATCCAGCCACCTGCGCGGCACTCTGGTGAGGCGATCCACATGGTTCTGACAGGACTGTACAAGTGTCACATCTATGGTCAATCCATATTCTCCCACCAGCGATCGCATAATGCCCAGCCGTCACCTAACCAGCATCTCGCCAACCGCCCTTGTGTTCACCCTTCTCGGTCAAGGTGTCAGAAATCCACCGGTGCACACACACCGAATCAGTAACCAAGTGCAATGTTGTCGCCTCCCACTGGAGGGCTAGATTGACTCCTTTAAGTGCCGCATC
Source organism: Acanthosepion esculentum (assembly GCA_964036315.1). Classification (NCBI taxonomy): domain Eukaryota; kingdom Metazoa; phylum Mollusca; class Cephalopoda; order Sepiida; family Sepiidae; genus Acanthosepion; species Acanthosepion esculentum. Next base: position 65,108,825 of record OZ038481.1, on the reverse strand, counting down.
AATTACAGCTAAATTAATATGCCTGGCATCATTAGTCGGACGCAGCCAACATGCATCCTTTCCAGTCTTTCCTAGGGGTACGGAATCAACCAGCCGTTCGCAATACACTGTTGAAGCTCTTTCTCGTATTTTCCTCTGATGCCATCAGGCACTTTGTACTCTGCGACCTTGTTGTGAAGCTGAACTGGTGGGTCTTTTTGGGCCCATTTCCACCTGGCGGTCCACACCCTCTTGTCGGAATTGAAGGAGATGTCGAAATCCAGCTCACTAATGCAAAGGGCTGCACACACCTTCCTTCCTTTACCCAGTTCCACATCTCCGGCTGGCGTGATTATCAGGCCTCCTAACGCTCAGATCGCATCGATCCCAAGCAGCAGGTCGTAACCAAGGGGGCCCCGACGAGGCACCAAAATGTCGACCTTGGCATGATCCCCTCCATCTGTGAGGATTGACACAGTCCAGACACCACAACAGGCTCGAGACACTCCGTCAATCACCTGAATCTCGATTTGTTGACTGCTCCATGTCACGCATCGATCCATGCTGACGATTGATCAGGAACATCCAGTGTCGCCAAGCACCGTTTGCCCTCAACCCTTACGTTGATAACAGGGAATGCTGCATTTACTGACCGAGAGGCAAGGGTTGCGACAGCACCTTGTCCCCGGACTCGTCTTCCCGAACAATCTTGTGCTGCATGGCCTAACTCGTTGCAGTGATAGCAGCATAGTCATGCTCGTGTCCATCAGTTACTTCCGCCTCCTGCGTCACTTCATCTCCGGCAGTCTCTAGAGAAATGGTTTGGTCCACCGCACTTGTAGCACTTTGGGCCCTCCCGCGGTGTCTCAGGTGTTCTCACGGCTGCCGCAACCTGTTCTGTGTCTTTCAAGATGTTTCGGGCCCTGGCTAGCAATTTGTCAATTCCCAGTGTGTCCAATCTTGAAGACGCTCGCAGGAGCCGACTGTTGTCGTCGGGAAGTCCTGCCAGGAAGGCACATCCCAGTATGCGGTCCGTTGCTCCGCCAAACGGCACCACCAGCCTTCGCAAATCGGCCAGACATCCACCATCTCAAGCTGTCGTCCGACAAACTGTTTCCAAGTGATGAAGGGGTCTATTCCAAAGGCCGTATATAGGGCACTCTTGATCTCCTCTAGGTCCGCATCGTCTCCGAGTTGTTGATATACGGCATAGGCTCCCCTCGTAAGTCTCAGTGGGATGACCAGTGCAGGGTCTTTTATTTTGGACACCCTGCAAACACGTTCGGCCTTCTCAAACCATTCGACGAAAGCCAGGCCCACGGGGAAGCTATCGAATTCTGGGATCAATTTTAGATCGAACTTGTCCATAGCCGAAATAGCTTGTGGTAAGAAATCAAAAGAATGAATCGAAAAAAAAAACAAAAAAAAAAAAAAAAACAACGTGCTCACTTTATACAGCCGAATAACAAGACAACGGGATTTCGTGTTAACTGTCCGAGACCTCCTGGCATAGAACATGGGCGCCGCCATTTTGGTTCATTTTACCGCTGAGCAGCTGGATTTTGCACAACGCACAGATTCATGGGCATTTTCGAGGAAAGCCGTTTTCACAATTTTCCCCACAATAAATCGTAAGTTTCTATATATGAGAGTAAATTAAGGCCATTAATATTTAACATTATCTGAATCTGATTAAAACTGCAAATATTAGATACAAAGGGATTTATATTTAAGGATAAAATTACAATACAGACAAACATACTATAAATTATGGCAAACTAGTTAAGCTTTAAAAATCTCTCCAAAATAAGTACTCATGATCGATATTTATACTTGATGTATAGATTATACACCAAGTATAAATTATAAATCATTACGAGAGGAAGTACTTTTGAGGATGGTTAAAATTTATTGTATAAAAATTCTGCTGTAAAACACTGAAATAAGTTGAAATTTCAGGTAATTTGCTTTTTAATCCCTTCACTATTTCCCAAATAGTTTTATTTATGTGTAAATTTACATGCTTAATTTGAAAATGACTAAGAAATTTTGATAACATCAACCTTTTTGGAGTTATCGACAATAAAAGTTTGGACTCATTTATGTCACGGCAGCCATTACTAGCGTTGTTTGCATATATTTGCTGCAGCATAGACATTCAATTGTCACAATTATTGTGCACACACTGATGCAAACAACACCAATAATGGCTGCTGTGCCATAGCTGATGACATGAATCCAAACCTTTATTGTCGATAACTCCAAAACAGTAGATTTTATCAAAATTTCTTTGTTAATTCAAATTAGGCATGTAAATTTAAAATAAAACGAAAATAACTGTTTGGGAAATTTTTATTAGATACTTAGCACAGGAAATTGGGCAAATAGGACCAAAAAATCAAGTAGGTGTTCAACCTTCTATTATTGCTTGCACCTTCCCCTCCAAGCTACTACAATTCACTTGCAGCACAGGTCAGCCATCTAGGATCCCAAGGCCCACGCTATAGTGGTGGACTACTGTAATATAAGATAACTGACATGACTGCCTATTACGAGAACAATATGTAATGTTGCATCTATTATATTGAATCTTCACCATTTTAACTAAGCTTTCTGTAACTAAATTTGTGTTTGTTAAATGGTACACAAGTATTAGGCTGTTTCTATTAAATATTATATGGCAGATATTGGTCTAAATTTGAATTTTGAACTAGAGTAACTTACACTTAAGAATTTTATGACACAATCAGTAGTATATCTGTCAAATTATTTTCATTGTATAACATCTATACATTTTCAGTACATAGTTATAAAATAATAGATAACCTCACAATCCTAACAAGAAAGTTTTTGCCTGTTTGGGTTTTAATTCTACACTTTAATTTTAATATAAAGGAATTATTGATTGTCCAAAAAGTTTGTTTGGGTTCAATGAGTAAGAACAAATGACAAATTTCAAATATTTTATTAATAATAACATCATTGAACACAATATTCACAATTTTGTTTTATTATCACTCAATAACCATAATCTTATCCTTCATTAATAATAGCCTGTTCAGCTGCTATAGCCCACAGAAATCACTTCTCGATGTTCCAGTGCAGATAGTTCTGATCACAACAGATGCCTATTTGTGTCTGCTCATAATGGTTGTAAACATGTCCTTAAAGAGGTTAAGTCTTTGTTTGCTGATAGAATGAGGCACTGCATAGCCTGTAACAAGTTTAGTTTTCATTACTACTGGCAGCTCTCTAATACTGTGTTAAATAAGAGTAAGTTTTATCGCTCTTCACTGAATTTAAGGTGTTAAAATCTACTGACAAAGCAGAATATCTGTCTCGTAAATTCCCTTCAAATTCTACTCTTAACTCATCTGCCTGACTTTCCATTTAAAACTACGTGGAAAGTCAGGCAAAAATATCTCTATTGAGTGATAGGCATCCATGGTTTCTGTTATCATCTCTATCCCCTCAAATCATATGGACTTAATGGTATCCCTGAAATAGTCCTTTTCAATCAGACCCTTGCAAATTGAACTGGGTGCATGGCAAGTGCAGAAATGAATTTTTTCTATTTTTAAATAAAAATCTAATATACACATGTTAAAAAAAAATTAAAGTTAAACAGCCAGCTGACAAAATGGTTGTCAAGATCCGTTTCTAACGGATATACTGAGACAATTTTGAAAAATTTCAGTTTGATGTCCATAAAGTTCAATAAAATTGATTTTATAAGAAGAAATCTTACAGAATTGCGCTTTTAACCTTAAAAAAATGGGCCTAAACTAATGTAAACAAACCAGCAAGATTACTTTGTTTACATTACACACTATTGCATCAAATTAAGGTGTTAAGATTTTAATTAACAATTAAAACTATGATTCTGTCAGATAGGGGCCCATTAATATTTAAAATTGAAATAAAATCAATATCTGTCAGTTATTTATCGATTTGTAGGTGTCTTTATTTTCACACATGTTCTGTCACTGATTTACTTATGTAAATTAGTGAGTAGTAAAGACAAAAAACTTAGTTTTTCATTTTATGTCCAAACTAACAAATTGATCGACCCAATTTTTTTTTTTTTTACATTAGTCAGATCCTTGTGAATTGAACTGGGAGCATGGCAAGTGCAGTCTATATATTAATATGCTTTTTTATATATATATATATATATATATATATATATATATAACATATACCTTAGCCCCTAAAAATTCAGTCTGCTTAGCAGTAAATGAAAACATCTATAACACAAGATCTATGCAACAGAACTCGCTTGAAAGTAATTCAGCTCCATGAGCATAGCATCAAGGTGTCAATTATAAGTGGATATCTCAGACAAGAGTACTGATTTCAAGAATCAAACTTAAACCAAGTGTTGCAAACATTCCATTCGTTCTGCATCGGATCCTCCAGTTCCCAATTCATTTGTCCTATTCTATGACAAACAATAAAGCACAGGGGTAAACATTCAATAAAATTGGCATACACTTGTCATAGCCATGCTTCACTCGTGGCCAGCTTATCGTAACATTATTAAGAGATGGTGATGAACAATGTGAGAGTTTAACACAAATCTACTCATGGTTGGAAAACGGGGAATCACCTTCACTAGAAACACTGTATATAGGGAAGTACTGTAACAGATGTGTTTCATATATATACTTTCACACAATAACTTAAAATAAGCTTATATTATTAAATATGAAATAAAGGATAATATAATAGTGCAAATTAAATAGTTTTGATTAACTGATAAATATACATTGGATGATATTTAAATTATCCATGAATTTTTTCACAGGTCCAGCTAGTTAATGATTATTGCTGTAAGAGTTTATCAAGTTTTAATTAAGAATGGTGAAAAGGCATTTGACAGGATTTGGCAGCTGGTCCTCTTCACAAATTATGTTTTATCTGGACTTATCAAATCATAAAAAAAAAAGTTGTCCTGAACAGCCACTCTTCTATGTCATTTTGCATTAATGCAAGTGTCCTCCAAGGCTCTAACCTTGAACCTACACTGCTCTTAATTTTCATCAATGACCTTCCTCCTGAAGACAGATGTAGCTATGCTGATGACAAATATTGACTCTTGTTTTAATAAATCTAATCAATTTGATATAATCATATTAACAGCTGATCTCAAAAATGATCTACATTCTGTTAACTGAGCCAAGGAATAGTTGTTAATTTTAGTGCCCCCTCCTCACCAAAAAAAAATGCCTGAGAGAATATTTTTTGCCTTCCATCAGTATGGCTGATGTTAATCATCTTCCTTGTGCCTTCTTGGGCTAATGTTTTTTTGGCTGACATTTGATCATTGCTATGTCTGCTGCTAGAGAAATTGATTCATGCTAGATAATTTTTCTTGCCAGAATCTATCTTATGCATTTATAAGTCTACCATTCATTCATGCATTGAATATTGCTGCCACATCTGGTCTGCTTTTGCTATACATTTAGAGATTCTTGATAAAATGCAAAGCGGAATCTGCAGTATTATTGGTCTTGACCTGGCATATCAATTTCAGTCACTTTCCCACCATTGTAACGAAGCTTCCCCATGCCTTTTCTATAATATAGTTCTGATGAACTTTCCTCTATGGTACCTAAACTCCATGAATTCAAGCACGGTACTAGATTGGTAGCAATATCTCATCATTTTACAGTAGAAATGGCTAGATTTAACTGTAAGTTCTATGCTAAGTTTCTTTTCTCACACTTCTTGAAATTTTTCTGGATTCTTGCTTCCCAGTCAACTTTGATCTTCAAAAATTTAATTGCAATGTCAATAGTTATCTTCTGTCTTAGTTCCTGTTCTTTTATTGTTCTTGATCCTCAATGTTTTTCTTATATTCTTTTCACATCCACTGTATGGTAGTGGATTGTTGCCGTGCTTGAGGTGAAAGAATTAAAAAAAAAAGTTTTAACATTGCTAGAACTATCTTGTAAATAATCTTTCTATGCTTAGGATGACTTTTGCAGTCATCTAGGACTTTAATTTTTTTCTTTTCTTAAAAGATTTCTTTAAAGATTTGAATAAATGGTTATTCAAAGTTGAAATATTTACTGAATATGGTAGATAAGTGAAAACTTCTCGGCCAAGATGTAACAAGAAATATGTTGTTGAGAGTCATTCTGAAATAATATACAACAGTTTCTCTTTTGGGTGTTTTTCACTTATTACTACCTTCATTTGGTCTAACTGGGAGCAGAACTTGTTCAAATCAATTTGTTTCTTTGAAAAGTGCTCATAATAGAGAACTATAAATCTTACCATATATACAGCATTTAGATGAAGAATAGCCTCTGTTATCATTAGTGGTGGTTCATTCTACTTACCTCACAATACGTGTTATTTTATTAAAGAAAAAGAAAGACGTTTAGAACATTTAAATAGCAAACTACACATGGAAGTATGGTTCAGTATGTTCTCTCCAAAACCAAACATCACAATGACTAACATAACATAGAAAACTTCCACCAAATCAATAAATCATTCATAATCACCATAAAGTGCAATAGTACACCCCCACCAATTCTAGTTGCAGTTTTTACCTTTACAAAAATAAAAATGTTACAGATATTGCTTTTTTTTTTCTATCTCCTTTCCTTGTTTGAAAATAAACAAATACTTGCCGATATTACAGATGTCATAATACCTTTAAAAATTTAGATGAAGAGGTTTAAAAAAAAAAAAAAAAACTTAATGCTATTTAATGACAAAGAGCATTTAGCCAATCCAATATTTTTGTGTGCACTAAGATGCTAATGGTACCAAAAAGAATCAATATGAAACAGGGAAACTTAATGAAATTCTTTTTTAACTGCCTACTTGTTTATAGTTATCTAACAATTTAACTTTAAAATTAATATTTCTGCCATGCACAAAAATCTATAAATCACTAAATAGAAACAAGAATAAGAAAACATTTTTCTTAATGAAGAAACCAAATGAGTAAACTTCCATCAGAAAGTATTTTGTAGAAAAGAAATAAATTTTCTTAAAAAAATAAATAAAATAAAATTTACATTAAGAATTTCCAGGTCCCAAAATGCCACTGAAAATTTGACTCCTTGAATATTCAAAAGCATATAATTCAAAATATTGTTTAAATACCCAATTATTTTATCAAAAATTATACATGTAAAGGACCGTATATGGACATTTTAATTTTCATAATACAATGAAGTGAATCCTTTAATTATTTTTTTTAGATTTAAAATGTTTAACCTGGGTACTGTTTAAGGGTATTGACTTTTTCTTTTTTTAGAAAGCAAATAAAAAAGGGAATTTATTAGGATAATAAACCAATTATAGTGATTACTTGTGAAAGGTTTGTGTACATAGTTCATGTGCCCAAATTAGTCAACAATTAAAACACCTCAGAAAGAAAAAAAATAATATTTTACGTTAGCAAAGTCAAAATATTTTTAGAATTTTCTTTTTCTAATTTGAATGTAATAGATCTGATACAAGGTATAAAAAATAGCATTTATATTAAATGGCACAAAATATTTTTTAAAGGATACAAGAGAGAATTTCCAAAATCTTTGAGTTTCTATTTTTAAAGGGTAGTGAGCCCAAATGAAACTTGCATATTAAAAAAAATAAAACCAAAAGTTCATTGAAAAAATTTACTTTGAGAATTTCTGATGACCACTCTCACCAAATACTCCATAGATTTACCTTATTTTCTCATTTCTTAAATTGTGCCACAATGTGGTGGAGTGAAAATAAAACTGATTATATGAAAATATCAACTTTAAATGCTACCTTCTATACCCACAATGAATGATAGATGTTATAGATTAATGTAAAAGGAAAAAAAAATCAAATAGACAGAAGTACAAACCTGTCTGGAGCCACGTTGTACAAACGGTCAATTTCTTCATCAAAGCGTGCACGGAGGGCAGGGTTCAGTGTGCTATGTTGTTGGCTACAATGAGGATTACACCAATGTCAGATCACAGAATAATTGACTTATTAAAGAAATAAAGTTCAGTGGCATGAAACCATTTTAGTGTTGAATCCCCACCAACAATTTTTAAATACTATGTAAGACCGTTTCATAATTTTACAATGAAAGAGGTTTCATTTGAGGTGTAAAAAAGAAAATCATAATTTAAAAACAAGACCAATATAAAAAAAAGCATAAAATGCATATTGCAAAAATTTCTTAGATTTTAATCAATAATGTTTTAGAATTTCCTACATCTAAAGTTATGCATACAGATTTTGTTTTAAAATTTTCAGATTCTGCATAAATACAAGAAAAAATCTTTTGGATGACAGCTTGCATTCACTCCAAAAAATACACATGAAACTAACTAATAAGAAAAAGTGAAAGTTATTTGCATTCACATTTACCAGGGTAATTTAACAAATTCATTGTCATAAAAAAAACAAAACAAAACAATTAGGTTAAAAAATACAAATGTCATTCTCACAATATTCATGCATAATAGAGAAGTATAGCAGAATAGCAATAGATAAGAATCTAATAAAAAATAGTTAATATCAGATTCTGCAAAACATCAAGTGAGTTAACATATGTATACTTTCTTTTTCTAATAGTTATTAAAGTTAGCAAGTATTTCCCAAGATAGGATAGTAGTTTTAACCTTAATAAGCAAGCAACTATGCCTATTCAATGACAAAGATAATTTTAAAAGGTTTTATTTATAACAAATGTAAGAAATAGATCTTAAATTGTTAGCTCTATCAAAATATAGCATGAAAAAGAAAAAAATAAGACAATACATTTCATCCCTATAAGAACTGATAATCCAGATTTTCTAAAAATTTGGATAAATCTGAGATTTTAGTTTACAAATTAACTTATATTTTCAAAGAATGAATTTTCTGAAACTCAGTTTATCAACATTATAATATTTCCACTGACACTTCGTCATAAACAATAGGTACTGTCATCAAGTTAACAGCTAAAATATCAGTTAAATTGCTTTATACAATTATTTGAAAATTGTCTTGTAATCAATATTTTTTAATCAGTTGTCAAATGTCTTCTAAACTTACGTCATCACAAAAACAATGTATAAAATGAAATAAAATGTGTGTGTGTGTGTGTGTGTGTGAATATATATTTCTAAAGAATGTTTTACTACAACATTTTTCGGACCTCAAGTGTTATCTTTAGAAGATAAGCATCTTTTTATAAACAGTGTAAATTATGTCTAATGGCGTGTGCACTAAAGAAAATGTGCCCTCTAAAGCATCTACTCAAATACGAGTATCCACTAAAAGTAACATTTGAAATAAAAAAAAAAAAATGTCAGATTCAAAATAAATCAATTCTTTTGAATTTGCTTTCCTTACATTTTGAACATGAAATCAAGCAGATATAGGCTTTCAAGAAAAATATGAATAAGGGAGTGTGCATCCCTTAAGAGTAAATAGAATCTTTGCTGGACTGTGACACTCTATAGTTGAGTGGTCTAAAGCATGCTGGATTAAAAGAAAAAAAAATCAAGACATCTACTCAAATATGAGTATCCACTAAAAATGTTATGTTTGAAATTTAGAGAGAGAGAAAGAGAGAGAGAGAGTTAAGATATTTAAAAATAGTTAAAAAAAAAAAAAAGAATGATATTTTACAAAGCTAGTTTGAATACAAATTATACCATACCAAGATTTGTTCTATTAATGTTATTGATACTGTTACCATATTTTGCTGATCAATTCCACAGCCTTCTGAACAAATTTTGAAATGTTAACTTTCTAAGTTATAAACTATTATATAAAAATTGTAAATATTATTTCTTGTTGATAAACCTAACCAATGGTTCTATAAATCTGTCACAATGCATTCAATAGGGAAAAAACTGGCTGAGGCAGGATATATTTCATGAATGAACATCTGACTTTAGTTTTATCATATTACTGTTTATCCAATAGAGTTGCTATATGACAAATGGGAGAAAAGTGGATTCATACCTTTCCCAAGAGTGTTTGTGCATAAGTGAATATAACAAATCCAACAAGAATTGAGACTCAACCCTCCTATTTCCAATTCCAAGCCATTATCCATTACACAACCTGCACATCCAAGCTTACAGCTTTGGGTTTTATTTTAAATAGGAATAAGTTAGTATGTTTATATTATGTGAGTAGCATAACAGTTATTGTTTCAGAAAATGGAATTGGTAAACAGAGTTCAATTTCCCACCTAGGCTGTTATGTTCACTTTCACACAAATATCATTGGGAAAGGCATGAATTCCATCTCTTCTCCATCTCCCAGATACAGATTAAATAGCAGGGTAGATTAGGGTTTCTAGCTTTGTGAGTCTAAGAGAAGGACTAATCCAAACTTTGAACAATAGAGAAATCAGCAAGAAATCATTCCACTATATTTCCAAAGTAATAGTAATCCAAAGATAATGATGAAATTGACTATGGAATACAATGATTACATACTATCCAGAAAGGACACACTATTAAAAGTTGTTTTTTAAATTTATTCAATTAATAACTTAATTTCATTTCATTTTTTTTCAAAATTCATAGTGTATTTAACAATTTGTATGATTATGAAGAAACGGGTTATGAGTTTTTGGAAATAAAACTGCCAACTACTGCAAAGAAACCAAAGTGTTGAGAAATTTTCCCTAACAGTCTTTCAGATTTCAAGAAAATGAATTCCCATATATAAAGCCAAATAAATCCTGCAAGAACATATTTCAGAAGTCAACTTATTATGAACAAGTTCTAAAAACTAAAATTATAAAGTATTGAAGAGTTAAATGATATGCACAATTTATTTTTTTAATTAACAAGGCTGAAACTCCCCACTAATATGCTATAGTTGTTACCTAGCATTTTGTTCCACTTCTATACCAACCAACATAATACTAATCTTTTAAGCCAATAGAAAAACATCCATTAACAATTACAATTTAGCAAGTTTATACAAAGTACTTTATAATAATTATAAAAATAAAGTTAATTTTCATTTTTACTTACTTTATTTAAAATCACAAAACAAATATAAACTTACTATATTTAAAAATAAAAAATCATTAATATCTTAAAGTGAATTCAATTAATAGTAAAGTACTTATTTTAATATGAAAAAATGGAAAAGAGAAAATGTTTTTATACTGGTCTAATTTAATATAGGCTGACTAAAAACAATATTTTATTTAAAATATTTACAGCTACATGATGCACATGTGAATCCATTTCAGTATTATTTAAAGTAATAGCTATGCTAATGTACCTATCTCACCCAAAGAAATTCAAAACTTTACTCCCCTACAAACACTTCATTGGTCCCAAGTGTTGTAGCTACTGTTGGTACCAAGAGTGAATGTTCAGAAGAGAGCCCCACAGTTGTGGCCCTGTCAAAATGTCCTATCTGAAAACGTGCCAATTTTGTTGGGTTAACAAAAATCATAATCGAAAAGTCTGTTCTGCTCCTAGCATAATATGTTTTAATTGTGTAAAAAGATCACTTTTCAAAGGCTTGCCAATCTAAGACCAAGTTATCTTGGACAATGGCCATGATGTTGAATTTTAAACCAAGTTTGTGCATAATCTCAGGTATATATCTGCCAAATTTCTCTCATGCAACTACAATGATCACTATAATAGGCAGACAGTTTAATGCTCTTACAGACTCTTGTAGTTCAGAAAACTTTATTAGTGAAGACGCATTCAATGTATTAAACCTGGAACTCCACTCTTGTAGGAAAAAAGTGTCTACGGCTCTTAAAACTATGGAAGCCAACTATACTGGTGTTTGCATTACCAATATAGAAATAGACAGCAGGAAATACGGAAGACAAATTCAGGCTTTTGGATAAGCTATGTGTGACTAATTCTTGGATATGGGTTTAAGAAGCTACAAACATAATTTTCACTTATGGTGGAAACAAAGACGACTTGAGAGTTAGTTGAAAAAAATTTAAACTGTGTTCTTACTGCACCTCATTATTTTCCAGTATACCTGTGAATGTCTGCCCTGTTGCTACCAAATCCTGGTGTTTTAGTAGAGATGATCAGGCATTCATTGAGAAGAAAATTTCCCATTTACTCTCAGAGAACATCATTGAACCCTGCTGCTCACCATGGAAGGCCCAGTTGGTTGTTGCGAAGGACCTTACCAATAAGCACAAACAGCACTTTGTAGATTATTCACAAAATTAATCTATATAAACAGATGGATGATTACTAAGCCTCGAATTGATAAGATAAACAGTCTGCCAAGGTACAAAGTATTTTTGACTTTCAACCTAAAGAGTACCTACCATCAGATCCCAATAATTAAGGTGGATAAAAAAGTTTAATGTCTTTGAGGCCAATGGGAAGCTATACTAGTTTTGAAAGTTGCCTTTTGGTGTAACCATTGGGGTCTCTATGTTCCAAAAGGGCAATGGACAGACTTGTCAAAAAGAGAACCTTATAGATACATATCTTTATGTAGACAACATCACTATTGGTGGTTATGATCAAAAACAACATGATTAGAATTGTCAGAGATTCCAACAAGCTGCACAAAAATGGAGTCTTACATTAAATGAATCAAAATCTGTAATATCTTCCAAGTCTATTAAAATACTTGGGTATGATGTAAGCCATAATACTATTCAGCCAGATCCGACTGCTTGTGCCCACTCTAGATGTTGCCACCCCCATCGGATACCGTCACGTTGAAGTGGACCTTGGGTATGTTTTCATATTATTCCATATGAATTCTTTCATTTTCCATTAAAATCCATTCTTTTCCGATAAGTAAAGAAGATTTTGGGACTTTTAATGAGCTCAAAGACAAATTGTGTTCTGCAACGCTTAGCTCTATTGATGAAAGTATTCCTTTTTTGGTAGGATGCGATATCTCCGATGTTGCTGTGTCTGCAACTCTTAATCAAAATTAACCACCCCGTTGTCTTTATGTCATTCAGCTTAAATAAGAGTGAATTAAACTACCCTTCAGTGGAAAAAGAGGCTACAGCTATCATTGAAGCTGTTAGAAAGTGATGACACTTATCGTTGCACAATCACTTTCCTCTAATAACTGATCAAATTTTCATTTGCGTTCATGTTCAACAATAGAAAGCCAACAAAGGTTAAGAACAGCAAAATTCAGAGTTGGAGAGTAGAGATGGCTGAATTTAGTTACTCAATCATATACAGACGTGGACCTGACAATGTTACCCCAGATGCCCTAACACAAGCTTACTGTGCAGCCCTAACAAGTTCATCTCTAAATAAACTTCATAGAAGTTAACGTCATCCAGGATTTGCACGGATGTTACACTTTGTTAGATGCAAAAACCTACCCTATTCAACTGAAGATGTGAAGAAGGTTTGCTCTCAGTGTCAGATTTATCCTGAACTGAAGCCAAAGTTCATCAAACCTTCTGCACCAGGGGAATTAATAAAAGCATTAGGTCCCATGTACTGGTTAAGCATAGATTTTAAAGGGCCCTTACCATCTAATAACTGTAATAAGTATTTGTCAATAGCTATAGATGAATATTCCCGTTTACCCGTTTGCCTTTTCATGTTTGGATGTCAGTTCAGTGACAGTGATAAAATAACTTGACCAAATTTTCAGCCTTTGTGGGTTCCCATCTTATGTTCACTGATAGAGGTGCATCCTTTATTAGCCAAGAATTAAAGTCCTACCTAACTCAGAAAGGAATGGCCACAAGAATATCTACTTCATACCACCCAACAGGCAATTCACAAGTTGAACAGTACAATGAACTTGTTTGGAGAAATATCCGCCTGGCATTAAGAACATAAATATGGACCTAAAACTTTAGGAAATAGTTCTACCAAATGCTCTCCATTCTCTTTGGTCCCTACTTTCAAAACTACCAATACTACACAACATGAAAGGTTCTTGAATTTTCCCCTGGCACACTTCAGCTGGCTCATCTTTACCATGGTAGCATGTCCATGGGCCTGGAGTTCTGAGAAACTTTGTCCAATCAAGTAAAAATTATAATTTTGTCAATAAGGTGAAACTACTTGATGTAAATACTACATACACAAATATAAGGTACCCTGATGGACAAAAGTCCACAGTATCTCTTCAAGACCTGGCACCTTGTCCATCTACTGAAATGAATGGGAGAATAAGAGATCTTCCAGTATACAAAAGGCACCAACAAAGTATGAATATTTGGTTATGCAAGTAAAACATTCTTGTCCTTCTCGTAGGAGGGTAGAAGTGTTATGAAATTAACTTTTCCTTTGTGCATTGTATGTAAATTTATTGTATGCAAAGGAACATACATTTTCTTCTATAAATTCTGCTGCGTTTTGGGGAGGCAGATTATGTGGAGAGACACCGATAGTGTTGTTCGAGTCAGTTTCTTTTTGTTTCTTATTGCCATCTAGTCTTCATATCGTTTCAAATTGCTTTTAAATTCATAACAAGTATTTTTCTTTATATCGTCATCACTGCAGGATTTAAAAAAACAAAAACAAAACTAGTACTATTCAGATTAGAGAATCTTGTCAGTTTTATTCATCAACTTAAATTCTAATTTATCAGACATTATTCATGAGTGCCTATAAATGCTATTTAAATCAAAGAAACATTTGTTTGGGAAAAATAGGTAGAAAATTTCAAAATTAGTATCTTTAACTGAATACTTATGAAATTTTTATAGAATATAAAATTTAAATTCTATTTTAGTTCCTCGTGATATAAATTTCTAATTCAATGTTACATACAGTGCAAATATTTGCAGTAAATACTTTTTTCTTAGCATTGGTGAGAGGGATGCATTTATGTAAACCTCAAAGAACAATAAGAGAAAGAATTTCCAAAACAAAAAACAATAATTAACAACATTCTAAATAATACAGAGTCAAAATAATTTTTTAAGACTTAATATATTTGTTGAATTACAATAATTTAAACAGTGTTACTAACTTAAGGCTTGTTGATTTACAATAATTTAATGACCAAGTTCTTTGATCATGTGTGGGTATATGAATATATAACCTCAATATTTTATAAACATTTTGATTGGAAAATCAGTTTTATTTCAAGGAAACATTTTTTAAATGTCAGGTCCCAAGAGCATGAGTGTGAAAATGAGCAACAGGCTAGAACAAGATTTGAAATTGGCTTTCACCTAAAAATCAACCAGTTAATTTTTCAATAGCATACCCATAAGTATAAGATTATAAAGAGTTTCATCATAAAACTAGGGCTACCCAACCAATTAAAATTTCAGGATATACTTATATTAATGTTTAATAATAACATAGCATATGAATTTCATTTTTTTTAATCTAAATACAATAGTCAACATAAATAATGATTTCAGATTATATCCACTTTTATTACAATAACTTATTTAGTTATGAGAAGTTATGATAATTGAGGGTTGTTCATCATATTGGAAATATAGATAATAGAATAGTTATTGATATTTTTTATTATGATATTTAAAGACTGATACAAGTCCTAAAGAAGATATCTCAACAAAGAGACAAGATATTGTAAAATTACTGAGTAATGACAACATAATATTGGAGTAGTATAATAGTATAATATAAAATAAAGTAAACCATTGGAAAAAACACAGAAAGTGGCTTTAATAAAAGAAAAAATAAAGTTTATAAACAAGAAAAATTGACCAGCATGAAAATATGTAACACATTCAGAAGATACAAAAGTAATCAAACTACCTTTAAGCTAATATCACAAAGAGAAACATGTAAGTTAGTGAAAAAGTTCAGGAAAACGGATTTCTCAACAATCATTTTAGCAATGAATGTAGAGTTACAGTGAATGGACCTGAAATGGGGTTAAAGATTGGATCATTCATTGAAATAGTTAAATCATCATAAACAGAAAGGTGGAGTAATATTTTTAGTTAGTATTATAGCCAATAAAAATTATAGGCACCTTCAAAGTTGATAATGATTCAAGGGAAGAGAATTATTATAAGTTCATGGATAAATCATTTTTGAGTGGTACAGATCATAACAAAAAAGATTTAGGCTAAAATGTATATACATGCGAGAAAATGATTTTTCACATTCTGCAAAACTATTGCCCACCTTGTTGAAAAAGTTTTTTAAAGCAAATTAATAGATTAATATCTGAAGAGCTATTCTAATAGAAAACAATGTTCAAGCAAAGACCTCTGGGGAACAATAAAAACTTTTGCAAGTAAACGAGTCAAAACAGTAGACAAGTTAAAATCAATGGTTAAAGGACAAGAAACAAGAGTGTCAAGAAACTCCTAAAATAAAATAGTTTATTCAAATATAAAGGATAGTGTATTTTTTATGGAAGATAAATTTTATTTACAAATAAATCCAAGTGATATGTTGTAGTTTGCATATTAAAACCAGGTATCTCTAAACAAGTTAATATTTTTAATAAGAATATTTATTATAAACTGAAAATCATGATGCATTGCTCATGTAAGTATGTCTTGAAAATATTACCAACTTGATATCACAAGTCATTCTGACTGAAGATTTGAACATACTGGCCTTGAAGATTATGCACTCATTCAGAAAAACAGTAACTAAGGTCTGTTTAACATAGTTGCAGTATAAATAAGTTGATTGTCAGTGCTGAAATACAAATTTGACTGAGTAGGTGTCAGCAACAGGAATAAGCTAACCACACCAGCTGAAATAAGCAGCCAGACATTATTGTGCATGTACATATACAGGATGCGATAGGTAAATTGTCACCATTTTATATTTTTAATTTGGTGCATGCATGTCGTTTGTTTTTGATTTTGTCTAGTACACAGTAGAGTAGGATCAGTGGGGCTGTGTGTGTGTGCTTAAAAATTCTCAGCCTGATCTTCCTCCCAAAATCTGACCAATCACCAGAGTAGATAGAGATCAAATTAAATTATAATGTATCCAGATTAAAGTGTAAAATTAGAATCTATAGAATGAAAGATATTTCTATTAATTTTATACTGTGCAAAAAGCATTTTTTTCTTTTAGCAAACAAATAAGTAATTGATAATAGAATATTCTAACCCAGACAGTAAATAAAACAAGGAACACAAGTCAGATAAGCTATTTAGTACCAAAAAATATTTCAAAGAGAAATAGTAGTATATAGTTAAATGTCAACACTGATGATTATAAGGCCTTCCAATACAACATATTACACTCTGCATAGATTTTTGTTGTAACAGTCAAAAATGTTGTAAGGAAAGCTTAAGCAAATACACATACAGGCTCCAATTTGTGTGGCTAGAAAGAGAACAATTACTATCTTACTTGCTCCATTTTCTGTTTATATTTTAGTGGAGATTTTTTTTCTTGTAAATTACAAATTGCTGTATTACTATTAAGAAAATAATAGAGAATTATAAAATAACAGCATAGATAATCGCCTTTTGTTAAATATTTTCTTTTATGCCAAAACAGAAGCCACTAGATTGTTTCTGTTAAACCTGCTACTCTTAAGTTGGTTAACAAAACATATTTTTAGTTGTAACTGCTTTCATCATTTTCAAGTTGCATAACTAAATATTCTATATTTTGCGTAAGATAACACTTCTGCATTGAAAATTTCAACAAATCAAATTTTATGGTTACTATAAATTAAATAGTCAGGTAACTAAAATAAAATTCAAACTTAATTTTGAATATTAAGATGAAAGTCACCATTGATTACTGGATGTTTTATAACAATATCTCCAATAACCTTTTTTTCAGACATATTTACAATATTATATTTATATACACTAATCTATTCATTTCTTTGTGATTACATTTTGATGTTATATTAAACAGACAAGAAACATTAAGAATTTGGAATAATTAAATGAAAAATTCCAAACTTTGACAGATATCCCTCAAATTGGTTCACTGCTTGCAAAATAAAATTCTAACACCCATCCAACACCTGAAAAAGCTGTAGAATAAATTGGCCAAAATGTCGTAACAACATATAGTAATACAAATCTTGAAACTTACAAAATAAGCATATTTTAATAACTAATATGGAAAGCACAAGAGTACAGCACTGCTGTCTACTCATCAAAGCTAAATTTTCATCTATAGTTTTTTTTTTTATAACTGACACCACTATTTTTCCATATGCAAACCTATCCCAGCTTTATTTAAAGCTCTTGATACTAGTGTCCAACCTACACAAATGTATGGTATATAAATGAGAGTCAATTTAACATTTCACTGATATCACTAAAATATCAAGAATACCAGACCATTGTATCAAAATAATTTCAGTTTGTAATCTGAATTAACTGAAATGTTATACTTCTGTTAGAAATTTCAGTATGCATGATAGTAATTTTATTTAGTTCATTAACATCTTGGTCACTACCAAGGTTAATAAAGGCATACATAAAAAATTTGATACAAAAGTTTGCTGTTCTATCTTGAATTTATGTTACATATATCAATTCTTCACATTCATACATAGATATTTTAAAAGTTGTTTGATGGAAAGTGATAAATTATTTTTATTTAGATGAAAACCCAAGGTTGAATATAAAATGAACATTCAATACTTTACTCTTCTGATTTAATCTGTGGAAAAAAATGCAGTGAAAGCTAGGCAATAACAATCCCATGTTAAACTTGTGTCCCATTTGGTAGTGATATGGACACAGTGAAAAATACATTTAATTATGAATTGCTAGAATTTACTTTACATTGGGTGACTGGCTCATTTGAATGACACATTTTGACATTTTTTTCTGGGCAAGAAATTCAATTGATTTCATTGCATGATTTTCTCATATTGCAATACTGCAAACAATAATGAAGTTGTGATAGAAATTTCTCCAACATCTACCATATTCATCAGATCAGTCACTTGTTTTGCTCCATATATTATTCCTTATCTGGCCAGTGATTCCAACAAGTCCAACATTTTTTTAAAATCCTTGAAAATTCATTTCATCAAACATTCTTTGACAAATATGCAATTCTGCTGAAATAAGGGAAAAACTTTAATGATCAAATTAATTTATATGAAGAAAAAACTTTTAGCAAATATGCTAGAAAATTATATATCTTTACATCATCTTTTACCTTGCTGTCTATAACAGAGACAAGTGTATTCTTGCTCACATTTCCATATGTACAGATTTTTTTTGCCAATGTTAATATGATATTGTTATCTATGCATACATGTGCGTATGTATGCATGTGTGATTGTTTCTATATCTGTTATATATATATATATATATATATATATATGCATGTGTGTTGGTATGTGTATATGCATGTTTGTGTGTGTGTGTGTGTGTGTGTATATATATATATATATATATATATATGTGTGTGTGTGTATATGTGGATACATGTATGTGCTTGTATATGTATATTTGTATACATGTGGGTGTTTTATTTGTATGTTTGTGTGCATATTTTTGCATGAGTTTGATTGTTCGTATTTATGTACATGTGTGTGTGTATGTATATATCTTTTTTCTTTGCTTTGTCTATAGCCCAATATTTGTATTTCAACTACGTATATGTATGCATCATACATATGCATGTATATGCACTTCTTTTATTTCATCCTCTTTTTATCTGTTTGTGTATGTAAAATATTGATGGTTGGCTTGTATAGATTTATTACTGCATTTATGCTTGAATTTTGGTGATTCTGATTATTCGTATAGTTGTAGGTGTGTGTGATTGCTTGTATATGCTTTTACCTGTCTGACAATTTTCTTGTGTTTTTTTTTTTGTTTGTCCTCATTTTTTTTCTTATTCTTATTTTTATTTTTTGAATTTTTCCTTCCTCTATTTCCTGTGTGAATATACGTCCTTGTATTTGCGTGCTCATGTATTTGCTTATATATGTTTGTGTATTATGATATGAATGCGTTTGTCCTGTCATTTGAAAATTCCCTTCCTACCTCTTTATATGAATTCTGACTTCCTTGTATCAAATATGTGTAGCAATCAGAGATACTTTCTTCACCAGTATTGAACTGATAAACTGGCACTTTACTAAGAACAATAAAATATATTTTTTCTCTTAGTTTCATTTCTGAATAATCTTGAAATAATATTAAATTTGTTGCTTGGTTAACTTTAGACCTTGACATTTGAAATTTTTTATTTAAATATGAAATTCAAATTTAATTTTTATATCGATTTCTAATTTATCTTAACTTTATTGCACTAATAAATTGTACTTATACTAGAGTATGTTATTTTAAATTATCATACTTGTATTCTGATTGTCATCATAGGTTACGTAACAAAGTTTTGCCTACTAGGGGTTTTGGTTGGCTTTTGAACTCTTAAAACCGTTTATTTTCCATTCAACATCATCACTTGATACCAGAAATGAAACAAAATTGCAACTTTTGCAACAGTGAGAATTCATAACCAGTTGTCATTAAATTGACAAGACATTATAAATGGTTTAATTTTCTATTTAAATAAATTAGTGGCAGAATAAGGAATCACAAAAAATCCTAAAGTCAGTAATTTTCACAAACATTCTACAAATTAGCTATACAGGAGAAAACTAATATAAAAACTATATTGATGCCAAAGCAACTTTCTGATAATGTGATATGATGCCTACAAAAGGAAAACATTTAAACTATATATATATATATATATATATATATATATATATATATATATATATATATATATATATATGTATTATGTATCACTGAAGCCTTTCAACAGAAAATTTGAAGTGATTAACAACATGCAGAAAGAAATACAAGGAGAGAAAATTAACTGAATTTTATAAATGCATCTCAGATGATGATTCTGCTTTGATTAGAAAAATAATTTCAACATTCACATTAATTTTTCATCTTTAACACTACTGATAAAACAGTTAGACCTCTTTTTCATGATGGAAAAATTTATTGTATATATTTAAAATAAATTAATGAAAATATATAAATATTAAGGGAAGGTGCTGGAAATTCTTGTGCAACACACTTATAATCTAAACAAAATATCAATTCATTTTGACCTTGGTCAGACTGAAAACTTTCCAGTAGTTTATTATATAACTTGTGAGGTACCTTAAAGATTTTTTCATTTCTGTACAATGAGACTGAATAAACATTTTAATTTATGAACAAAATAAAATATAATTAACTGTCATAAAATTTCACATTACTATTTTTATATTACTTTATAGCTGTCTTTTTTAAAAGATAAAAATACTGAATAAAAATGTATTTTTTATAACAATGGAGAAAAATTAAAAGGTTAAAATTATAAATGAAAAACAAAAATGTAAGCATATTAATAAGAGAAAAAAAAAGATCTAATTACATGAAAAATTAAATTTTATTCATTCAAAAGTTTCAAAGTCTTAAATTGCTTAGCCATTCATTTTTTTTAAAAGAATATACATGGTGCAGTGAAAATAGCCCTCACATATACCTCCCACATAATGGTACAGCATTAGTGGCAATGGTGTCTTCATCTAGCTTACCATGATCTGGAAGGTATATGCGAGAACTATTTCTGCTGAACATTGTATATACTAAATATACTAAACAAATTGATCAATGCTAGAAATAAAGCAAAATTTACATTCTTAAAAACATTTTTGCAAACAAAAGAAATGTACACATAATACTAATTAAAACAACTAATTAACAAGCTTTTACTTTTCATTTAAAAATTTCAAGTGAAATAAAATATATTTATTTTTAATTTGGCCATAGTTGGAATTGCAAGAGCAGCAAATATTTAATGTGACAAGTGGAATAACACAAATTCACCTATATATAAGCACTAGGTCAAGATAGCAGAAAGAAAAACAAAAGGTTGATTTTTCAATCAATATCATTCAGCTTAAGACCTCCCACTAACTAGAATTGTATGTTTTAGCAGTAATGGAACAGTATGTCTACCAGTGAGTTTGATTGGCAACAGCATACCAGCTTCAAACATAATTTGCAGCGGCTTACAGCATTTAACTTTGATTTTTTAAATCTAAGTATTTTTTGCCTCCATTGCCTCTTAACCAAAACTTCCTATTACTTTTTTTTTAATTCTCAAAATGAGAGAATATCCATCCCAGTAATTTAGCTGTATGCAAACATTATTGTAAATAGTATTTATGGATGGTAGGAAAAGCAAATTTGTCCAAAGAAATTAGCAAGTTAATACAAAAGTATAGTTATGAGGGTGGTGGTGCTGGCTGATCATGTTTATATTTTCTAGTCTTGAATTTGTAAAATTCTTGTCTATATTACTTTTTAAGGTAATTTTACTATACTACTAGAAAACAACCACTATGTTAGTAAATTTCATGTAACAAACATTATTATTGAGAATAAATATAGTTTTTGATATCTTGTATGTTATTTCCTTATAAAAAAAGGGGTATTCTTTTGACTTGAAAAAAAAAAAAAAAAGGGAAAAGAAAGTGAGGCTAAGGTGAAAAATGAGATAAATTTTATAAATTTTTTCTCCTACATCCATTAAAAAGTGACAAATAATAAAATAAAAAAAGAGCAAAGAAAAACAAAAGCTCGTAACTTAAACTGGTCTACATTTAAAAAAAAAAAAAAAGACTAAAAAATGAAGACTCTAAATTACTACTACCATACAGTTATTGAAAAAAAAATTATTTTTAGTAAGAAACTAATTATTGGATATTGCTATCTATTAATTAACAAATTAACAATTATAACTATGACTAGTAATGAATTATTTCTCTTAAGACAACACCAAAACATTTAGTAATGGTCCTTAAGATTGTCTTTTTACTATTTTTATTTTTTTTGTAAATGTTGTGTCCCTTCAGGACACGGGCAATCAATCTGACTTCTTTATTATCTGGGAATTTCAACAAAAAAAAAAATAGTCGTTTCCCTATTGTTTTCTCCAGTTTGGAATACAGAATTTTTGTTCTCTTAGAATAGTTACCACTCAAGACTAGAGGTCCCAGTCTACTCAGCTATTTAACTTATAAACCAAAAGCTTGAGGTGAGAAAGAATAAAAAATAGATTCATATCTTTCCCAAGGGTATTAGTGCAAATGAGTACATCAGATTAGGACATAAGTTGAACTTGGCTCATTGATTCTCCTTACAACTATAACACATCTGGTGCTTACATCCTCTGGGGCTTTAAGTGACTCATTCTTAACAAATACATTTGACAATTCTAAAAGAATAGTGAAACAATGCATTTTGGAAACTAAAAGCTATCTGTTAAAGAAGTTATGCAATCCTTTCATTTTACAAAAAAAAATATAAAATTCTTTTTTATCATGGCATGGTAACATAAGTATTTTATTCATATTTCATAAAATAAAAACCAAATAATTTATATAAAGTTAAAGTGATAAACTTGGTAACAATAAGGGAATGAAACCTTTGAATATTATCAAAATTATTGCTTTTTCAAGTCTCATTATTTTTTTTTGTTTCGTTTTCCTAAAAAGATTTTAAGCTTTATGTTGAAAATAATTTCTGATTGATTCATACAGGTACATTTCCACAACTTCCTGATCAAGAAATAATTGATTCCAAGTATTAGATATATACAGTTGTTAATTAGCTAATTATTGGATAACATTAACAAAGTATCTTGCTAAAAATTGTCTCAATACTTGTAGGTTAATAATAATTTCGTACTTACATACTAACTTCCAGTCAGAAGCACAAGCTGTGTGGTTGCTAGGCTTTTTTTATTTTTATTTTATTTATGATTTAATCTCATTTTAAAATGTTTTATTATAACCCCATCTACAAGAGGGTAAGTTTTTGTATTCATGGAAAATCATCTACATAACCCTTTAACTACACATACATGAAGGAAAACTGTAGGTTGCTGCCACGAGATTTAAATACATCATCTGTCAGTATTTATCAAATTACAAACTTCCTTGGATATATTTAATTATAGAAGTAGGAGAACATATTAAGAATATAAGTCAAGATTATGCAGACAAACACAGAAGCATAAGTGTTTACACATTATAAACAATTTTTTAAAAATTGATCAGAACACAACATTAATCCAAATTAAATTGAGAAACTTTAATAGCTAAAATAATTAAATTGTTTTTTTCTTCAATTTACTAATTTGTTAAATGCAAACATGAGAATTAAACATTGTAGGATAAAAAAAGATAGACAAAAATAAATTGCAATTTCTGATTACCGGCTTAGTAAATATTAGGTTGATGCATAATGTCCATTTTTGTTTATCAACTTCATTCTTCAAAATATTACAAAAACAAACAGAAATTACTCATGACTCAACATAATACTATCAATGAATTCCATATTTAACTTTGATATATTACCAGGAACTTGAAAGTTTCATTGAAATATTTATATAAAATTTACTTTAACAAAGGAAACACTGTTGTTACAAATAATAAATTCTATAGGTATTTAATTCATTTTCAGAATGTTTACAAGTATTTATTTTTTATCTTCTATTGAAGAAAAAAAAATTATCTATGAAAACAAAACTGTTAGTCCATTCCATCTTTCAGAAAAAAAAAACTATTAATAATCACATATACAATAAGTTAAGGAATTAAAATAAGTTTTATTCAACAATATCTAACTTTCATATCCTTAGTAAAATGTGCCGTTTCCTTGAGTTACATAATTTCATTTACTTTATTTTAATCCTAATTCTTATCCATATCAAGTTTATTTACTGGAAGTGCTACATTGAACCCACAATCCCACAAAAATTAAGATTTCAAACATCCTTTTACTGTTTTTCAAAGCATTCTGAAATATTCACTAACTACTTCACTACCCCACTTTCACTCCTACCTTTGTAAAATGCAAGCCATCTCCTCAACCATAGTACTTGTCAGTTGCTGTTTGTTAGCAATCCTTCCAAAAGCAAAACTTTTTCATCATAAAGTTGTGTAAAATTTGGTGGAAAAATGTTTTTCTCTATCTTTTAGGACCTAGTTGGAAAAGTTATGTTATTATTCAATTAATAATAGTCCTATCTTTAAATAAAAAATAAACTGTTTTAGTGAATTTTAATTTTGGCAATTTCTCTACTTTTTAATTCTTACAATGATCAATATTTTTGGATGAATTAACTTTCAGTATGAGAAGCAGTTGTATTTAGCAAACACACATTTATCAAATAGGATTGATAGCTCCACATGTACTTTTAACTATTTTACCCATAGTTGAGAGGAGGAGTGGATCGTATATCTGGTTAGGAACAGAGTTGTTCTGCTCCTAGACAGGTTACCAACCAAGAGCTTAGTTTTCTGATATTATAGCTATAGCTGGATTGAGCAGATAAGAGATGGATTTATGCCAAAAGTAGTTTAAAATGAATGCAAACTGTCTCAACCAGAAATTTAAACATGCTTACTAATTCCATTTTTCCTGTTAATTATTAAGCCACTCAAATCTCCTTCAGTTAGTAAAATTATTCAAATCAGCTAATATCAACTCAAGTCACATATTTCCAATGTAATCTAAATAATCAGTCGGCAAGAGTTAAAATCGTAGTGGTCTCTGGTGGAAAAATAAAGCATCACTTTTTCTTTTCCATTTTTTAAATGAGAAAAAAGAAAAGACAAAATGACATTTTGTAATTTATTCTTGCATTTACTTAAACACATTTTTAATAAGTCTGCAATATTTTTATATAAAAAAAGAAAAAAATTATGAAGATTTTATTTTGAAACATGCAATTTTGATTTAGAACTATAAAAAATATTTAGGTTACAGCAAAAATTTTTCAAAATAAATCAAGACAATAGCATCATTTAAAAGATGTAAAATATACAATTTAACATTTAAATGAAATTTAAATTTCACATTTACCAATGTAAAAATATTTTCTTATGTTTATTCCTATTTATTTCTAAAATATCAGTATTTAAATACAGTAATTTGATTAAGGAAATATCCTGTTTATGAATCAATGCAAACTATAAATAGGAAGGAAGCAAAATAAAGTACAAAAGCAAAAGTATTTCTTCAAACTGTAGAAGCAAATATTCTTAGTTCATAAAGCAAAGTTAGTTATGCCTTTATTTTATTTGTAATATAATTTTATAAAGAGAAAAAAAAAATGTAATTAGGTTCTTTGGATGTTCGAATGTAATGATGTTCCGATTTGTGTTGATAATTTAAACACCTTCAAAGATTAACACTAATTCTAAAAATTCAAAATGTAAAATAAAAATTTGTTTGATTTTCTTTCTATTATATAGGTTGAGAGAGAGAATATATATATATATATATATATGTATGTATGAATGAATGAATGTCACCGAGTTACACATTTTCAATTAAAAGGGACACAACTCTAATTTTCAATGGCTCGTTACAGAAATTTTGGATTCCCAATTTTTCATTACTGTAATTGTTTTTCGTGATTTTTTTTTACAATTTTTTTGTAAGATAACAATTTTTGTAACTTGGAAATAAATTTGGGAATAATCAAAATTAACTTTGAAATCCAGCAAAAGTAACCCATGTGTGTCTTTTGCTGGATTTCACCGGATTATAAAATTGTTTATGTACGGAAAGTAAGGACTTATGCACATCAAATTGTCCTTAAATTAACTGGTGGCAGAAGAATTATCATTGAACTTTTAAAAGGTAAGCTTAAATATTAATACAATACTTAATTGCTGCGATCACTTTTGAGTTCTTCTGTAGTTTATTGTTGCCTATCGCATACTGCAGGAGTATGCCTCACAAAAAGAAATCTCCACCAACAGAGGGCCAGATTGCAATTAGAATTGCCAAGGCTGCAGCAAAGCAAAGAAAGTCTCATGCAAATGAAAACCCAGATCAAACAGCAGCCAGGAGAGCTTCCAATGTTAAGAATATACAAAGACTTGGAGATTCCCGAGCACACAGAAGGCCCAATAAAGAGCTAGCTTAACTGCCATCCAATAGGGCTTCTTTTAAGCTAGTGTAATATACATTTCTGACTCCAACTATATTCTTTCCAATAAAAGAAAAAGCAATTTAAATTACTGATTCATAATTTATTTTTATGCATCATGGTTAAATGAAACAATTTGTTCAGATATATACTGGAATAATACTTTTAGTATCATAAACCTACTACTTGTAGCTTGTATATAAACTCATGGCAAAATAAATGAATGACATTTAATTGAAAAGAAGTTCTTATTCAATTACATAATTATTTTCTTTTATCTTTAACAAAGCTAATAATGAAATTTTTTTTCGATGACTAATGAATTTTTACAAGAATTTTCATCTTTTTTTTTTTTTTTTAATTAAAATAATTTCGAAAGTTTTAAATCTTAAAATTCTGTATTAATTTCTGCCTTTTAGATTATATTAAGTGAAAAATATATTTACTAATCATAAATGAAAAAGCTTCATACAAATCAGCAAACAAAAAGATTTTTAAAAGAATTTTGAATTTTTTTAAACAAGCTAATTTTTGTAAATACAGGCAACCATACACAACATTATCAGAAAATAAGAACGATAACTATAGTAGATTTAAAGTCAACATTTATAAAATTTAAAACTTTTTAAGGTTACTAAACAGTTAAAAATTCATATATATATATATATATATATATATATAATAAATAAAAGGCACTTATGTCATTTTCTTAAATTATGCTTTGCTGACAAATCTCCATAGGGCAACATTAAACCTGTCATCAGGCTGTCACATATCAACATAGCTACTGTCAGGCTAAAAGATGCGCTTCTGCAATATTTTAAACTTATTCAAATATTTGTTTCAAATCAGTTAATATTCCTCAAATAAAGTTTCAGAAAGTATATCTTATTTTAGGAAGATTTTTCTAATTACATTGTGATGAAAGATGAAAAAGGCCACTAATCAGCTATTTTAAAAAATAAAAATAAAAAACACTCCTTCCAGTCAAATTAGTTTTTGAAATACAGCAAAGTATTTTGTTTATTGGAAATTTTATATTTAATCTATTAGCTTGAAATTAAAACTAAAAAGCTTCAAGAAAGATTTTTCATTTTTAAAATTTAATTTTAAACCTTAGGTATCTTGTTTTTATTTTCTGCTTTTTGTGGAGGTACCAATAGTAAAGCAAGTTGAAAATATAACAAAAAATATTCTTTTCAAATATTGGCTTAGTCAAGCATTTGTTGAAATTAGACAAAAGCATTTTATTGAGAGGTCAATCATGATAATGTTTAAAAATCTTAACTATTAGATCAGAGATAAAATTATATAACTACGTTTTTCTTTTACTTGATAAACATAAATATATTTTTATTACATACATTTATTTTACAAGGGTTTCTTCCACAGACTGTTCATATATATATCTTCCTCATACCCTTATATAACAGGTTTGATATTAAAGAATAAACATTTCAGAAAAAAACAAAAACAAACATACATATATACACACACACACACACACACGATAAATATATGTCAATTTTGTTTGTCTATATTAAAAATATTTACAATAACTTATTTGATAGAATAAGATTGTTATTTATAGTACTCAAGGGTTCAGTATTTACATTAGTCAGACTATTGTCCTCATCTTTGTCGCCATATTTGTCACAACGTTTCGGCCGTTGTACGCTCCGGCCTCCTTCAGGTGGTTGGGATTTCGAACCGAACCCTTTATTTCGATCACTGGGGTAGACTGTTCTAGTTCCATGAGCCATGTTTGATGGATGTCAGTTATCAGTTATCTCCTGGTAATTTTCCCTCTGAAAGTTCTCCACTGCCTGAACCGGGTATTGAACTCACACTCTTTGGGTCTGTCACTGGATCTAACCAACGCCTTTATCCACTGTGCCATGTGTCCTTTCAAGGGTTGTACATTATATTAGAAATTACATATAATATAATTGTTATTTAATTACTGATATATAAATATTATGTAATAAGAAACATCTCTTCTCAAAAGAGAAACAAGATATTGTAAAATTATTGAGTGATATAGGGATCAAAACTAATCTAAAAGAATTGTAAACATCAGCAAGAACAAAAAGTGTTTTTAACAAAGAAATTTAAGATAGACCAGTAAGAAAATTTGGTATTGCAAATGTATTTACATTTGCAATACCAAATACAAAAAAAAATGCCAACTATTAACACTTGTTAAAGACAAAAGAAATTGAACTAGTAAAACATCTCAAATTAGGCAACAAAGTTCATGAAAATTGATTTCTTAGCGACTTTCAGAAATAAATTTTAGAGCTACACAATGGATGGCTGTGTGAGATGTATTCTTCATGAAAATAGTCAACCAACACAATTCGGAAGGCAATGGTGGAGAGTCAGTGTTTTGGACTAGTGTTATTGTCAGCAGTAGAATTATACATACATTCAAAGTTGATGAATTTCAAGACAAATGTAGAGAATTATTGTAAGTTCTTGCACAAGTTGTTTTTTTTTTTTAACTGATACAGGATATAACCAAGAATCTTTAAGCTCAAATTTATATTAATGCAAATATAATACTTCATACTGCAAAAATTACTAAAACCTACCTTGCCAAAATATGTTAATAGAATGTTCCCCAGCAATTCTAAAAGTCAAAATAGTAAAAAAAAAAATAAAAAAAAAAAATGAATTGATGAAGTATACAGGGTGTTGAGAATTATTATATATATATATATATATATATATATATATATATATATATATATATATATATATATAAGTTACCTCAAAGATTCACTGAAAAATTAGCATACCATGTTGAAAAAAATGCCCCAAACTTAAGTTTTATCAAAATCTTTGTTACTAAGAGGAAAGAGCAAAGGATTTTTTATTATTAAATTATATTTTTGAATTCTTTTTAGGACTTTCAAAATTTTGTTTAATTTTTTTTTTTTTTTCATCGTCAACAGGTGACCATAAATTAGTACTGGAAATTTAATTTCTTTTTGCAGTGAAAGACACAGATTTGGAAATTGCAAAAATCAATAATTATTGGATTTTTAATTAAACCTTCACAACTTATTTGCAAATGAAAATATTCTTAGAATTTTTTTTTTTTAAATGAAAATCTTGGTAAAAATATTTTACATTTCTTACCTCTCCCCCACTTTTATGTAATTTCATGAAATTCATTTTTATAGGGCTTAATGTTTACATTAGGTATAAACACCAGTCCTTAGAAAATTTAAATCAATTTCTTTTTTGTAAAACAGGATCCCTAGTTACCAAAAATCTGCTCTGAATTGTAAAATAAAAAAATGCAATAAAACTAA
>OZ038481.1:65016177-65073677 GCA_964036315.1 Acanthosepion esculentum | reverse complement strand
TAGACTTCTTTAGACAAAATGGTGCAAACATATAGAAAGACTAAATGAAACAGTATGAAGAATAATAGAGTGGAGGGAGTTATAATAAGAGTTACTTGCCCAAGAGGCAAGTGTATCATGTGGTCAACAATCCTGATGGAGTTATACAGTTTTATTTTAGGGGACATTTTTAGATCATTTTTTTTTTTTTTTTAGTCTAACATAAAAATATGCAAAACTTTTTAAATCTTAATACATATTCAAAAAATATACATTTTATCAATGTCTAAAATGCAAAACTATTTAGCACCTCTGCATATATGACTCCTCTCTAATGATCTCTGGAATTGTTCTAAGAGAAAATCTTAAAACTTTAATGTTACTATTATTAGTTATTTTTCATGTACCTATTTGAATTTTTTTTAGTTTCATGAACTTTAAAACCAGAAAAAGTAACATGCATAATTGTGGATAAATTAATCCAGTTACATACAATACTGGCTTTAATTTTATTAGTATTTATTACTTGTTAATATTAATGATAAACTTAAGATTATGACCTCAGTCTACTAAAAATGTAATCAAGTCATTACTGTGTGTGTTGCAGCTGATGGATACAGATAAAGTTAAATGCTAGAGATTATAAATTGAAAAAGAAAAAAAAAGAAAAAAAAACATTAAAAAATTGTGTAACTATAGAAAAACTAAATTTTGTGATAAATCATATTTAGTTACAATTGAGTAAAAATAAAAGAAAAAAATACATTTAAATCAGTAAAAGTTAAAAAAGTTTGACTCCTATGAATCTTTCAAATTCATGATCATATAAAAATCATTCCAAATTAATGTTTGATTTTTTATGTTATTTAAAGATAGCTATTCTCAAACTTCAAGTACACCTTTTTATTTGAAAAATATTTTTTTTAAATTTAAGATTTACTTATTGTTATAGGCATATTATTATTAAATTATTTAACTGCAATGACAGAAGGGTATAAAGTGACTTGGCTTTTTAATATAACTGATTTTAATTAAATAATGAATAATGTATCAATTACTTCCAAAATACAATGTTAGAGTAGATATATAAAGTACATCACTAAGTACAGCAGGATTAAGGTGGGTCTGATTAAAATAATCTTTCAGCTACTTAGCAGATAGCTGTAAAATTCATTAAGAGTAAATATTAGTTTACACAAAATCACTCAATATTATGATTGAAAAAAAAAATGAGTATTATTGCAAAAATAAAAAGAAGCTAAGACAATTTAGTAGAGCTTTTATTGATTAATTACAATTAATAGTAAATATAAAGTCATGATCCTTATTTATACTAATTTCCACTAACATAATTTTCTATTTTTAGGCACTGGGAAAGAGTTATAATTGCTTAAAATGTAGCCAGATTAAATGTTGATTTAAAACTTTTTTTTTATTAATTTTTATTGTTAAATTATAAGCTTAATGTTACAACAACAATAAAAATGAACATAACACCAGATTAAAATTCTCAACTGATGAAACAGATTCAAAATAACTACAAAACTACTTACAAAAATACAAAGTTAAAAAAAGCAAAAATATTTAAAAACTAGTTCCATTTTAACTGAATCTTATTGTAGTGAAAAATTATTGATAAATTATGATTTCAATTTCTGGATATTTTAACTAAATATTTTTTAACTCAGAATTTATGTTCCTATTATATTGTTCCAGTATATCCTGAATATCAGGCAGAACAAATATAAAATGAATATTTGAAAAAATTATACAGATAGCATACACACAAACTTTGAAATATTGAATATATTTAACAAAAATAAACTAATGAAGTATTTGATCTCCTCAAACTCCCAACATTAATGAGAGCAATGTTATCCTAACCAGTTTATATACTAGATAATGAAAAACAAGTGAAGATTTTATATTTGATAGTATTTTTGGTACTTTTCAATAAAAAAATCATTTAAATTTTTATCAGTTGTCAGACCATAGTGAAACAAATTAAATAAAAAAAAAAAGTTCATTTTTTTTTTATAACTTTGTGTAGAGTCATTAGCATATCCAACATTCAAATCCCCATTATAAATGTATTTCAACTGTTTCATTCATCAGGTGTAATCCATGAATGGAATTATTTTTATTTCATAGATTATACCCGAGGTGGGCTGAAGAATAGATCAACTAAAACGTTAACAGGAAATATGCAGATTTGAGAAATTTTTGGATAAAGTCAGTTTTTGTTTTTTTATAACTAAGTTACTTGAAAAGATTTTTTAAAAATTTTTTTAAAAACACTAACAATATTCATCTAATTAACAAATCTATATTTAAAAATTTAGAAATCTATATGTAGATATAGCAGGGGAAATTTGCTAAATTCGAATTCATCTAAGTTTTACTTACTAAAAATCTGCACTTACAATATTAACTAAACCAATAATAATAATAAAAAGGATTTGTATATTTTCTATTTTAAAATAGAGAGAGAGAAAAAAAATAATAATAAAAAACAGCGATGGTAAGTGCCTTCTAATATTGTAATCCATACATTAACATTGAAAATGTCCACAGATTTCTTCATTAATAAAAGATGGGGGATATATTTTTTTTACTTGAGTTTTTAAAACAATTTAAAATTTAACAGTTCACCAAGTATCTTTCATAACACATAAGTTTTATTTTTTGGTTTGTTTTTAAATTATTAAACAAATAAAAAAAAAACAAAAAAAAAACACAAATAAAACATAAGAGAATGCAAATCATTTCAGAAGCCTCAAAGAAACTAAAAGATGGTAAGCACAAATTAACAGAAATTAGATTTTGTTGATATCTAGGTTTCATATTTCACTTAATTTGTATTGAAATAATATTTAAAATTGTATATATAAATATATAAATTTTTCTTCATAAAAAACTGTTCGGACAAATTTAACTATTAAAGAAAAAAACATTCCACTTTGGTTGAACTGAAGAGACTGTTTTTCAATTATTTACCAAATTGAAAAATTAAACAATTTCTCTTTATAATACAACTGGCAAGTGTCAAATTTTCCTCAGGTTGTCGGTGATAATAAATTTTCAATTTCTTATGCATCCCATAATACTGGGTAAGGTGACTAAAGTCTAAGAGTTAATTCTTGAAACAATAGTTTACTGTATAATGGAGCAAATAATGGAAGATTGTATTTTCACATTGGATTTACTATCAAGCAGTAAATTATAAATATTCTTTAATATATCAACTTAGTACAATTAAAATAAAAGAAAATTTTTAAAGTTATTGCTTGTACCTGTACAAGCTTCATATAATACATTGCAAAATATATTTTATATGTAAGCGTTCAACATATTAATTTGCTACTCCCACTCCACCAAGTTCAACAACAAATTGTTTCCTGTTGTTTTCAGAGGAAAGAAAATTGCAATTACACTTTTTTGTTAATTACCTTCTCAAAAATGAACTACCTACCTTAAGAAATTAGAGTCAGCAGTAACACAATGTAAACAGATATGACCTTGTTAATAAGTGAATACTGATTACTGTAAGCATTTTTCATCTGATCAAAGTTACTGCTTCTTGTACCAACAATGTTCAAATGAAATATTTTGTGGGTTTTAATAACAAGTATAATCAATTTGATTTGTATTTCATAAGGAGCAATATTAACACAGAAAAATTAATCAAATGTTATTGCATCTGTGTCATTCCATCTCAAATTGACCAATGGCCACAGGTGATCTTCTCAGAAAAAACCTGGAAAAATTTACAAGTGTCCTTTGATCAAATTTATTGATAAATCCCAAATATTAGATAGTTTTAAAATCAGAATATTAATTATTGCCACCAATTCTCAAATCTGTATATACAATATCCTTCGAGCTATGATTGTTAGAAGTTAGTTAATAAATGCAAAAAAAAAATGCAGTGAAATTTCAAGATGCTCCGATTTTAAAACTATTAAAAGATTCAGATCTAAGATTTGGGATTTATCAATAGATTTGATTCAGAAACGTGAATTTTCAAAGATTTTTCTGAGAGGATTGGTCAATTTGAGAAGGAATGACTCATCTAGAAAATGTTTCACTAACAAATTCTATCAGACAATAAGAAAAACTTGCCAATTTTCATATCAATTCCTCTATTGTACATCTATTAGAGATTAAAAAAAAAAAAAAACAAACTACAAGCAGTTAGGAATTCTTGTGTTGCAAATGATTTAGTAACATTCTGGTAATATTAAGTACGACAAGAAGACTACATAAAATGGTATGCAAAAGTAATATCCTGAAAAAGGATAGTCTGATTAATGCTTTTGTGTTTGGAAACCAAGTGTTTTGATGTTGCATAACAAAAAAAAAAAAAAAAAAAAAAAAAAAAATTCCAAAAAGTTATCAATCACTCACTTTAGACATTAAATTTAAAAAGGTAAGGGATTTTTCTTTTTTTTTTAAATTGTTACAAGGCAGTAATTCCACTAAAACACAAGAACAGAAACAATAATGATGAGTAGAAAGAAAAGTGAGTAATCAGGAGGACAGTAGATAGCAATTGACATTACATTTAAACTTTTGCAGATTACAGTTGGCTGGAAAGCATGGAGCCAGAAAGGAGTTTCACAAGTGGGAAGTGCAAGAGAAGAAACTGTTAGCATAGAATTTACGGCTACATTTAACAAGCTCAACTGTAAATTGATGAGTTCTTGATGTCGGTCTAGTACTGCACTTAAATTCATAAACTCTAGGTACCATAGTGAAGAGCGATATTTATTCTGTATAAATTACAGAAATGTGGCACAAGGCTGAAGGGGTGACTGGGGAAAAAGGACGGTCTTCTTCTGTCTTAACTATAATTTAGCTAGCTGCAAACATTGACCCAATCGTACGAACAATATTCCTTACACCAAAACACCACATTCATACATACCTTTCTTACTACAACCACCATAATACCTCACTGTCTCCATGTAAATACTAACTAGTCCCCATATTTACAATTCAATGTCTGTGGGGAGAGGGGAATATAATAACAATTCTAAAAAAACTAACCCCAATGAGTATTTACAAAACGAATACAAAATATTTACAAGAAACTAAAGAAAAATAATATTAGTAATAAAACCCCCCACAATCACTAAATGTGGCAGAAATACCAGTTCACAGGCCGAAATCAATGTGGGACTAAAAATAGTATAAAACATTCATTCATCCCAGGCACACACACTGACACGCACTCATTCAAACAACAACAAATACGAAAAACACTCACGCGAAACGAAAGGCACCCTGCATCCACCTGCGAACTGACATCACAAACTACCTAACGAGGGAGGGGATGGGGAATTAAACTTAAAGAAAAATAGGGACAGAAATAAAAAGGGCCAAGTGAGCATACATACCCTAGCTAAGTTAACTGGAAAAAGAAACTAAAACATCAAAAATAAAAACCTAAACTAGCCTAGTTTTGGGCTGGGATGCAAGAGTTCAACCCAGGAAGGGCAATATCCTGATACCTAACCGGCATCAATGTGCCACTCTAGGTCAGCTCCTTTTGCACAACGCATGCGCACAAGATGCACCCACCTTTTGCTGAATTCTGATGAAGTGAGCCGCCACCTTTCCGTCCTAATCTTGACTTTAAGCTGATGCTTAAAGTACAAGATCAGTTGGGAAGAGGTGAACTTCTCACCTCCATAGAATCCCTTCTGACACGCTGTCCAAATCACGACTCTCATAACACCTAGCAAGCAGTGGAACACATACTGTTCAGCCTTCGTCAGCAGCGGTGCCACATTGCTATAAACGGAAGAGCCCTCAAGGACAAAGAATTTTCCATGCAGCATGCGGACCATGAGGCCTTAACAAATTGCACAACGGCACTACCAACATGCAATGAAAGAAGGCGTGACCCAGGGTCTCAACCTCCCCACTACAGCGTCGGCAGTTTGGAGATTTCTCCAAGCCAGCTGAACAAAGTCTCTTGGCAACCCAGAGGGCCCCACGAATCACCAGCCAGGTGAGTGATGCCTCATCATTATTGAAACATTTCAACCCGGGCGCCCAAGGCCATATTGAGTGAGCCTCCTGCTTCGTAAGTCCGAGCTTGTCAATCAGCTCATCATGTATGGACCCCCCTGACTAACACTTGATATAATGCCCTACGAGACAACGCCTGGACGTTGGAGAGGCCATCCGACACCCATAAGAGGCGCTTCAGAGCAATACGACATTCGCGATAGAAGGAGCACTCGGCTCGGGGTAAATGGTGGGCCTCCTCCTCGTACGAGTGAACACTTCTCAGATTTGGGAAGTTCTTACGGCGTCTTCCTTCCAGAAGGTTCCCACCTCATCCGGTTTGCAACACATTCGATCTAGAAAGCTGATGCAAAGCATATGTTGACGAATCTCAATGCTTGGCATGCCCAAACTGCCTTCAGAAGGATGAAGGCAACAGATCTCCCGAGTGACTCTGGCAGCCTTGCTTCCCCACAAAAAGGAGAACAAGAGTCTCATGAACGCCAGCAAAGTGTCATACAGAAGTGGAAGCACAGAGAGTCGGTAAAGGAGAATGGGGTAGATGTGTGAAACACATACTTCCGTCCTCCCCTTTAAGGAGAGATTCCTCAGAAACCATAGTGAAGAGCTAATCCAAACAATTAACATGAAAGTATAGAAAAGGCACAGCGAAACAACCTTACAGTGGTGGGAAAGTGACTGAATCTGAGATGCCAGATCATGACCAATAATATTGCTGATTCTTCTTAGTATTTTATGAAGGAGCTCAAGGTAAATAGCAGGGTACCTGATCATATGTGGCAGCAATATTCTAAGCATGGACAAATGGCAGACTTATAGGTATGTAAGATAGTTTCTGGAGAGAAAAATTGTCTCACCCAACACAGTGAACTGACTTTCTTAGCAGCTGACCTAGCAATGGATTCAATATGTCTTTTTATTTCATGTTAGCTGAGAATGTGTAGCCCAACAAGGTACAATGAGTCACTTTCCTGGAGATTAGCATCAGCCATGGTGATAGAAGGCAGAGAGAGGTCTCAGATGATTAATGGAAAGTTTAGCTTAGTTTTGGAGGTGTTAAAATTAACAAGCTATCTTTTGCCCCAGTTAACCATGGAGGAGGAAAAATATATCAGACTATTAGAAGAATCGTTTTCAGATGCATTCAATGAACAATCTAATAAGATTAAGTATCGAAATATACAGAAAAAGAGATAGCTCACCATCAACAACAACCCTATATAACAAGTCTTTTTGAACCACCCATTGAAACAGAAATATAACATTTACGAAGTATTAAAAAGGTTAGTGTAATTTTATAATAAATGCTACTTCAATCCTTATGTTTATCTGACAGATTTTAAAGCTTAGCCTTCCCTTACTCTTCTGCCTCATACCAACAAGGTTCATTACAGACAAGAAAATACCTAAACATTCCACTCAACGAAGGGTTTCTTTGAAATTGTTCTCAAGTGTTAAAATTTTTCTGCTTGCTTTGTCTTCAAACTATTTTTTAACTTTACAAAAAATAAAATGTATAAGAAAAATTTAACATTTGTAACCTGCAAAAAAAACAAACACAAAAACAAACACAAAAACAAACAAAAAAACTAAAAAACAAAAACAACAACAGTATCTCAAAAGTAACTTTTTTTTCCTCTGATACTGCTATTACTGTCTAGGCACTGCCACTAATTTTTGATACCTTAGTTTAAAATGAATTTTTAGAAATGAAAAAAATTTCTTGAGCCTTTGATTTTAGATTTAATTGAAAGCTAAAAGGATTAAATTTACTATTTCCGGTAAGCAAAATACAATGATGTATTTCAAACAGAAATTATGATTGGAATCAATTTTTTTTTTTTTTTTAAACTGATTAGTGCCCTTTTTTAGTAATCTTTCAGCACAATGTAATTCTCGGTATTAAAAAAATCTTCCATAAAATATACTTTTCTAAAACTTTATTTGAGGAATATTCACTGATTTTAAATCAGTGAATATTCCTCAAATAAATGTATAATTAATGTATAAGTGTATAATTAATCTTATTTGAAAAAAATATTTACTTTCAGTTTAAAATAACAGAAATGGATTTTTAAAAACAAACAGTAGCGGTGATTATGTACTTGTCATAGCTCATTAATCACGTAACAAGTGCTGATAAAGGTGCTGACAGACTTTATGTTCAAACATAATTTTAAAAAATAATGGGTGAGCTGATTTTTTTATATAATTTTTAAGTATTCAGTAATTTTAAAAATGTTGGAAAATATTTTCCATGATCTAAATTTTCTGAAATCTAATTTACAATTTAGTCATCGCTCTTATTTTCTGATAATGTTGTGTATGGCTGACCATACTTTCAAAAATAGGCATGTTACGTAATATTTTATATACATAAAAAAAAATTAAAAATTATTTTAAAAATCTTGGTGCAAAATAATTTGTATTAAGCTTTTCAATTTTCAATTAATAAATATAGTTTTCACTTAATAACTATGAAAGTAATGCAGGATTTTAAGATTTATATATTATAAATTATTATAATTAAAATTTTTAAAAAGTGAAAACAATTCTTGTAAAATTCATTTTTCATTGAAAAAAAAAAAAAAAATTTTTTTTTTCTTGACAATAAATAATAATAAATCTTATTTATAAAACAATTAAAAACTTTTCTAATTAAATAATGTCAGTTTCATTACATTTTTTTGATTCAGAGCAGATTTAAGAAATGAATAGTAGTTTGAAGAAAAAAAAAACAATTGATGATTTACATTCTCTAAGGTGTCATGCTTTTAATTAATGAAAAAAAATTATTTTCCTCTTAATAACAAATATTTTGACAGTAAGAGTGCTTTTAAGTTTGGGGTTTTTTTTTTTTTTATTTTATTATGTTATGCTTTTTTATTTTAGTCTTTTTGTGAAAAAGTGGAAGTACCTCCCTCAATAATGTTTCTTTTAAAATGTTAGATTTAGAATTTTAATAAAAAATTTTACACTATTATTAGACTGTTTATTTACAAGATTATAAAGATGTGAAACAACTACAATGCAATATTATTTACCATTTTATAAATAATAACTCTGAAAAAACAATCTTTCATAAATTTATAAAAATATCTATAGAACAAGAAATTTAAATAAACATGATTTTCTGAACATTATAAATTTTCTTTCCAGATTATTTTATATATTAGAATACTTGTTTTAATTTTCCATCTTTTTTTTATAATCATGATCTTGGATCAAGGATGCCTAATCGATAGAAGAATTCAAGCAATTATTGGTTAACTCCCTTTCTACTCTTTTAAAATAACAATTTTGAAATTTAAAAAAAAAATCTTTTTCTAAAAAATTGCATGAAACATGGCCTAGAAAATCATCAGATAGATTATCTATAGTTAGTCAAGTTATGACTGATGAAGAAATCTTAAATGAAAAATGGACACTAAGCACCTTGATGAAAACAATTGGTAAAGCCAGTCAATTGTGTACTTTGGAATGATTGACAAAATATCAACTTGAATATTCATATTTTTATAATCTTGTAAATAAACAATCTTACAACTAAATAATGTGTAATATTTTGCTTTTTAAAACATTTATGAGGGAGTATACAGTACTTTATGCAGGTATGGAGATTAAATCAGGATAAAAAAAAGTAACAAAGAAATTTATCTTATCCTATCTTCACACGATGGTAACAAGTTGGTCACTAATATTTAGTAAGCTTTAGCTTGGTAAGAGTAAGACACTAAATAAGAATCAAATTTCAGTAGTAATGGTACACTCATAAATATATCCCAATTATTAAAAGGCTTTGGAGACCTTATGAAATAGTCTTTACTATTACCACATTAGTAAATTGAATAGTCATTGGATACCTTACACTTGTAGTCCAGTGCTGTAATAAGCTTAGTAATTATTGATATACTGTACGGGTACCACAGATTTTAAAATTAATCAAACTTATTAAAAAAGATGAAAGCTTTCCCCTATTTTAATAAACTTCACAAAATAAATATCTAAAATTAAAATCCTGAACATCACTGAAGTGTGTAGTTCTAACAAACCAAAAACTAATAGTAAGACCTACTACTACTCTAATACAGTACAAAAATGCAAGATAGAAAGAAACACTACCCCTTAATTAGATCTTACAAGAAACAATCTACTGCTGCATCAGCTAATAATAATGTTAACAATTACTTGAGAACTAATCCTAACAAATTACTATAGGCTAGTAATAGAAAAAAAGATACGAATTCAAAATTAGTACATGTTGGGCAAATGAAACGATCAAAGAAATCTAAGTTAGGAGTTTTAGTCCCTTTAGCTGAGTTAGCACTGTATTGGTTCTGGTAGTGTTTCTGTCATCAGTTGCAGTTTTACCCACCAGCTCTCAAAGAAATGAATCAACAGTTTCAGCTTTTGAACAATAAGAAAGAGTTATCAAAGTTGCTATCACAGCAACCAACTATCTGTGCGGTGTCTGTATGAAAAAAAAAAAAAAAAAATGTAAGCGTGACATCTGATCTCAGTTTAATAAAAAATAAAAAAAAAAAAAATGAAATAATATTCTTGTCAGAATTAAAGAAGTCACATTTTTCTCTCCAGAGATTAACCATACAAAGAAATAAAAGAAATTTATATCTTTATGAAAAAGCAAAACCAATAACGGTAACCTTCACTCATTCTGGTTGATTTCTGAACAAATTATACAAGAGGAATAATACCATACGCTGATCCAAATGCAGTATTATTTTGGATAAATTTCTAAAACTTAATCTTTTTTTTGAGAAGCTTCTAAATTAAGAGTTAAATTTTGATGTCTTATACTAATATCATATAGCCATTATAAATTACTCAGTATTTTTTTTTGGGGGGGGGGGCTGGGAAAGTAGGAATTAAGAGTTCATTCTTGTATCATCTCTCTATTACAGACAAAAGTTATATTTAAAATTTACACAATATTTAGGAATCATTATTTCTATAAATGAGATTTGTAATTAATTGAAATATTCATTCAACTTGAAACATCTTGGATTTTGATGAAAGTTAATCCTGTCTGTCGTGCTTCCTGTAAAACTTATGACAGGTTCGCAACTTGTATAATGGAAAACAGCAATGGTTAAGTAACAAGGTGAGTTAAATATTACAGGAGTTGGTTCGATGTTGATAAATAAAGTCTTTTACCACTATTTCCGTTGCTCCTTTTCTTAGCCCTAAAAAAAAAAAAAAAAATTATCCTTGTTTACAAGCAATGAATAGTATGATTCTAATCCTATTAGAAAATTTAAATAGATCAAGAATGTAATTCTTCCTATCTCACCAAAAATACATGACAATGTAAAGCTGACAAGGAGGTGGGATATGTAAGGGAAAAATGCCTCAGTTTTGCAAATTAAATTCAAAGTGATGCTTTACTAACCAATTATTTAAGTGATTTCATAGGAATGTTGCTATTACCAAAACTAAGAATTATTGTTCCTTACCTCTCTCCTGATTGTGTGTGGGCATGTGTAATTCAGGTAGCTACTTGACAGTTTAAATGCAGAGACAACCAAACTAGTGTATTGCAATGTGTCATTACCTTTCATTTTGGTCTAGCAATTAAACTTAAAGTGGACATGACACCGTAGACTAAAAGGAAACTAAAGCTGCCTCCAAGTTATAAATGTATTTAACTACTGAATAGCTAGAAATAGATGCAGTGTTAAAAAGAATGCAACGCTGTACACTATTTCACAACCAAATCAACATTGTGACATGTTTCAGTTATATTTAACAGCACCATTAAAAGTGGGTAATTTTCAAGTTCCAGTCAACCTTTTCATATTCTAATAATTTATATAACTTAATTTCCTTGAACAAATATGTTCATTTTTACACTTTATTAAATAGCCATGTTTCTTGAGTGGCATTTTTTTTAACAAGACCACGCCATGTAAAATTTAAACTGAACAAGGTATATCAAATGCTACTAATGAATGGAAAATATAAAATTAAATAGTGTCTTTAAAATGAAAACTTCCTTGAATATCAGGCCAAAGAAATACTAGCTTTTCTAGAAGCATGACGAGTAAGGTTACATTTCAAGAAGTAAATTTGTGTAACCGGTTCAACACATTTGCTTGAGCAGACTTAAAATACACTCTAGGTGGAATCTAAACCAGGCCTTCAAAAAGTTGTTAAAATGAAGTAACAGACAATGAGGAAAGAAACACACAAGTACACAGATGAATAAAAAGGAGAAATAAGATTATGGTATAACTAGAGAAAAAAAGAGTAAATACATCTATTTTGGTTTTAAAACCTTCAACAAATTACAAAAAGTTGCACAATTCAGCAATATTGAAAGAGGAAATTTTAAAAATCTAAGCAATGACAAACTCAAAGTAATTAATAGTAATAAGCACATTAAATGTTATTAGGGAAGAGATATTATGGATAAAGAGTGAGAGGCTTCAGTGATGAAAAGCAAAGAGACAAAGGAAAAATTGTAATAAACAATTGTGGAGAAGAAAAATTTAGGCATTAAAAATAAATGAACAGGGAAGAAAGAAGGTGGGGAGTTACTAGAAAAAAGGGGAGGGTGACCAGAGGGGGGAAAAAGTGACAAGTGGGAGAAGGGAGAGTGACATGGGAAAAAAATTGACAAGTACAAAAAAGTATTTGGAAAGGAAAAAAAAAGAAACTGATGAGAAAATATGCAAAGAAAAAAATCATGCAAAAAGAAAGATGCTGACGAGAAGTAAAAAAAAATTGTGCTATGGTAAATTTTGACAAAAAGAGAATGGGAAGAATATTCAAAGAAACTATTACAGAGAAAAAAATGAGGTGGGTTAATGATATGGACTTTCTGCTTGTGGCTCTCTCCATGAAACATTTATAAATGATATGTATCTAGCAGTGAAAATAGATTAAAATATTGTCTTTTTGGATGGAATCAGTTGCTTCATCTTCAAGTGAGATATTGCATAAATAAAATGAGGCTGGTCCTGCAAAACTGAACTATGAAACAGTGCTTCCCTAAAATGAATAATGAGACACTCCTGACACCCAAGTGCTAGACAAAAAGACTAGGTTATTTACAAGCATTCATTTAACCAAGAATCTAATGTTGGGAATGGATCTTTAGCATTCTACCTTTGGTTTTCATACCATTTGATCTCAGGGTAAAATGCCCAGATACTTGTTGGCATTTAATCTACAAGGAATGAAAGGATAATTTAACCTAAATCCAAGAGAAATTAGATTCCTCTCGTCCTAAATAAAAACAAGTTATATATAAAAATAAAAGGCAAATATGTCAATTGAATGTAAAGTTATATAAGAATGGTGAAACCGCATACTGACACAATGTAATATCAACAAGAGAACAATAATGCTGTGAGCATGCCTTGAATCCTTAAGATTCAAACGACAAAAATAGTCATATTCGCACACACAGTGGTAATACTGAATATGTTGCAGTTATGATTTATTTATGGATCTTTTTTTATCAAACGATATGAAGGTGGGGGCTGAAAAGTTCATAGGCTGGCTATGAAGGAATGATGCTTGAGCTATGAAATCTTGCATGCATTAATTTCACCTTTTATTAATAACAACTACATTGTTTTGTTCCAGGTAAACTGACATCTAACTGTTCAAAACCTTCAAAAATTATTAGCAGGCAACTTCTCTTCAAAATGGACAAAATTACTTTCAGAAAAAGGTGTTTGGCCCTCAAGGACATTCATGCTGCCATGGTTGCTACATTAGGAGATGATGCTCCAGCTTTGTCAATAGTGCAAAAGTGGGCAGTTGAATATAGTAGGGGAAGGGAGAGTCTTGAAAATGACTCAAGGTTGGAACATCCTGCAACTGCCACCACCAAAGAAAACATTGGTAGTGTTCACCACATGGTGATAGACGACAGTCAATTGACTATAAATGCTATTAGTATAATTGATTGGCTATAAATGCTATTAGCCAATACTATTAGTATATCCTGTAAGAGAGTTGAGAATATTCTGCACCTGACAAAGGTTTCTACTCAGTGGGTGCCACATCTGACACCAGGCTGATCACATCACAGGAAAATATAACATTTGAAACAGATTCAGCTGGTTTCCTTAAATATTTCCTAACCCAGGATAAGTGATAAGTTGATCACTGACACAGAGATAAAGAGACTATGCAGCAGAATAAATCCTCCTCACCTGCTCCAAAGGCCTGCAGGGAAGGTGATTTTTGTTTTGGTTCAAAAGGTATTTTGTTTATTGGCTATCTTCAAAAGGGTCGCACCATCAATGGATAGTACTATGCCAACTTGCTAAGGCAGATACAATAGGCTATCAAAACCAAACACCCAGGAAAACTGATGAAAAAGTCCTTGGTTTCAATTGATGATGAGTATGACTGACTTTGATCTGGTTGATTACCCTCCCTATTCTCTTGATTGACCCCATCTGACTCATTATCTGTTCCCCAACATGAAAAAGACTTGGCTGGGAACCAGTATTGCAGTGATGAGGTCATATCTGCTGTTGATGACTTTTGACCAACAGGATGAAAGCTTCTTCACCAGGGATCCCAGTATTTCAATACAGATAGCATTGAAAAATAAACTTCATTTGGTCACATTCCATGAGAGTGTCTTGGTCAACCTAGGTACTTTACATCATACCCTTGTAGATTTGCAGTATTGATTTATAGCACTCCT
Organism: Acanthosepion esculentum; assembly: GCA_964036315.1. Taxonomy (NCBI): domain Eukaryota; kingdom Metazoa; phylum Mollusca; class Cephalopoda; order Sepiida; family Sepiidae; genus Acanthosepion; species Acanthosepion esculentum. Next base: position 65,058,973 of record OZ038481.1, on the reverse strand, counting down.
ATTCAGACAACACAACTACTAAATAAGTTCATCTCCCAAGACTAAAGCAGTACATCAAACAAATTAAGAAATATTTGCATTGGTACACATAAATAGAACACATAAAAAAAAGTAATTATCTTTATGCATAAAATACTGAAGAGTTTAGCAGATAAGATTGTTGTTATGACTAAGAAATGAAAGTTTTCTTTCAGTAATTCTCAAAGTTTCCTTAAAACCTATTAAGTTATTTAGTAATGAATTCTTTCTTTTTTACATGCAATCAAAATGCATTTTATCCTAAAAACTTAAGTGGGAGTCAGATTTTTATGATGAATTAAAAAAATGAAAATAGTTTAATTTTGTATTAATTAAAAACTCTACAATTACAATAGCTATCTCAAACTAAAATTTTATTTTCAATATATCTAAAAGCTTTTAATATAGACTGAGCGCTTGACTAAATGGTACCAAAATTGGTAGCTCAATGAGCAATCAAGTTAAGACCATTCAAAGAAAATTTTCCATCCCTTACACTATTGGGCCAGAAGCAAATTTTAATAGTGTATAACTGAAGATGCGGGATTTAAACAAGTGAAAACTCATAAATGTAATATCACATAATCTTGAAGGAAAAGAAAGATTATTATATTGGGTAAAATTGTATTCTCAAACAAAATAGTTAAAAAAAAAAAAAAAAAACAAACAATAAGATTGCTCAGGTAAATTTCATTTCAACAGTTGATACCTTGCAACTTCTTGCAATGATCCATAGAACAGCAGCTAAACTTTTTTCAATAGAACATCAATAAAAAAGACTCATATTTACACCATGTAAAAGAACCAGAAGCACAATTAGAGCAAAAGCAGGTCATAAGTATATGATCCTGAAATTGCCATAAAAAGTAGCCATTAGAAGTATATGCCTGAAACATTACTAATTTGAGGAGGAGGAATTCAACAACACAGCTCTTTTTTCTGCAATATGAACATACTTTTTGTTATAGATTTATCTAATTTTGGAAAATTTTCTTCAATTATGCAATTTTTAACTAATCAAAAAAGTATAGTAATTACTACAAAACTTAAATTTATTTCATGAAATGAATCATTGGCTAATCTTTTAAATAGATGCTTATTGTAAAGCTTTAAATTCATTTATCTTCAAACTAAAATAAAAAAGAAAATGATTGAAAATTAATTTATTCAAACTGATGAAAAAGACTTCAGAATGGTTCTCACACATTTGTAATGTGATTTTCAGTCTGAATTTGTGTATAAGGCTCTGTTATAGCCAATATTCCTGGAACATTTCATATCCTATCCTAATTTGAAAGTAGTGTTATATCAAAATAACTTTTAGATGGGATTTTGATATAACACCACTTGTGTAATATCATCCGAATTCTGCCTTTGGTTGGAAGAACTGTTCATTACAACACTAGAAGGAAATGTAATATCAATGTAAAAGTTGGAGTAATAGTATATATTATATAGCCTCTGTGCTCATAACTAAAGGACATTTAAAGTGGTTCTTCTTCATCACAAATGCTGGAGTTGTTTGAATACTAAAATTCACTGAGTCCCCTTTCTTCCCTCCTTTAAAAGGTGTAGATGAAATTTCATTAAAAGTTATATCACTGGTATGGAAAGCAGTTTTGCCTGTATATGGAAAAATTGCACCCCAAAGATGATAATTTGAAATTGTTGAAAGTACTTGGCCCATCAATTCTGTTTGGCAACAACTAGAATATAAGGAGCGTATTATTCAAGGAATTGATAAGTTAATGTCTCATTAAGTTTTGTTAGCGAAGTGATTTGGCCATTAATCACATTAACATTGCTAATTAATTCTTTGCATAAATTACTTCTTTATAATATATAAACTGCACACTATAATATATTCACGAAGATCAGATCTGCAGTATGTAATATTCAGAATCATAAATTCCATGGAAAACTACGACGACATTTTACTCTACTAATTGGATTACACTTAAGTCCATGTCACTTTAACTAAAAATCATAAAATTCTGTGGATTTATTACATTACAAAATTCAAGCAAAATTCTCACTTGATTGATTTGAACAAGAACTCTACTGTTGTGGCATTGCATGCTCCAAAAAGCATATTTTTAAAAAACATCTACACATTTCGATTTTTGCACCATTTTTAGCCATCTATTATCATGACGTAATTCTCTTTATTAAAAAAATAATCCTAATTATTTATTTAATTAAATTTTTAATTAATCTGATTTGAAACAAATATTACTTAAGTTTAAAATATCACAGAAATGCATTTTTTAACATGTTGGTAGCTGTTTAAAGTGTAGACTGACAGATGGCAGTTTATCTAATTCTTTTCTACAGTAGATAGATCTGTAAAAATTACTGGGAGAATATAACTTGAGCACCTTTTATTATATAATTTTTAACTACTCAGTCTTAAAAATTTAGGAAAAAGTAATCTAATATTTCATTGAATTTTTAGGTACTCTGGCTTTAAATTAACTAGAATTATTGCTCTTATTTTCTGATAATGTTCTGTATAGACATCAGTATTTGCGAAAACTGCCAAGTTCATGCACAAAAAATTCAAGATGCTTTTTAAAATATTTGGGAGTGGGTTGCTAAACTGTAATAAGCTTTTCTATTTATGATTAGTACGATTATTTTTTGCTTAATAACAATATCACCTTTCCAGTACAAATTAAGACAATTTTAAAAATTTAAAACTTTATAAATTATTCTAATTAAAATTTAGAGAAAAAGAAAAAAGAAAAGAAAAAGTAAGCAATGCTTGTAAAATTTCATTATTCATTGCAATTCCCCGCAATAGTGTCTGTAATATATCTTAATAAGAATAAATAATGTCTTGGTTTTATTGTATTTTTATTTTATGATTCAGAGCAGATTTTCAGTAATTGGGGAGTCCTGTTTACAAAAAATGAAAATTGATGTAAATTCTCCAAGGAGTTCTGTGTATAACCAATATAGATACCTCCACTAATTCATGATACCTATGTTTTAAAATGAATTTTTATAAATGAAAAAAAAAAAAAAAAAAAAAAAAACTTTTTTGAATCTTTCATTTTAACCTTAATTGAAAGCGAAAGGAATAAATTTACTATTTCCAGTAAGCAAAATACTCTGGTGCATACAGAAATTATATTCATTAGAATCGATTTTGGGCAGGGATTTTTTTCTAAAATAGCTGGTTAGTACTCTTTTTTTTCAGGTTGTTTTTCATTGTAACGCAACTCTCTGTATTTAAAAAATATATACAGTTTTAAACTTTATTTGAGGAATATAAGTTGATTTATAGTATAATTAATCTGATTTGAAAATATTATTTACCTTAAGTTTAAAATAGAGAAATACATTTTTAAAACAAATATTAGCAGTGATTTTTAACCAACCAGCAGCCATTCCTACATAATTGACAAGTGCTGATAAAGATGTTGATAGTCTTGTAGAACAAAATTAAAACTATCTGTTAAAACAGAATTTAAGAAAATGATGAGTGAACACCTTTATTTAATATAATTTTTAAGTTCTCAGTAATCTTAAAAATATTGCAAAATATTCTCCGTAATCTAATTTTAGGAATGTGGACTTTAAATTTACTGTAGTTATGGCTCTTAATATCACATAATGTTGTATATGGTTGACCATACTTTCAAAAATGGGCACATTACATAATTTTTATATACATAAAAAAAAACCTAACGAGATTAAACTAATGTAGAATTTTAAAAGATTTTTTAAAATTATTATAATAAATTATTATAATTAAGATTTAAAAAAGAAAAAAGAAAAGAAAACAATTCTTGTAAAAATTCATTACGCATCAAAAAACTTTTTCTTAAAACAATAGTGTCCTTAATAAAAGCAATTAAAAGCTTTGCTAATCAAATATCAGTTTTATTGCGTTTTTTATTTTACAATTCGGAGCAGATTTCCAGGAAATGCGTAGAAATTTGAAAAAAAATAAAAATTGATTTATTTTACATTCTTCAAGGAGTCCTGCTTTTAACTAATAAAACATATTTCAGACGAAAATGTAATTTCTCGAGTAAGTTGGGAGTAACATATGTAAAAACAAATATTTTCCAAAACCAAAAAAATTTTTTTTAAATAATTTCATTCATTTGTGAATAAGTCATGAAGGTTTCATTAAAATCCAACAATTATTTGATTTTTGCAAGAATCAATGTATTTTTCAATGGAAAAGGCCACTAAAACATTAATCAAACGATCTGTCGGGCACTAATGAAACAACGCACACACACAAGATTTTGCAAGAAAAACAAAATTTTTAACTAAAATTTTGAACATGCTAGAAAGGAAAAAAAATTTAAGAAACTAATCAAAAAATACTTTGGTCTTTCCTCTGAATAATTAACATTTTAAAGATAAAACTTTTAAAGTTGGGACTTTTTTTCATCATAGTGTTTTTTCAGCAAAAAATGGTGGTACCTAATACAAACTTTAAACATTATTATAGCAGAACAAATACAAATCATGAAATGGGGGGGGGGGTAACAAATGTAAAAAAATGTTTTTAACCAAGATTTTCTAAAGAAATATTTCTAAAATAATTTTCATTCATTTAAATCCAACAATTGTTTGGTTTAGGCAAGAATTTCAAAATCAGTGTTATCACTACAAAAAGATGTTAAAATTTCTTGTTCCCTTACTCTGCTGACACAAAAAAAAAAAAAAAAATTAACCAAAATTTTGAGTGTTCTAAAAAAGACCAATAAAAATGCATTTTAGCTAGTCTTGAACTTAAAACAAAGTTTTATCGTTGAAATTTTTATTATTAAGAAGAGGAAAGAGCAAAGCATTTTTGCTATTATTTATTAAAAAAAAAAAAAATCATTTGGTCTTTCCTCATCTTAAAAATTTTGACAATAAAACTTTGTTTTTAAGTTTGGGGCACTTTTTTTTTTTTTTTTTTTCCATTGTGGTAAGGTAAGCTAATTTTTAGGGAGCCAATGAAGGTACCTAGTTTTAAAATTTGCCATTAAAGAAAATATAGGGAAAAGATTTAAAATGTGTAAATAGATCAATGAAAGAAGATGGACTTAAAATGGGTTCAGCTACTGGTGTTCATTCATTCTGTCAGCAAAACAAGTTTTGATGTAGAACCCAACAGTTTCGCATAGTTATACCCCCTTTATTTTTTATTCATGTGCATCTCGAGTTGTATCAGAGCAGAGAAAACCAACTGATTATTAAGATGAGACATTGCGCTACAAGAGTATTTTTTTTTTTAAGTATTAAAAATCTAGAGGCTCTTTCCTTTAAAATGGAACTATTTTGATATGTGCAGGGAGACAACTCTGAGTTAAAAGATGTTTACGAAACACTACGATGAAATTGTCATGTATGAAAAAAATGGAAGAACAAGTTCCCATTGTTGAAATGCTGATACAATTTAATAGACGTACAATAAAAAGTAATCATTCCACACAGGAAAATAATTGTCTTTAGAAAAATGAAAGATTAATTGTTTGTTATCTCATTCACAGACAGATTTTATATCTCAACAATTGAAATTGAAGGAAATTTCACTATTTTTAACACATTTTCACAGTGTAAACCAGGTCAACTTCTTTATGTGCCATGTCCCCCTCAGGAAGTAGGCGATCATTGCTCTCCACAATTTCTTGTTCTTTGTAGCTCTTTATAAATTTTGTCATTTCTGCTAAAATCCCCGTTCTGGTGAGAGAGTGGAGATTGTGCAGTATTTCACTGTTATATAGGACAACAAATATGCAACATTTCAGTTTTCTTCTGTTTCTAACAAAGTTTTTTTTTTGTTTTCTTAATACTCTGCTTAGCTTTTGGAATACATCTTTCTTTGGCTATCCTACCTTTGGATTTCAGTATTGTACTTTCGATCCTAATTCCAGTGAAGATATGAGTGATCAAAATGAGTGTTGATTATACTAGAAAAATTATACAGTATAATAAAGAAAATTCAAATAAAATTTCAGTTTACTGAAAAACAGATATAATTACAATAAAGATTGATGATGCTCTTTTCATTCAGAGAGATAGTTTGATTTACTAAATATCTGAGAGAGAAATCACCAATCTTGGGTGAAATTTGTAAACTCCTCTTGCCCCATGAATATCTTCAAGCCATCCTAATCTCTCTCACACCTACAAAAAAAATACGAGAAATTGAGAGACAAATTAAAGGCATCTAACAGGTTTCAGATTTTGCTGTAAAACTTGAGCAATTAGTTCACTTCAAAAATAAGTTTAGGGAAAATTGCTGGTTCCAAGAGAAGTCCACAGTCAATATATGAGCGAGAGAGAGAGAAAGATGGCTAAACAATGTAAACAACACAATGAAGGTCAAAAACTCAAATTGGTTCAGTATTTATAGGGTAATTTGTAAAACCATCACATTTACCAGATTGATTGCCACAAAACTTACCCAGATGGTAAAATTTCATTTAATCATAGCCTTCATCAAAATATAAACTAAATTTTCACATGTAGAATCTAACACATGGGAATGTTCCTGTTGGACAGGGATTGAAAAAACATACCAATGAAAATACTGAAATTAAATATTATTCCTGATAACCTTTCAACTTGTCACAATTTAATGATTTTAAATGTAAGAACTTATACAAAAATAAAATTTAGTATTTAAAAATATTACACTATTTACATTATTCGGACTATTGTCCTCATTTTTGTTGCCATATTTATCACATTTCAGCCGTTGTACGCTCCGGCCTTCTTCAGGTGGTTGGAATATCAAATTGAACTTTATTCCACTCACTAGAGTAGACTATTCTAGTTCCACATGCCATGTCTAATGGATGTCAGTTATCAGTTATCTCCTGTTGATTCCCTTCTCCAAGTTATCCACTGCCTTAACCAGGTATTAAACTCACACTCTTTGGTTCTTGTCACTGGATCTAACGCCTTTATCCACCGTGCCAAGGACACATGGCACAGTGGATAAAGGTGTTAGAACAGTCTACCCCAGTGAGCGAAATAAAGGGTTCAGTTCAACATTCCAACCACCTGAAGAAGGCCGGAGCGTACAATGGCTGAAACATTGTAATAAATATGGTGACAAAGATGAGGACAATAGTCCGAATAATGTAAATAGTGTACCTCATCTCAGAAATATAGACAGATACTAAAATATTAAATTTGAAAATCATATAATTTAAAATACTAACATGAGAAACAAGGATCTTAAGCTTACTTGTGTTAAGCATTTAAAGAAATAAAAGGCCGAGTTGTTTTTTTTAAAAAGGTAACCAAGATACCAAAAATTTTCTAAAAAGAGCATACCATGATGAAAAAAGAACCCAAATTTGATAAAAACAAAATTGTATCACCAAAAGTTATTAAGAGGAAAGACCAAAGTATTTTTTATTATTTGATAAAATTTTTTTAATCCTTTCTAGCATGTTAAAAATTTTGTTTTTCTTGTATCAGCAAGTCGGCCAAAGATTAGTATAGGGATTTTTCATTAAAAATAATTTTGAATATTTTTTTTTTATTAGTTTATAAACAAGCCATTTTTGTAGGTACAGGCAAATATACATGACATTATCAGAAAATAAGAGCATTGACTCTTGTATTAAAGCCAAAATTTCTAAAATTCAATAAAACATTAGATTACAGGGAATATTTTCCTAAATTTTTAAGATTACGGAGTACTCAAAAATTAAATAAAAAGAGGGAATCACATTATTTTCTTCAATTATATTTTGCAGATAAATTCTCTGTAGAACAACCTTAGATCTGTCATCACATAGTGAGACACAGCTACTGTCAAGTTAAAAAATGCATTTTTGCAATATTTTAAACTTAAATAATATTTGTTTCAAATCAAATTAATTATACTTTAAATTAACTAATATTCTTCAAATATAGTTTCAGAAAAGTATATTTTATTTTTGGAAGATTTTTTAATGTAGAGAATTACATTAAAATGAAAGGTGACTCAAAAAGGGTGCTAATCAGCTATTTTAGAAAAAAAATTCTTTTCAGTCAAATTAAATTAGTTTTTGAAATACAGCAAAGTATTTTGCTTATTTGAAATATTAAATTTAATTTATTAGTTGGAAATTAAAACTAAAATAAAAGCTTCAAGAAAATTTTTCATTTTTAAACCTTCATTTTAAACTTTCATTTTAAACCTTAAGTATGGTGTTTTTTGGGGTGATCCCTACTTAAAACTTTATATACTGAAATTAGGAAACATTTGTTATATGGTAATGTTCATGATTATTTATTCCTCATTTTAATCCGTCACTCATTATTAAGCTGTTTTGGTTTGCAATCCCTTCCTTAAAAAGAAAGGGATTCCAAGCCAAAACAGCAAAGAGAGATTAAATATTTTCTTTTTTTGCTGTAGAACCCAGCCTTATTTTATGTTCATCTAGGGACAATCTATAATAATGACTTCAGATATTAGATCAGAGGAACATTTCCAAAAAGAGACATTTGTTTTGACCAATCACCCACATCTTTCATTTGCTGTATCCCTTCGGAATGTAGGCGATCAATGCTCTCCATAACTTCCTTCCCTTTCTAGGTTTGTCTTTCTATCCCTCCTAATATGTTTCGCCATTAGCTCGTTAGGTAGGTTAAGCAATGCTTTCTGTCCCTCTTGCCTTCAATGTCCTGTCAGTGTCAAATTCTCCAAGCCCTCTTTCCTACATATTTCAAATGTTTCTAATTCTAAGAGTCCATTCACATACAGATTAAAAAAATAAAAAACAAGGGATATATACATATACAAATTTTCAAGAGTATAATAGATTTACCAAAGAGTCGTTCACAGATTTCACTGAAGAAATTTTTTATTTTTTTTACTACAGACATTACTCTGCTAGAATTAATCCAAGTAACCTGCTATTCAGATAAATTACTGTTAAACTAAGATAATTTTAAAATATACAAAAATATTTCAGTGATCATTATCTGCTCTTTTTAATAAAGTTACTGATTTGATCAAATCCCCCAAAATCTTTAAAAAGTGAAACTTAAATATTTTGACATTACTATGGGGTAATTTTGTCTGCGCATTTTGATATACAACCACACTCATCTATATTTCTGAGGTATTGTAATTATTTACATTGTTCAGACTGTTGTCCTCATCTTTATTGCCATATTCATGACGTTTTGGCTGTTGTACACTCTGGCCTTCTTCAGGTTATTGGAATAAAGTGTTCAGTTCAAAATTCCAATCACCTGAAGAAGGCCAGAGCGTACAATGGCCAAAACGTTATGAATATGGCAACAGTCTGAATAAAGTAAACAACAACAACATATTTGCTATAAAATATGTATGTTCAGGAGAAAATAGAAGAAAAAAAAAGCTAATTTGTATTTACGGTTATTTTTTTTTAATCATGTAACAAGATCCAAATTGAATCTTAGCAAGAATGTTAAGGAAAAATTCTCAGCCCAAACCACTTCTCAAAACCTGAAATACCAAACCTCAATATTGTTATGATAAAATCAGTTGTTTATTCAAACTTCATTCATGTGTAACTTTTACAATAAGCAATAAATATAGGAAAGCTTCCAAAGTTGTTATGGTTAAATAAGGAAAATATAAAAATCCCATTAATTTCTTGGCAGTAAATTGTGTGTATGCTATTTTTACAAACTAGTTATATTGTTTGTACATCATACTAATTATATCACCATAAAATGGGACAATATAACTGGGAGACTATTTTCCAAAGAAAAGAAAATACGAAAAGTAAATGTTTTAGGAAAAGTTAAAAAGTAAAACTATAAATTAAAGCAACAAAAAATTCACTTTTTAACTCAAATGAGTTGAAAAAGTTCATTTAAAATAATTTAGAAAAAATAATAAACTAAAATAAAAATCTCAAAGATCAACAATCATAGAAGAAACATTCCTAAAGGGTAATCCAATAGAGACAAAACTAATGTACTGACCGACAGGGTTTCCTTATTACATGGTAAAGATGTCAATAATTTACACTTTTTCTTATCAGTTATTGCTTTATTCATTTTTTTATCTACTCAGTAGTATCAAAACTAATTTTCATGGGTTAGTGCTGGTATAAAAATTTTTAAAATTATGTAAATTCATTTTGTAAATAGTTTTTAATAAATTATTAACAAAATTCTGTTTTTGAAATTGTTGAAATAAAAAACATTTAAATAATTTTCAGTTATTCAAATAATAAAAGTCTGCCTCTTTTAAAACAAAGGAATGAAAGCAATACAAAAAGCTTTATTGAAAAGATAAATAATTTTGTTGTTTTTCTGAATATTCTTCAAAAGCTTGTGAATGAGGGAATATCACTATAAATTTTTCCTATTTTTCATAATATTGATAAACAACCTTTCAACCTTTTTAATAGACAATGCTTATATCAGTTTTCTCCACTATATAATGGCACACACACACGTGTGTGTGTGTGTGTGTGTGTATGTATGTATGTATATTCACTAGGCTTCAAAAAGTAATTACCATAACTAAAAACATAAATTATCAACCATCAAATAAATCTCCAGACAAAGCAAGTAACTAACATGAAGTGCCATTTTGCAATAAGTAGCTCCAGCCCACTTTTAGATGGTCCATGAAGAACCCATAGTACATTTTTACTCTAGTAAATAAAAAAGAATCAATGCAAAATTTATTTTCAAAGCAATCATTGGTTTTTTTTTTTGCTTTTTTTTAATTATGGAAATAAAAATATTTTGGCTGAGCTACTTTTTGGTCTTTATATATTACTTCATAGACTTTTTAAAAATTTTAATTTGTTTTCTCAAAGAAAAAAAATTAGAGAAACATTATATTCTTAAATTTATTGGTATGCTTTTTGTAAGAGTTCATTTTTGTCCAATTTCCATGTTCAATACTACAATTTAGAATGATTACTTGGAGTACCTCCATATCAAATGAGTGATCTTGTGGGAAAACTAAGCTATGCTACTATTTCACATGGAAGGATAAAGACAAAATAACATATCTAAGATTCCAGATGAGTTGTAATGAAATTTGAAAATATTCAATGTCAGCACAATATTTCATTAAATATAAAGAAAATCTTAAGTTATTTCAATTGTTTTGGGTGCACTGAGTAATCTGCTGTTCCCAGAATTGTTATTTTATTGTCTATAGTGAATTTTGCACTTGCATAAATGAGAATATTGTTAAAATTGACATTTAATATACAGCAAAGAATTAAGTATCAAAAGATTTTGAAAGTTACAAAAAAAAAAAAAAAAAAAAAAAAAAAAAAAAAAAAAAATCATTTCAATTGGAACTAGGCTGTCATGCAAAGGGTTACTACTGATATAATTGCAGCATTGTCAAGGGATGCAGTTTTACAACTTGTCAACAAAAAGAAGTATAAAAGGTGAGATATATAAAAAAAATAAATAACCGCAAGAAAGCTAATTAAGCCTCCATTTACTTGTCTTGTTAGTAGGAAGCTTGCCCATGTAGAGAAAAACCAACAAGTGACAGTTTTAATTAATGAAGGTTAAAAAATAATAATAAAAAAAAAATGTCTAAAAACAGGTATAGACAAGCTTTTAAACAAGGTCAACATATTTCAAACAATATAAGCAGATTTCCTCCACTTTGTTTGACTGAGATTGAGAAGATTAACCCCACTTGCTACTTCCCAGTTAAAGTTCTATTTAGACAAGTAAATCCATACCTTAAAGTTTTTAAATACATTTTCTTCATTGAAAGGAAAAAATAAACATTTGTTTTTGTTTTGCATACAGGCATGCATTTTTATGTTTTGCAAGGAATTTTTTGCTACATAGACATTAATATTTTTTTAGCAAAATTGACAATTGAAGCAATAGCTTTTTGTTGCTACTACCTGAACAGGTAATTATGGGCGAGTGGTTTGAGATACCTCACTGTCTGGTAGAGGTTAATGGCTTAGTCTGCCTATGGTTACTAATGTGTAATGAATTCTATCACAGTGTTAAATGAAGCTCAACTGAGTAAATAAGGGAGTTCTCACTCAGGTATGACAGTAAAAAAATTGCTTGCAAATTTTATGTCACCCACACAATCTATCATAGATATAAAATAAGCTTCCTCCCATCATATATTTCTTCAGATGTCTACCAAGAGTTTCTATTATTCTTTACCATGCTGGGAACACTTTTTTTAAATGAAAATTAGTAGAGTATTAGTAGATTACTTCTAACAAGAACAAGAGAGAATTTGTGTTTAAAATGTACCACATTGTTGTACAAAATACACAAATTAAAACCCTGCTTACAGTCAAAAGAAGACATTTGAAAAGAGATTATGAAGAGGGAGAGTAGAAATGTTAAGTGATCAAAAACTAGTACAAAGATTAAATTCAGCTACAAAATGTACACTATATACATCAGTTGATAACAGCAATTGAATTTAGAGTCCTCAGATTTTTTAATTCAGTATCAACTAGTGATAGTCTAAACTAGTTTCATACAAAATAAAGAGCAATGGAAATTACATTGAAATGCAAATTTAGCAAAGTTTTTAACAAAAAAATTGTCTTCAAACTATGCAAACATTTTCGTTTTTTCAAACAAAAAGGTTTCATAAAAAAAGGAAAAACATTTTTATATATTATTCAATTATTTTTTAAGACAGTTTCAAAAGTATCTATACTTATTTAACTTAAAATTTTAAGCTATGCCAACTCTATCAGTACTATTCATATTAATATTTCTAGTTATTAAAATCATCTTTATTATTAAAAAATCAGCTGCAAGTTGTTTTTAAAAGTGTATATTTATTCACATGAACTCTATTAGCATAAAAGAAATACTAAATCTTTTGAGATTCAACGTTTGAAAAGATAAGCATTAATTGCCAAAATAAACAAAAAATCAATTTTGCAAATCTTGATGCAGGAAAAATTTATATTAAAATAAAATATCTTTTTAAAACTTTGAAATTTGATGAAACGTATAACAAAAACCCAGAAAAAAAACTGTTTAAACAAAAATTAAATGTTTTGTATGTTGGTTATTTTATATGTATGCTCAAACAGTAGTTGATCATTTTCAAAATCACTAATACTCTATATCACAATTTATTAAATGATTCACAATTTCTTTTATAAAAATTTTGTGAAAATTTAAATAAAATACTTTATTTTTAGGATTCTTTTTGCACTTGTGAATGGGATTTGGTTTTAGATTAACATAACATTTCAGTGTAGTATTTTCAGTAACAAAAGAAATATACTTCATAATCCAGCAAGGTAAATGACAACACCTACAAATACTTACATATAGAATGAGTGTAATAAAATTATCTACTTAAAAAGAATAGCAAGATCTTATAAAATTATTTTTTTTTAACAAAATCTTATTTTCATGTAATGAACTTAATATATTTAAGTAAGTACTTCCACTGAATTCTCGATACCTAAGTTTTAAAATTAAATTTTAAAAATGAAAAAGCATTCTTGAAGATTCCATTCTAATTTTAATTGAAAGGTAAATGATTAAATTTATTTCAAGTAAGTAAAATATTCTGGTGTATTTCAGATAGAAATTATATAGATTGGAATGTCAAATAATTGCTTGATTTTTAAAAATTTTCTTAAAAGCGGCCATTTCTTAATTTTTAAGAAATTTGTAAACAAACAAATTTATCGGGTTTAAAATTCTTTACAAATTATAGATTTGTGACACATTATTTGAGTAAAATTAGAAAATTTAAAGTTAAATTAATCCGATTTGAAATAAATATTAGTCACTTATAGCATAAAAACAATATACAAGCATTTCTTAACGATGGTTCTCTCTTTCTTTGATATTTATTGATTTATCAAGAGGCTCTTATGGCGATGATGAAAACGAAGTGAACACGTTTTTTTGGGTGAGTGGGGATTAGTTTTTAACTACCTAGTAATTTTTACAAATTAACATTTTCAGCAATTATTTAATATTTTATTGACTTTTAGTTAGGCTTTATAAATTCACATAAAACTTTATAAAAGCTTTATAAAATTTGCATTTCATCTCCTAGGTTCTTAAGTTTAAACAAAAAATTAATTACCCAAAGTATGACCCAAACTAAAATAAATACGTAAAATAAAAATATTTAGTGAAATAGCAATTAAGAAAAGTAAATTTTTTGAAGAGATGATTTGCAAAGACGTTAATGATGAAACAGAACTGAATTAAAAGTGAAATAATTGCAGTGTGTCAGATGACACTTAAATCACATGAAAAAAAAAAAAAAAAAAAAGGTATTATATCATGTATAGATTCCCATAGGTAGAAATTAGTTTTTTTTCCATTAAAAATTATTTTTAAAGTTATTTTAAAAATATTCATGTACAAACAACTTATGAGCTTTCCAAATTTTGATTCATAAATTTACTTTTTACTTATCACCAAATTGCATTCTTGAAAGCAATGAAGACTATTTAAATGATTTTTGAACTATTATTATAATTAAAATTTAAAAAACAAAAAAAAGAGAAAATACTTTTAAAAATTCATTATTCATCAAAAAATTTTATTTCTTCAGACAATAGTGTCCTTAATACAACTTATTTACAAAAGCAATTAAAAGCTTTTCTAATTAAATAATGTCATAATGTTATTGCATTTTTTACTTTACAATTCAGAGCAGATTTTCAATGATACAAGTAATCGTTTTAGAAAAAAACAATTGATGATTTACTTTCTTCAAAGAGTCCTTTTTTTAACTAATAAAAAAAAGTCCCCTCCTTAAAAATTTAATTTCTCAAAATTTCATGAAATTATATAATTGGGTGGTAATATATATATATATATATATATATATATATATATAAAATTCCCAAAATAATTTCATTCATTTCTGAATATGTCCTGAAAGTTTCATTAAAATCCAGCATTTATTTGAATTTTGCAAGAATTTCCAAATCAATGTGTTTTTCCTCGGGAAAAGCGCAAATTAAAACAAACCCTTTTTCACCACTGCCCCCCCCCCCAAAAAAAAACTTTGGTCTTTCCTCTTAATAATAAACATTTTGATGACAAAACTTTGTTTTTTAATGAGCCTTTTTTCATCATGCTATGCTGTTTTTTTTGGGGCGGGGGGGGGGTGTTACACAACCTAGTGGAGGGATCTATATTTAATATATTCCAGTAACTGAAAAGAAAGTGAGAAACAAAACTATAGAAACCAGTACCTACATTATTTGTTTTCAAATATAAATGCTGAAAAATTTTGCACATCCCTAACAAATACAATTAAATAAAACATTTTTAATAAATCAAAATTCAGGCATGTTTAGGTTTTGTTTTCTATTTGATCAGCAAACTTAATCTCAGATATGCTATGACTTTAGCTTAAAAGTATACATATTAAATATAAACTGAATGAACTTTATTTCAGATTAATTTGCTCTAAGTTCTAAATATTAATATTTAATAAATTTAAGAAGCATTTATAAATATTTATGTATAACTTGATTTAAATACAAAGTTCATTTTTTCTTCCTAATTGCTTCATCTTATTTCATTCTACTTATCTTAAAATTAAATATTAACAGTTGACCCCTTCACCTGAAGAAATTGTAGACACTTTTGGATTAATCTTCTTACAGGTTATCAGTCTTCCACCTACAACACATTAATTGTCATGAAAATGCATTCTTTAATTCAATAAGAAAATACATCACATTTCTCGCATTTAGAACAACTTCAAGTATTTTCATAGACATGTAATTTTAATTCTTTATCAAATAATTATCTCGCAAAAAACAGGTTATTTTTCATTCCTAATTAAAGTGGTATTGCACATTTAAAGTACTTTTTCAAGTTTATCAATCAGCCTAATATAGCTATTTTTAATAATTTAAAAAATAAACACAAAAACAAAATTATATCTACATTTGAAATCAAAACTATGGATTTAAAAATACCCAAAATGACTTAACAAAAATGTATATATACAAAATTATGAATGATTTTCACAGATCTCTAGTATGTGTCCATACTATTTCTCGCTTCACAATTCTTTTGAAAATCCAGGTTCATACAAAGAAACATTTAAATGAAATGTACATTTCACACATTACACATACATTACATAGAGCTTTTTTTTTCTCTTCTTTTTTTTTTTTTATATCACTGCAAATCAAAATTAAACCATTTTTTTCTTTATTAGCAACATGCTCTTATATTTTAAGAAATATTAAAATTAACAAAACATGTTTCTATCTTGCGGCTGGTATATATCAATCAGGATTTACCAACAGATTGCTTTTAAAGTTCAATTATAAAATTTTTGTTTGAAAAATCTTCTCAAAATTGTATCTAATGGTAAGAAAATTAAAAAATTAATTCCTTTTTATTTAAAATGATGCAATCACAGAAATTAAGAGAATTCAATAATAGAAAATTTTATCTCATAAGATTTCTATGTAATAATGTATTTTATGTTTTAATACATATTTTTATCTAGTGATATCAGAAAATCCTTTAAAATTTACCAAAGGTGAATATTAAAGTAAAATACAGTAAAATTAAATTAAAGTAAAATTTGTGAATTGTTTTCCAGATTAAACATTTTGAAAACAAGGATTTTTTTTTTTACATTGTTGTTAAAATGTTATATGAAACTTAAATTCTGATAGAGAAAAATAATTTTTAACTTAAAATATGTAAATCCAAAAAAGTGTCATCTGTCTATCCTTTTTATGAAAATAAACAATTTTCAACGGCAACAATTTTTGTAACACACATGAGTATTTATTTTAATTAAATGAAGATTTGAATTATGTCATGAATTTTAAAACAATGAAATAACAAAAATACTATTTTTCATGTAAAAATTCACTGTGGATGCATTGACAATTTGGCAGCTTAAGTGATTGTTACAGCAAATCAGAATATAGAGAATAATAATAATTCAACTGATTATTTTATTTAAATAAACAAAATAATTTCACATTTTTTGCAAGTGTTTAATTATAAAATAATTCATTGTTCCAATGATAATGAGTGTTTAATATTATATAATATCTGTTTTTAGATATTGATTTATAATACCAATATTAATGAAAAGTAAAACATTTATACTCAGTAAGCTTTTAGAGGTGGTAACAGGGCACACAATGTAAAAAAATTATTTTCTGTATAATTATTTTAATAGTATTTACTTGCATCCTTGAAGAATTAAAAAAAAATTTACTTACTTGATGTATATTTGATATGCACAACATTTTCTTTATAATTTTAACAGTTAAAAAAAAAAAAAACCCTCTTTTATTAGGTTATTTAATAACAATATCATTTTTAAAAAGCATATTTAAAATATTTAAGTAAAGAGTTAACAGGAACAAACTAATATTTTATTTTTAGGTACACATATACTTCATTATTTTTAACTTTAAATCATCGTCGTAATAATAACATTTCTATATTTACTTTTAAGTGCATTTTTTAAAATACAATTAGAAACAAATTTAGAAATTTGTCTTGTATGGATACCCCATAAAAGCAAACATTTTAATTAATTAACAATGCCAGCCTAAGTTTATTGAATTTTGCTCATATCAGAACTAGGTTCATAAAAGAATTAAGTACTGGCACTTAGATTAAAAAAATAAACAAGTGCCAAGGTCAATTAAAGTCAGATACATGCTAGTGTTTCTATTTTAACAAGGCTAATTTTATGTAGCTTATAATTATTGATAAGTTGGCATAGTTTACTGCTATTGTGGTTTTTAGAAATTTCACAGCTTTATAATAGAAAATATTCAAAAGGGAAAAGTACCCAAATCTATTTCTGTTTGTGAAACAGAGAAATTATTTCATTGACAGTTTTCAGTTTATCTGTAAGTTTTAAAAGAAGATGGAGTTAATTTTAGTTGATAAATATGTGTGAATGATTCTCAACTGACAAGTGAAAAAACGTAACTAATAAAATTTTAAGCAAAAAAAAAAAAAAAAAATTGTTGGCCAGAAAACTGCAATTTAACAAAGAAATTGATTTTTTTCCTTTTCATTCACAGTGTGATAATTCTCAGATTGAGAATTCTAAGAGCAAAGTTCAAATTTCAGTCAAATCCATTACATTCACTTACATGCTAATACCCTTGGGAAAGGTACAAATCCTCTTCTCTCTCCAGCTATGGGTAAATAGCAGGACAGACCGGGTTCTATAGCCTTGGACGGCAACTGATCTACTGCAGAAAGAAATGGCTACCTATTGCGAGAAAAAACTGCCTTGTCAGTCATGTATCGAAAAAGTGTGTATCACACATAGCACATAACTGAGTGAATGAGCTTCTTCAGCCAAACATTCTATGTGCAGTGTCCCTCCAGGATGTGGGTGATCATGGCTCTATACAATTTCCTGCCTTTTGCAAGAAATTGTGGACATCCATGATTGCTCATGTCCTGGAGGGACACGGAACATAACACTTAGTAAAATTTATGTTTTCGTTATCTCTCCTAATCCCTGTTCTGCCAACCATTTACATAAGCTCATTAGGTAGGTCATGTGCTGCTTTCCTCTGTCCCTCTTGCCTTCAATATATCCCATGACTGTCAAATTTTCTAAGCTTTTTTCCTCATTATTTGACTTGAAATTTCAACTGTCTCTTCCTGATGTTAAGTATAAGTGACCTTTTTGTTTCTATTTTCTCTAAAATAAGGAAACTGTCCAGCATTCACTGCCATACAGGAGGACCAATATTACTTAATAGTTAAGTACTTTTTTCTAAGGAGATTTTCCCGTTTCTTAATACTTTGCTTTAGCTTTCAGAAGGCATCTTTCACTATCCTAATGCAACTACTTATTTTGATAGCACACTTTCCATCCTTTGTTCAAAATATTTCCTAAATATTTCAAATTTGTACTTGTTTGATTTAGGCATCTTTAATTTGTAATTTGTGAAAACTATGCATTGTCTTAAAAAAATGTATAACCAAAGAAAAATCAGTTGGAATGTGTACGGGCTGAGTGTGAGGATATATAAAAGATTAAAAAGTAGAGAAAAAAAAAAATATATGTGTAAGTGAAAACTAAATAAAAATGGATGATAAAAAAGCAGGGTAAATTTAAAAATCACAGTTTAACTGAGAACTTTTAAATATATATTGAATTGTCTTAATGCAAACAAAAAAAAAAAATAAAAATTCATTGTATCTGTAATCTTAGAAATACAAGATAGCCATTTAGAAAGTTAAGAATTACACTTTCTTGCCGCTTGCCTAATAAGCAAACTAAAAGCATACTCCTTGTTAAATTATCAAATTATTTATAATGTAATTTTCGTTTTATGTGACATGGAGAGAAAAAAATACCGTTTTGCTTATATTTACAATTCCCAAAATATATTGTTCATTATGGATAGATGAACTTTCAATTTCTATGCTTATTCCCAACTACAGATGAATAGAACTACAAGTAGATTGGTTACCAACCATAGCTAAAGAACCCAGTCTACCCTCTACTTGGAGAGAAAAGGTGGATTTTCTATCTTTCCCAATTTGAATGCAATGAACTCTACTGGAATTCGAACCCAGATCTCTGATTTCTCATGCTGAGCCATTATCCATTACACCATCCACACATTGGTAGAGGTAGCATTTTTCCACTAAATGAGAAAATGCTGAAAAATTTAGGTACCTCCATGAGATCGCTAAAAAAGAGCGTAGCATGATGAAAAAGACGCCAAACTTGACGAAAACAAAATTTTATCATCTAATGTTCGTGTTATTATTAAGAGGAAAGATCAAAGTATTTTGGGGGTATTTTTTTTTTTTTACATTTTTTAATTGTTCCGAGCATGTCCGAAATTTTCATTAAAAATCTTGTTTTTTTTTTTTTTTTGAGTCAGCAAAATTGACAGATAATTGATTATGGCATCCATTTTTTTCCATTTTATAAAAAAGATGAAAATCTCACTTGAAATTCTTTTAAAAATCAATTACTTTTTCAAAACTTATTTTAAGAAAATCGGAAATTATGTTTATTTAAAATATTTTGAACCAAAGTTGACTTAGCTTCTGCACTGAAAGGATGTACATTGTAATTTGAAAATAAAACAAAGCAGGTCATAACCATTCGCGTCACTTGACAGGTGTTGAATGACGTATTGACGGATTTACGTGATCATAATTTGTTCTACGGAAGGCGAAAAGTGAAGTTATTTAGATTTAACTGAACAAATTATTTAACTCGTTATTTTTAAGGAAAACTTTCAGCGCTCTAATTTTTAAAATTTTTGTTGTACTTAGCTTTCACCTTTACGTTTATGATGCTTTACGGAAAATATATTATAAAGAAATTAAAATAAGACTGTTAAGAAGAGTGAGATTAAATTTCATAAGAAAGGTATCTAATTTATAGGTACCTTTCTTATGAAATTTTATCAGAAGTGTACATAAAATACTATAATTTTATGTACATTTATTACATTTTACTGTGTTATTTGTATTTCCATTTATTTTATTATTAATTTTGATATTTCATTTATGGAAAAATGTCATAACTGAGATTAATATAAAAATAAGATCATATAAATTTCATAAGATGATACTGATACTTGTAGGTACCCTTCTCAGTCGAAATTGAAAAATCAAATTAACTTCTCCACACGTGTTTCGCAAAACAAAAGTAAAGGCCTTAACAGCGGAGAACAATGCTTAGCTCAAATAACGCAACTTAATTGTATTCTGGTTGGTCTTACTCTTCGTACTTTATAATTACAGCCTGATTATAAACACAAAATTACATTTCTTAATTACTACAGATCTTCTGATTAGTCAAAACTCAAAATGATACAATTTACAACGCACTAAAAAAGATCTATCTCATAAGGACACTTAGGAAACCTGATGTGGCTTTTAACTAATTTTATAATATTCTAACAACTTAAATGTAAAAATCTATTAAAGAAATAAATAATTGTATTAAAAATTCATTTTTCATCGAAGAAATTTTTTGCTTTCAGAAAATATTGTCCATATTCATAAAAACAACTAAAAGCAAATAAAAGCATTTGAAATTAAATATCTTTGTTTTGAGTTTTATGTTACAATTCAGAGCTGATTTTCAGGTACGTGGGGTCCAATTAAAAAAACAAAAAAAAACGATTGGCATTCCTCAAAGCCTTCTGCTTTTAACTACTGTAATCACTAAACCTGACGCGATCGAATTTCTAGCGTTTTCATAAAATTAGTTGGGGGGGGGGGTAATAAATATAAAAAAAAAATAAAAAATTCTGCCATGACTTTAATAAAAAAGAAAAAAACGAAATATATTTATAATAATTTCCATCATCTGTGAATAGTTTCTGAAAGTTTCATTAACAGCTGACAATTATTTTTATTTTTGCAAGATTTTCGAAATTAATGTGTGTTATACAAAAAAAAAAAAAAAAGTGCTAAAAATTGTATATGTTATTTTACTAGTTCCGGTGATACAAAGAGAAACAAGTTTGTTTTTTTTTTTAATCAAAATTTTTAGAATGTTCTAAAAAAATTTAAAAATAATTAAAAAAAACTTTGGTCTTTCCTCTTAATAATAACATAAGCATTTAGACGATAAAATTTTGTTTTCGTCAAGTTTGGTGTCTTTTTCATCATGCTATGTACTTTTTTAGCGATCTCATGGAGAAAAATGTATTCATTTTTATCGAGTGTGTTACTGTTTAACTAACAGAACACCAACAATCTGTTACTTAAGTATAATTTTCTTTTCTAAAGATTTCAAGTTTGGTTATTTACAAATATTTTTGTATAGCAGGTGACTTTACCTTTAATACTGTAAAGAAAGGTAAATCACCACTTCCCTTATAAAAATGCGAGAGAGGGAAAATTTTAATTTGGGGCATCAGTATCGTCTGACTGCAAGAAATTGCAGGTTGTAAATGGCTGCAGGTTTTACATTGTTTTCTTTTAACTGTTCATTTGAAAAAATAAAAGAAAGTTATTTTTATTAAGAAAAGCGACGACCACATTGTTAAATTAATAGTGAATAAGAGAATAAATGAAAATCACTGGATTTTTTTTAAAAATATATAGAAACTATCAATAAAAAACATGGGGCTTTAAGAAAAAAAATACATTGTTTGAAAGCATTTTATGATCAGAAAAAAAAAAATTGTACACTACACTGTTATAGACTTTTTTCTTTTATTTCTTTAAAAAACGAGTAACACCGAATGTTTACCTTTTCACTTTTTTCACGTTAAAATTTGACTCAATTTATTGTGCGAAAAAAAAAAAAAAAAAATTTTGTCATTTTTTATTGTCGATATAAAATTGAATTAAAATTTGTAATTTTTATCTGAAATATTATCCATCACTTTTTATAAGAAATTCTTTTGGTTTATGAAGAAATATTTGTTGAAGGCAAGGCCAAGGGTAACATTTTTTTTTAATGTACAAAAAAAAAAACATTTACTTAAAAATGTCATGTTAGTTTTTAGAATCTAAACTTTGGCAATAATAATTGACTTATAAAAGTGGTAAAAATATGTGTCAGCAGCACATCAAGATTTGTTTTTTACTGAATTTAGAAAAGTTATTGACTCGGTCAGTGGTAGGAGGATACAGAAAGTGTAAAAAGCATAAAATAAATAGCGAGAGATCGAACTGGTTATTAAATAACTGAAACGTACATTAACTTTTACAAAAATTCAATTTTTCTTTGGAGAAGAAAATAAAAATTCTTGTAACAATTCTTGCTACTTTTCCTCGTTCAGTGACCAAAAATAACCTAGGATACATGACCCCAGTGTTTTCTACCTATTCCGTACCTATTTAAAATCTAAAAAAATGTTCAGGACAAGTTAAAAATGCATACAACTCGTTCCTTAGAGGAAAAAATGCATTTTGTTTTGATCTTAAGACCAAACTGTGAATGAATAACTTGCTACTGTCAGATTTTACAATGATTAATAATGGGTAATAATACTCTAGGCAACCTGTTGAAAATGACACAATGGGTGATGCATAGTTATAAAAAACAAAAAATTGAATTTAAAAAAAAAGAGGGGTGTTAAGATTCGGTGCACATCACTGAAAGAATTGATATATAAATTCATTTCGGTTAAAAGAAAAAAAGTAACTAATAGTAATAAATATCGAATTACATGTACAAGTACACTACACAACTGAGAGGAGGAAAAAAAAGAAAAGGGTTCGTTAAATAAATTAAAAATCATTAAATTTAAATAAAACTAAAAATGAATAAATCGTTTATCCTGCCATGCAATGTGCAAGACACTCAATTGTTGATGATCAAATTGAAACAAAAAATTCAATACTTATTGATTTACAACGAAAAAGATAATATTGCAGAGATGAGAAAACGAAAACATTATTTGAAAGCGAGTTGAATAAACTGAAACCTCATCATACGCAGGAAGAAGAAAAGGACCTACTACTACTGCTGCTACATGCGGAGTAAAAAGTGGGGTAGGGTAGAGAATTTTTAGGAGGAGGGACAGCGTTTTGCTTGTGCGTGTGTGTTTTTGAGCAAGTTGGCGTGTGCTTACACAAGTAAAATAAATAAAAGTAATCATGATGGTGCAGAGAAAAACACTTCATAAATGCTATATATTGTTATGAACGTTGAGAATTAACTCCACATTCAGGTTTTTCGGATATGTTATCAAAAGAAAAGGTTGAAAACTTTACTTTTCATTTTTCAACAAGCAATTCTTCAATCAGAGAATAAGCCTTTTTGAAAGTTAAATAGCACTAAAAGTAAAAAATACGTAATCACACAACTATGTCGAAGATTATTCGTAGAAAAAATGTATGAACTTCTTACTTATCACGTGTTTCATAGTGATTGTTACCGTTCGCAAGTTGGCTCCAAGTGCTTTTAAAAAGTTTTCTTGTGTGGTTTTCTATTTTTCTATGAAAGATTCCGTACCGTTCGAACTTTCAAAAAAATGAAACCTGAAAACTTAATGTAAAGAACGGATATTTCATCTGGGTGTAGTAAACTTGCTCAAAGTGATTTAATGTCGCTCAACCTCCGCCTCCACAAAGGCGCTCGGAACAATTTAAGAAAAAACTGAATAGAAATAATTAGAATTTATCTGCAAAAATAAATCGAAACAGCGCACAAATATCTTCTTTAAGCTAATCAGCACCAAAATTAATCGGTACATTGATCATGACAAGCAAATCACGTCATTTTTTTCAAGGCATGAAACGCGTTAAGATTTTGAATGTGACAATAGACAACTTTTTAAACTACCGAGTGAAAATTAAATATTTCTGGCAGATAGCATTAATAAAAATAGTGGGGGATCTATAGAATTTGACGTTATTTTAGTATTGATGATGGATGAAATAAAATTACTGCAGATAATGTTTAAAAAAATTATTAGTAGTGCATCCTGAATCTGTGCTTACGACAACAAAAACACAAGACAATAAGCTACAACAGGGCAATACGGCTGATCAATAAAATATTTCATGGTACAACTAGACTAGAGACGATCGTGTTAGTTAAATAAAGGCTTTAAGGACTAAGCCGAAGCGGAAGCTTCATGGTTGAAAGTACTTAAGGGCATGGAAAGGAGCGTCAATAGTATTAATTATTACAATCGTGTAAAAAAAAGCAAAGATGGAGATCTAACTTCAATTACTGTTATATTTTTATTTAAAGATATAAAAATTAGAATTAAAGTGCTGATTTTACCAGATGACAGTAGTTTCGTAACAATCATGTTGCTAAAGCTAGCGGCTCCAATTTTATACAATTTTTCAGTAAATTGTTAGAGAATGCAATTTAAAATATTTTTTAAACTTATTCCATTTAAAGTTTTCTAATACGACAAAAACACAAATTGAGACCAACATCAAAATGTAATTTTTCTTCTTAAGGTACGTGAATTTGTAAAAATCGAATTGACATCTTTTTTCTGTTCTTCGTCGACTTACAAAATAATTTAAAATTCATCTGAAAAACGTGTATAAAATGATATGAGACGCCAGCAACATAGCCATGCCCCCCTAAAAAAAAATCTTAAAAGAAAAAAGAATTACAGGCAAATTTGTCAATCATTTTTAAAAACAGTTGATTTAACTTGTTTAGAAACGTTCATTATATATCAATTTAGTTAGATCATATTGTAGTTTTTGAGAAAATATGAAGCAGTGAAACTAATTCTAACTAAAAAAAATACACAAAAACAAAATTGTAACCAATTTCGTTAAGCTATGACAATAATGGTGAAAAGTGCTAAGAAATATACACTTGACTAGTTATTTTAAAATAAACTTTTACAAAATAATGCAAAAAAAAAAAAAAAAATACTGTTATAAAAAATTCACCTAAGAAAAAGTGATATACTAATACACACAGCTTTAAAGTACAGCTGCAAATGTGAAATGCTAAACAGTAAACACGCATAGGGTGCTGCAGCAAGTTTACCTTTATTTCATTGTAAAAACAAAAGACAAAGAAAATATACTAAGAAGTATCATCCTTCATGGCAATTTTTATTTAAAATTTAAAACTTACCTGTACGTAGCCTTGGGATAGGGTAGGGTAGGTCCAACCTTGGCGTACTGATAAGCATGTAATATGCTCCACATGGTTAGAGGGTGTTGTAGTAGTAGTAGTAGTAGTTGTTGTTTTAAAAACAAAATTAGTTTTTCGCGTTTGTAGAGGGAAAAAAAGGATCGGCGAGGTTGTAGAATCAGATTTGATTTATGTTGGAAAAGACGGGATGGAATAAAAAAAAATATAAACTAAAAAAGATAGGAAGAAAGGAAATCCTCAGCTGACCAACAGAAAGTAATTGGTGGTGAGAATATAAATTATTCTGCTTGCTTCTGAGAGTTTCCTCTGCATCTATTTTTATTTTTTAAGCAACACGCTGTTTTACTTAGTTCTCCAGGTTACATATCCGCAATTGTAATGTAATAAATTCATATGCGTGCCAGATGCAGAGAGTGTGTGTCTCCAGAAGTATCTGTAGGAATATGCGAGTGTATAAGTATTTTTTATGTGTTATGCATATATTTGATTTGTTTTGTTTTGAATAATGTCGCCACTAGTCTTCCAACTACTACTACTACGGACCTTTAGAAGAATAGGAAGACGACGTACTAAAGTCGCGGCTGCCTCTGCTGCTGCTGCTGCTGCTCCTGATGATTTACTTTTGCCTTTTCCCTCCTGTCTTTCTTTTCTCCCCCACTTCTTTCCTACATGTGGTGAATCTTCAGTCTGTCTGCATGACTTATCTGTCAGTTTGCTCCCACCTTTTTTTCTTTTCGTTGTTTAGTGCTGACTGCTTCGCGTAATGTGCGTATGCTATGGAAAACTCTGGTTTTAAAGCTAATCTATAACCACTATACACCTGTATTTGATGTAGATACTTGAAAAAATGCAGTCAGTTAAAATCGTAATGGTCATAGAACCTTCCATTCATCAAGTGTTTTAACTGGTACTGCCAGCAATATAGCACAACTGTAGTGTGGAATGGCTGATTTAAATAAAAAAAGTGAGTGAGGAAAGATAAACAAGTGGAAATACTATGCTATCAGGAAACAACGGCAATAATAATAAGCACAAAAATATAAAAAAAAGTGGATGAAAGATCATTTTAAAGAGACTTAAATTAAAAATATGAATCTTGAAACAAGAGGAAAACTAAAAGAGAATAGATGAGAATCTATATTAGAACGGTGCTTTGAAAAGGAAAACATTTGAGTCAATTCTGGTGTTAGGAGTTAACTCTTATAGTAATGATTAAATAAAATAAAACAGTTCCTGTTTGAAGCAGCTGAGAGAGGGGGGATTTGTAAATAGCATACGAAGGTCTTTGAGGTAAATAATGAAGGTTACTGATACTCTGTTGCTTTGTTTTTTGGCAAAATCTTTTGGAATCATCTATAGAAAAATGAAATGCAAGGCCGGGCGAAAAAAAATGGAATGATTGATAAAGAAGAAGGGAGTGGGAAATGCAGGGAGCTGTCTGTAAACAAAAAAGTGATGCAGGCAAGGAGATAAAGTACTGATAAAAGTGCATTATCGATGGTGGAAACGAGAGAGAGGGAGGGAATGATTTGTTATTTAACCCAGAAAGAATGACAAAATGACGAGGAAGAAAGTCGTTATATCACCTTGTATCCTCATATAGCCAAATTTTCTTTTAAAAAATGCAACTAAAATACTGTTAGTGTTGTAGTTTTGGGGTGGGTATATTTATAAAAGAGCAGCGGAAGATTAAGCCAAAAGATAAGAGTACCCAGGGAGACAGACAAAAAGCTCAATGAAGAACAAGAAGCAAGCATTCCAACAACATGTCTGCCTATTTGCTTCTACAGTACACACACATCGACATGCGACAATAAGTTTCTCTTTTGAACAAGTCCTCTTCTAGCAGGCCGTGATGACAAGATGTTTCATTTCGTCGTCATGATTGCTGCTGAATAAAGAACCAAATATTCTTGAAATTGAATACTACTGTCCTCTTCTTCATAATCTTCATATCTTTAGTCAAAGTACATATCATCCACAGTTGTGAGTTTCATGAGTAATGTGTGTACATCACGGTGGCCACGAAGTCGGAGATCAGTTTATAATACAAATAATTTAATAAACTGATCCCCCACTTGGTGACTACCCCGTACGTGGAGATGCAGCATTGAATCCCAAAAGCAAGCTGGCAGGCAGCAGCAGCAGCAGCCGCTATGGCAAGAGAAGTAATAAAACTAGAGACCGATGCTTGTTTTTTAGTAGTTATAGTAGTACTTCAATAGCAGAAGCAGTTGTAATACTCAACTTAAAAGTGTGGTTGTTAAATCAGAATTGTGATTGCCTAAATAAAAATGGGTACCAATTGTGAATTGAGTGATCGATTCATGAAAATTCTGTACAATTTAAAAGTAGAGAAGGAAGCTTTTTCAAAATTCGTTGTCTTTTTTTTATCAAAAAGTGGAGTGGACAATTTCATTAGGCAGAAAAATGTATTGTAGTGTAGTGTACGAACACACTATTTGAAACTTTCTAACGTGTAGCGATTTTATTTTTTACAAATATCATTGAATTGAAGTATTGAATTTATTTTGTTACTTTGATAAAATGTCTTTAATTTCCAAATTTTACGTCCAGCTTTTGTTACTGCTTCTTTACCAAAACAATTTTCTTTTTTAAATTGATATCATGAAGTTTTTTTCTTTTGAAAAGAGATGAGTATGAAAAAAAAAATTAAGTGCCACAACTTTTGTTTTGCAGGAGTTATTTTATTAAAAGAGTCAAAAAAAAAATTACCAAAAGCAGGGCTGCTTGGTGAGTTAAAACTTTTTTAACTCACCAAGCAGCCCTGCTTTTGGTAATAGTTTTTTTTTTTTGTTTAAGTTCCCACCAGTACCAAAATTCTGTATTCAAGTCCAAGTTTAAAAATAAAATAAAATACTTGTAGGACTGTAGCAACACACTTTTTCTAGTCCAGTCTCCCACCTCATTTTCATTTTACTTTGTAGTTTGTATGATAAACTTTAAACGATCCAGAAGAAACTAAAAAGTGTCCTTGCAACAAGTTTTATTATCGTGGTTTTTACTGAATGATCCACGTTGCACAGTACTAGTTTTTTGCTTATTTTTATCATCATTTACAGTTTTTGTTTTACATCTTTTTACAGTACACCAGGTGAGAATTAAAAAGTAAATAATTGTATTTTGGGGGTTTCACGTGCAAAATAAGCAAAATATCAAAGCAAATTGAATTAAGAGAATATTTTTTCTTTTATTGAAGTAAAACTACGTTAACCGCAAGCAAGCAAATTAAAATGAATGTTGATGGTAAGAGACTTCTAATAAAAACGGCAAATACATTAAAATTAAGAAACAACTATTGTGATTTTTGCCTGGTCAATATAAAAAAAACAACGTCATGAAAACAAACAACAACACTGAATCTCTCGTAATTAATGGTTAAGAAAAGGAAAAAAGAAACATGAAAATTAAAAAAAAGTGAAAATCATATTTTCACATTTCCGATCGTTATTTTTCATTTTATGAACAGGAAGAAAAGTAGCCTATGGCTAAAAAAAAATCACCATAAATAATCAATTAACTTTAATTTTTAAACCTAAAAGTACTTTAAAAAAAAAAAAAAAAAAGAACTAAGTATTTAATTTTTCTATACACACGAAGAAATAGTGCCTACCCCGCAGTTTTGGCCGATGAGAGGTGTAATAAGAAAGAAGACTAGGTTTCTGTTTATGTACTATTTTCGAGCAGTGACCAAAAGATTCGACGCTGTCTAATTCGGTGATCGAACAAGAGCCGGTGTAGAAACAAAATAGAATCTCAGAAAAGTTTTAAATACAGACTCCAATTCCTGGAGACAAGCTTCAAAATTTGGGGTTTTAGAAAATTTTAGAGAGATTCACAGAGAATCGGCCACCAGTGTCCAATTTCATTCAACTGCTAAGAAATAGTTGTGAAAATCCAGAATCACCTTATTTGTAGTAACTAACACGACTCATCAATTTTCAACATTTATGCGTGTGTAAAATAAATTTTAGCAAATTGATAAAAGTTAATATTAATAATTTTCTTTTAATTTATATTTTTTGAATGGAAATTAAATTCCTTCTTTTATTTCATACAAATATTTTATTGCAACATTCCACAAGTTCAAGCTTCCTGCCCAAAAAAAAAGCATGTTTTTTTTTTAGGCTATTTTCATTACCTAAAATATTTTAGGTAATAAAAATAACCTTAAAACATGCATTTGCAGGAAGCTTGAACTTGTGGAATGTTGCAATAATATTACTTTTTTAATGAGCTTTAAACATTGTTTTTTAAGCAAGACTTTTAGCTCTGGAACAAACTGTAGGAGGCTTGATGTGTTTAGTTAGCTGTTGTTAGCATACATTTTTAGGTACCTCCATGAGAGCTAGTAAAATAACAAATTTTCAGCACGTTTTTTTTTTTTTTTTGTATGACGGACATTAATTTGGAAAATCTTGCAAAAATAAAAATAATTGTCGGATGTTAATGAAACTTTCAGAAAACTATTCACAAATGATGGAAATTATTATAAATATGTTTTCTTTTTTTAAAGTCATAAAAAAATTATTATTTTTTATATTTATTACCTCACCCATAACTAATTTTATGAAAACTCTAGAAATTCAGTCGCATTCAGTTTTAAAAGCACAAGGCTTTGAGGAAAGAAAATCATGTATTTTTTAATTGGACCCCGCCCCCCACACACACACACCTGAAAACCAGCTCTGAATTGTAACATACAAAACTCAATAAAACAAAGATATTATTTAATTTCAAATGCTTTTATTTGCTTTTAGTTGTTTTTATGAATAGACAATACAAAACTTTTTTCGATGAATTTTTAATTATTTGTTATTTCTAATAGATTTTTACATAAGTATTATACAATTAGTTAAAAGCCACATCCAGTTTCATAAATGTCCTTAGATCTTTTTTTACTACATTGTAAATTGCATCGTTTTTTGACTAATCAGAAGACCCACAGTAATTAAGAAATGTAATTTTGTGTTTATAATCGGGCTGTAAAGTATAAAGTATGGAAGACTAACCAGAATACAATTAAGTTGCGTTATTTGAGCTAAGCATTGTTCTCCGCTGTTAAGGCCTTTACTTTTGCGAAACACATGTGGAGAAGTTAATTTGTTTTTTCAATTTCAACTGAGAAGGGTACCTACAAGTATCAGTATCATCTTATGAAATTTATATGATCTTATTTTTATATTAATCTCAGTTATGACATTTTTCCATAAATGAAATATCAAAATTAATAATAAAATGAATAGAAATACAAATAACACAGTAAAATGTAATAAATGTACATAAAATTATAGTATTTTATGTACACTTCTGATAAAATTTCATAAGAAAGGTACCTATAAATTAATTAGATACCTTTCTTATGAAATTTAATCTCACTCTTAACAGTCTTATTTTAATTTCTTTATAATATATTTTCCATAAAGCATCGTAAACATAAAGGTGAAAGCTAAGTACAAAAAAATTAGAGTGCTGAAAGTTTTCCTTAAAAATAATGAGGTAAATAATTTCAGTTAAATCTAAATAATTTCACTTCTCTCCTTCCGCAGAACAAATTATCCTCACATAATCTTCAATACGTCATTCATCACCTGTCAAGTGAAATGTTATGACCTGCTTTGTTTAATTTTCAAACTACACCTTTTTGGCGAAAAAACTAAATAATGCTGGTTTCAAAATAATTTAAATAAACATTATAATTTCTGATTTTCTTAAAATAAGTTTTGAAAAAATGATAATTGATTTTTAAAAGAATTTCAAACTGAGATTTTCATTTTTTTATAAAATGGAAAAAAATGGTTGACATGATTGATTATCTGTTAATTTTGCTGACTCAAAAAAACAAAAACAAAAAAACAGGATTTTTAGCGAAATTTTCAGACATGCTAGGAATGATTAAAAAATGTAAAAAATACCCCAAAAATACTTTGATCTTTCCTCTTAATAATAACAAACATTTAGATGATAAAATTTTGTTTTCATCAAGTTTGACGTCTTTTTCATCATGCTATGCTCTTTTTTAGCAATCTCATGGAGGTACCTACATTTTTAGCTTACGTTTTAATTTTATAACTTCAAGTCCCATTCTGGCCTTGTACATAGTAAATATTGCATAATGGATTAACATTTAACAAGTAATTTATAAAGGTATTCATCAAAAGGCTTTGTCATTTTGTCTACTTCTATAGTCCTTTTTATTCAGCAGGAGCTATTTCAAACAAAAATTTGCAATAGATCCCTCTCTATAGGCTATCTAATTAAAAACAACTAATTTATTAAGGATTGAAAATGATTTTGTTTGCTGAAGCTAATGTTTGCTAGAGCCTGAAAGTTTATAGAAGTTTTAATGGCTTACATTTTTTAATTTTTTGCCAACAAATTACTTATTTGAAAGATGCCTCCATACTTTTTAGCATTTCAAGAAACAGAAGTTGTCTCATTAATTTTCACTTTATTTTCATTTTCCATTATCAAACTTATTCCTCATACTAATGAAAATATCAAGTTTTAGATTTGAATGTAAACATGCTATTTCATGTATGATGGACTCTTCCATCTAACTATAATTTTTACAAGACAGGAGAGTCTATCATACATAAAATATGGAGTTACTTTTCAATAACCTCCAAAAATTCACTAAAAATTAGCATAAATGATGAGAAAAAGGCCCCAAACTTAATTTAAAAAAACAAAGTTTTATCATCAAAATTTTATGTTGTTTTTAATCCTTTTTAGAACCTTCAAAATTTTTATCATTTTTTATGTCAACAGGTGACCATAAATTGGCATAAGAAATTTTAGCGTCTTTTTGCAGTGAAAACACATTGATTTAATGAAACTTTTAGGACTTTACAAATGAATGAAATTATTTTAGAAATGTTTCTTATTTAGAAAATCAGGGTAAATTCTGTTACCCCCACTTATTTAACTTTATGAAATTTCAAGAAATTCATTTTTCTACCACTTAATATTTATATTAGTTATACTCAGAATGCCTTGGAGAATTTAAATCATCAATTTTTTTTTTTGTAAAAGCTTTTAATTGCTTTTATGAGTAAGATATATTATGGACACTATTGTGTTAAGAATTTTTTTTTCTCGATGTATAATAAATTTTTACAAGTATTATTTTCATTTTTTAAAAATTTTAATGAGAATAGCTTATAAAGTCTTAAATATTTTAAAATTCTGTCTTAATTTGTACTAGTTAGGTGATATTGCTATTAAGTAAAATCTATATTTACTAATCAAAAATAGAAAAGCTAACTACAATTCAGCGACCACTAGTATTTTAAGAATTCCAGTTTTTGTGCTTGTGCTGATTTTTGTAAATATGTATGTTCATACACAACATTATCAGAAAATAAGCCAAAATACTTAAATTCAATAAGACATTAGCTTAGTAATCTTAATTATTTATGAAAATATTCTGAGTAGTTAAAAAGTCATATAAAAATGGCTCTCACATTATATGCATCAAGTAATGGAGCACACACACCTCATGAAAACACCTACCTCCATGTTAAAAACTGCTTTTCTGTGATATTTTAAACTAAAAGTACTATTTGTTTCAAATCTGATTGATTAAATTTTAAATCAGTGAATATTCCTCAAATAAAATTTCAGAAAAGTATATTTTATTTTTGAAAGATTTTTAATAAAGAGAAATACATTGTGCTAAGAGAATTGTAAATATGACTAAAATCATCAATTTTAGTGATTTAAAAAAATAATATTTCCAATTAATTTAAATTCATTCTGAAATACTGTGAAGTAATTTGTTTAATGCAAATGTTAAATTTAATATATTAGTTTGAAATTAAAACTAAGATAAAAGCTTCAAAAAAAATTTTCATTTTTAAAAATTCATTTTAAACCTTAGACATCACTTTTCTTTGGAGATACCTACTCTAACTTTATATATGTATTATGAGTTACTGACCTCCTTTATTTTAGAGGAGGAGATATTCCATTGTGGTGTTAATTATGGATACCACTTGAAGTTACTGTAAGATCAATAATACATTACTTTTTATTTATTTTGTTTCTTGATAATGATTTGCTTTATATTTATTTTTGTTTCTGGATAATGATTTAAACCAGAATTCTTTTAGATTGTAAAAGAATATAAAACAATAGAGTTAATTTAATAAAAACCTTAGATTACTCATGCAGAAGATATAATGCAAATTAAGACATTATCAAATGGCTTTTGATAATAGTCAGGTATTGCTATTGGTTGAGAGATACTTTTTAAATAAAATAAAATCTCTTATTTTACAGAGGTTTTGTGAGTTCTCATTATTGTGAATTACAAGTGGAGAACAAATTTTTTTTAAATATATGAATTTTATTTGTAAGAGCCCCAGTTTGGAACCCTATAGTAGTAAATAAGTATTAACTGTGTGTAATTGCAGATACACAATATTAAAAAAACTACATATTTAATAATTTAATATTATATTGTTAGCTGTTTTTTCATCTATAAAATAAAGTGCTTAAGAAACAACAACTTCTAAAAACATTTTCTTTTGTTCTTTCACAATCAATTTTGTTGCTTCTTCCTGTACTTTCAAGTTGCCAACATGTTTTATGCTAACATCTTAAACCCATAGACAAGTAGTCTGCTGTAACTAGTATTAAATAGAACTCCACAATTTTTACATTATCATTTAATATTCAGGATATATTAAAAAAAGACAAAAAAAACAGAATCTAAGTTATTACTTAAATAGTGCCATAATTTTTGGTAATGCACATAAACTATTTATTTACTCACATAGTAATGATAAAAATTACAAAATGTAATGTGTATCTATATAATATGTACATACTTTTTTTTTAGCATATAACCCTTTTCACAAAGTGCAGATATACTAATCATAGCAGAAATACCAAATCATATATAAATAATCCTGTCAAAAGTTAACAGGTATGATACTTGTTTTACTATAATTTATCAAATGTTTTGTCTGTCATCACAAATTTCAATGACAGCAAAAACCAACAGATTTTTTGTGGTGATATGACTTTTCAACATGGATTTAGCAGATTAATTTTCAAAAATTCCAATGTTTTTAAAATTTTTAATGCAGGATATATCTTAATGTAAGTATAATGTTAAATAAAACCCTTACTTTTTGTACATTTGACTAGCTGAACTGAATATTTTTGTTTAACTGCATACAGTAGACTTCTAATTAAAATTTTCCTATCCAGAAACTAAGATTATGATTTTCTTTTTGTATTACATATTCTGGTTGCCACCAGAACATGAAAGTTAAAAAATCATGTGTTTACATATGTTGTGCAAGTGATGGCAAGAAGGACAACCACTCAATAACAAAGCCACTACAAAAACACAGTTTGGTGTTATGTTCATGTTTATTGTTGTAATAAAAACCCAATAACAAAAGAAAAGCTACATTTCCCCAAAATGTGGATACATTCATGAAATCCCTCTAGACATTTCAAATTAAATGTTAATCTAAAAGTTAATGAAGGTATGATTCAATAAATATATGTTACACTCTGTTGCAATTAGATCTCTTTCTGATTCACTCTGTATGTCAGCCAGATGTAAGCACCAAGAAGGCAGAACACCACAAAATAAAAAAAAAATGTTTTCTGTACATGGGCTCTGAGCATTACATGTGGCCGACAAAACAAATCCCCACAATGAAAATAATACAATAACCAATCATGAACATTCTCACTGGAAAAAAAGATAACCTGGGGACTACCAGATTTGCTTAAAAGAAAGCCACTTGTACCAACCAAAACAGTTGCGGGCTGAAAGGCCACCTGCTGACATGCAGGTGCATTGTCATGTCACCATGATCGCTTTTCTCATCATAATGTGACATTTCCCAAGCTTTACTAATCTCACTTGACTCTTCATTCTTCATATAATAATTCAGCCAACAGGCCAGCTTCAATACCCCCAGGTTCTTGACACCACCCACTGTGATTTACAACACCTTGACATCCTCACCACCCAATTCACCACCATGACCCTATTCGTTAATACTACATTCAGCCAGAATCCAAAAGAAACATTCTGCTTAATCAACTCCAGTCCTCCCTTGTCTTCACCCATCTCACTGATACCATATTCAACCAGAATCCAATAGAAACATTCAGCTTGATCAGCCTCAACAAGGTCTCCAAGCCTCCCATGACCCTGTTTTGTTGATAACACATTCGCCCTGAATCCAACAGAAACATTCCACTTGACACACTCCAGGCCTCCCTCACTTGTCATCACCATGACCCCATTAGTTGACATCACAGGTCTCAAACCCCATTTTTGTTGATACTATATTTGACCAGAATTCAACAAACATTCTGCTAGACCCACTCCAGGCCTCCCTCATAGGCACAATCATGCCTCCACCCCCACCCCCATTTCCTTGATACCACATTTGACCAGAATCCAACAGAAACATTCTGCTTGACCCATTCCAGGTCTCCCACTTCAACACCACTGTGACCCCCTTTTGTTGACACCACACCCACACAAATCAAACTGCACCAATGGCTAATCCACTCTGGACCCATCCTCTGACCCCAACTTTGACCTCAGTTAAACCAAACCAAGAAATCAGTCAATTCCTGGCACTACTGACAACACTCTTACACCTAATTGCTTTCCTGACAAACAGCAATTGAAAACAACATTAACAACTTTTGCCAACTATGTACATTTAACGAATACACATTGTTGAAAATTAAATCCTTGTTATTCTTTTCTTCCACAACCAGACACTCGTTATTACATATATATAGTTCAAATCTATGATCTTTTAATTGGGTCAAAGGCCTTCCACAGAAACTAGCTTAAAATTCCATTCATAGCACTACTTTTTGGCTACTGTATCTATAATATCTATATATAATAAGAAATAATACAATTGTAATGACTACAACTACTACTACTATAGTCATAATGAATTAATTCTACCCTAGTTGTGAAAATATTTAGTTGCATACTGTTATAATTTTTTTGAATGAGATACATGTTTTTACAACACTTAAATAATCATGCAATTAATAAAGGATTTCATTAATTACAAATGTTGCCACTTAGTAGAAATAGTAATGGTATAAATGCAACTGCCATATCACCATGTTATAATAAAACAATTGTAAAAGAAAAAAATCTTTAACACAAAGTATTACACATATACATACATACATATACGCACACACACATTTATATGGGAGTGGACTAAGAAGTTCTTAGCACATCAAGAAGTGATTCCAAAACAAAATCTAATGTTTGGTCAACCACCAGCCAGCTTTTGCATTAGCATCAAGAATACACACACACACACACACACACACACACACACACACACACACACATATATATATAAAACTCGGTAAAGAAGAATTAAATTAAAACTGAAAACAAAAACAATGCTTTATTTTTTTTTAAATTGAGAGTAACAAAACACAAAGTCACTTTTTGGTGAAGAGTATATTATAAACAATCTTTCAAATAATTTGGCTGTGTATTATAAACAAACTTGACTGATATTTTAAGCTAAAATCTACAAGGTTTTCTTTTAATTAGTAAAACATAATATATAAGTATTGCTTATATATACATTTATACACAGGAACATATTGTATGAAAATATATTTAAAAATCTATGTTGATATATAGAATAAAAAGATTGTGAAGATTTGATTTGCTATTAAATACCACACTGTAAAATTGATACATACTTTGGATCTGTTCTGCTGTCCCTTTTAGATTAGGAATGTTTGCTGTAGCTATGTTGTCCAGTCATACAGGACATCCTATTATTCATTCTAGCCCAGGATGGATAGATGTTAGATTGGAATATGCTACAAATACCCCTTGAATCTTATTATAGTCCCATACAAGAGAAAAGGAAAAAAACAAATAAAACTACATTTATAACATACCTTTCATATACAGTAAGGTATAAGACATCCTCAAAATCAAACATGAAGAGCACAAAAAAGTTATAACCAAAATGAGGTGGAATATTTGGTGTGACAGACTAGAATTGGAAGTTCTAAGTAAAGGTTAAAGGATATGCAGTACTCTCTTTGGACCGTAATCTGAATGGGCAAATTAATCATAGTATGGATCCTAATCCAAGCAGACTCTTAACTTTGTCACTTAGTTGAAAGAAGCAGTCTAATCACAGTCCTTTAGCAAAGAAAAAATGTCCTGACAACAAAAATGTTTCAAGCCCACCAATTGCATTTCTAGCTGCCAATTTGCATAATTTTGCATCACCTCCATCCCCAAAGACACAAACATCTGATCTATGAGATCACTACTCTGTCACATAGTCATGTAACCACAGTAGTGGACATATTATACGTGGGACCATTACAAAATTTCTTGTTCATTATTCTATGCATTGCTGTCACTTGAACTGATAACATGTTTTATAACCAATACATGTCTTAGCACCCCATTAAACAATGCATTATTTCTTGACTATCTGCCAATTACTACTCCTTTACCCTATTTTGTCATACAGTCAGCAGCAGGAGGATTGACTCAAACTTCTCAGATTTTGACAAATACATATTCTCCCTTTGTTTTTTCCATTAAGTTAAAAGGTACAACTTTTGGATGCCTCCAATCATACTTAAACACTGCTTTTTGCACTGATTCTTCCTCCTGCCCTCTTCTAGGCAACATGTTATGCCAGAACACTGCTTCAATTAGTTATATGCTGCCTCTCTCAGTTATGGCCTTAATGGTGCAGTAGTTTCTCTCCACAATTCCATTCCCACTAGGTCAATACACAACCCTGAAATAGCATTGTATATTCCATTTTTTCAATGTCTCAGATCTAAATCCAGGATCATTGTTCATAAGAACCTCTTTCCAAAAACACTTTGTTTAATACTTGCGCGATTACACATTCTGTTTTGATAAAATATATCTCCATATCACCAAGTTTGCCATCAATCATTGATATGTATATCACTTTTCAGTAGTGAATGATATTGATTGTTAGCTTCTTCCAGTTAACACCCACATGGACTTCACCCACATTTGGTAAAGGACAACTAACATTTCTCACAATTTCCCACTGTTCTTTGTTTCAATTTTCCTTGTCAAAAGTTAGGTTCTGTCAATTCTAATAAGGTGCATGCCATGTAATTCTTTCAGCACTTGAGCTCCCAAGCAGCATACAAATCCTGCTTTCCTGGGATCTTTGGAATTGCATTTGCCTTGTTCTTTTCTGAAGATGCATAAACCACTAACAGAATTCAGTCCATAATTCACTTATGATCCCTTGACAGTGTTTTATCAGCATTTCTGTAGTTCCTTTTATTCTCTTTTTTATTTTATTCACGATTACTGACTTTAGCCCTGAAGAGACTGTAGCCGAGTCAGTTATTAGATGCAGAATCTACCCGAAAGCCAAATTGAGCCCTTTCAACATGACATCCAATTCTGCCACATTAATATGAGTTACATCTTCATTCTTCCTAAGACAAGCTGTATCCTCTGCTTCAACATCCCATTTTCAAAATGACACCTGTTACCACACTGCTGACACTGTACCAAATGACCTCACTTGTGAAGTTAGGCCCATGGCATTTTCCTTTCACTGGGTCTTCCTGTTCAACCTCTTTCATTATGTCTCTCATTATGACAACCATTTTTACATTCATCTTGTCTTCCCAATTTACTTCAGCTGTTTGCCTC
Source organism: Acanthosepion esculentum (assembly GCA_964036315.1). Classification (NCBI taxonomy): domain Eukaryota; kingdom Metazoa; phylum Mollusca; class Cephalopoda; order Sepiida; family Sepiidae; genus Acanthosepion; species Acanthosepion esculentum. The sequence goes on along the minus strand of OZ038481.1, from coordinate 65,019,731 downwards.
ATGATGTAACTGTTGCAAAAAGGTATGTCTTTTTTAAATACCAGTTGTACCTTGTCTTTTTTTTTATCACAATCAGTGAGACTACTGCAAAATAAAGCACTACCACTCAACTCATCAGCCTCTGCTGCCTCTCTGCTGTTCTCTCACTCATGCTCATTTTATCGAATAGCTGAGGCCCAGAAATTTACATAAGTTATAAATTTGTCTTGCAAATTCTCTGATCTATGAGATCAGGTTTTTCTTAAATTGTAGCTTTTAGATCGGCCATGTTTTCTTCCAAGTACACCAGACTTGTACAAGCAAGTTTCTTCCAAGCACACCAGACACGTACAAGTGCATTTTTGTTAAAAAAATTTTAAGTGATCCATAATTTCTGATACATTCATGTTTGTTACATCCATCAATGTTGTCAATATAGGAACTTATGGCTCCTTATATTTCTTTCATCCTCCCCTATATTGCCTTAAGGACTGCTAGAAATCATTCTAAAACAATTTTACCATGCATTCTTTATCATCAAACTCTACTTGGAAATCCTTATCCTTTATTTTCATGGCAATGTGTTCTTTTTGTTATTGCTTACTCTCTGGTTGTATCCTAACAGCACACTGGACAGTTCTGAATGTCATTTCTTTCTCAGTAATAATGACAGTCTCCATAGGTTGGTGAAAAGCCATTTTGAATACCGCATCAATTCTTTCAACAATATACCCTATTACAATTACATAGGGTCTCAGCTATGTATCATGAAATTCCAGTGCTGGCCATGTTTTCACACTATTTCCCTTCCACGAACCACCTTTATTTTACTCCTTCCATTTTATTTGTTTAAAAACTTTAGCCTCACTAGCATGGCTGTGCATCCTGAAGCCTTTCACTCTTCTCCCATTGACTGATATAGTCGCTGCTGGTAAATCTGAATAAGTGCCTTTATTTGGGTAGAAAGAGTAACTACTAGTGCAGTAGCTCCCCTTTGTCCATTTCCCTAATTGCAATCTCTTGTGAAATGACTACACTAGAAACAGGTTAGCTCTTTCTTTCATGCACTTGTACTGCTTGGATATACATTGTTCTATACTGTTTTGTTCTGCAATAACTGCTGCTCCAATCTTATGTTCCTTACTTATCATTAACCCTTTACCAGTTATAATTAGGTCTCCAGTTGTTGATTTCAGGCATCAATTCATAGAGATATGATCAGGAAAGCCAGTCACAAATGTCCATTGAGCATTCAAGTACTTTTAACTTCAATTCTATCAATCTTCTGATTCTATTTGCATAAATGTTCTGGTTCTGCTCAACTCATTTGTCCCAATATGCTGTAGGCATCAAATGTTCACATGGCAAAGGCTTCTTTAATCTGGCTTCTATTTTCACAGAATTCAGAATCTTCCCTATTGGTGTATTCTGAAATCATTTAGTTAGTAGATGATGCTGTGTAAAGAGTCTGGTGGATACATTCATGAACAATTTCAATCACCTGTTGATTTTCTTGAGCAAATAATTTTTTTTTTATTGATTATAACTTACAGGGGCTGAAGAATGGCATAATCAAAATGTCCTTTTAACAACAGCAAATATACAAAGAAGAGATTTAAGTTAATAACTTCCCAATTATAGACAATGTGTGTTGATGTATACAAGTATATGTACAGAGATATGCAGTTGGCTGAAGCTGTTATGACTGACAATAGTTATGACTGGCTTTTTTTTCTACCATTACCAGGATAAGTATTAGATTCATAGATGTTTCCATCAGTTTAGGTGAGATAAAATCTTTTATTCATAGGATCATTAGTTATCAACAAATTTTCCATTTTCTATGACCTGATGTCAACTTTCAGGTAAATTGCATATTTTATTATAAATGACTGATTCTAGTTTTGATTTGAATTCTTTGATGAAGTTTTTAAAATTGTTTAAACTTAGGTACCTCCACGAGATCGCTAAAAAAAGAGCATAGCATGATGAAAAAGATGCCAAACTTGACGAAAACAAAATTATATCGTCTAAATGTTTATGTTATTATTAAGAGGAAAGATCAAAGTATTTTTGTGGTATTTTTTACATTTTTTTTAATCGTTCCTAACACGTCCGAAAATTTTGTTAAAAATCTTGTTTTTTTTAGTCCGCAAAATTTATCATTTTTTTCCATTTTATAGAATCAATGAAAATCTGTTTGAAACTCTTAAATATCAATTATCATTTTTTCAAAACTTATTTTAAGAAAATCATAAATTATAATGTTTATTTAAAATATTTTGAACTAAGCTTAACTTAGCTTCTGTGTCGAAAAGAGGTAATTTGAAAATAAAACAGGGCATAAAATTTTTTCAGAAGTGTACATAAAATACTATAATTTTATGTACATTTACTACATTTTACTGTGTTATCTGTATTTCCATTCATTTTATTATTAATTTTGATATTTCATTTATGGAAAAAATGCCATAACTGAGATTAATATAAAAATAAGATCATATAAATTTCATAAGATGATACTTTTAGGTACCCTTCTAAGTTGAAATTGAAAAATCAAATAAACTTCTCAACACGTGTTTCGCAAAATTAAAGGCCTTAACAGCAAGAACAATGCTTAACTCAAATAACGCAACTTGTATTCTGGTTGGTCTTCCGTACTTTATAATTAGAGCCCGATTATAAACACAAAATTACATTTCTTAATTACTGCGGGTCTTCTGATTAGTCAAAACGATACAATTTACAACGCACTAAACAAAGATCTATCTCATCAGGACACTTACAAAACCTGATGCGGCTTTTAAGTAATTATAATATTTTAACAACTTAAATGTAAAAATGTATTATAATTAAAAAATAACAAATAATTGTATTAAAAATTCATTTTTCATCGAAAAGTTTTTTGCTTTCAGAAAATATTGTCCATATTCATAAAAACAAATAAAAGCAAATAAAAGCATTTGAAATTAAATAATATATTTGTTTTATTGAGTTTTGTATGTTACAATTCAGAGCTGATTTTCAGGTATGTGGGGTCCAATTGAAAAAAAACAAAAAAAAAACATCATTTGCATTCTTCAAAGCCTTGTGCTTTTAACTATTGTAATCACTAAACCCGATGCGATCGAATTTCTAGCGTTTTCATAAAATTAGTTATAGTAGTGGTAATAAATATTAAAAAATATATTTCTGCCATGACTTTAATAAAAGAAAACATATTTATAATAATTTCAATCATCTGTGAATACTTTCTGGAAGTTAACATCCGACAATTATTTTCATTTTTGCAAGATTTTCCAAATTAATGTGTGTCATACAAAAAAACGTGCTAAAAATTGTATATATTATTTTACTAGTTCCGGTGATACAAAGAGAAACAAGGATTTTTAAATAAAAATTCAGATTGTTCTAAAAAGAAGGAAAATTTTTTAAAAATAATTAAAATAAACTTTGATCTTTCCTCTTAATAATAACATAAATATTTAGACGATAAAATTTTGCTTGCGTCAAGTTTGGCGTCTTTTTCATCATGCTATGCTCTTTTTTTAGCAATCTATTTAAACTGCTGATCA
>OZ038481.1:64989242-65006742 GCA_964036315.1 Acanthosepion esculentum | reverse complement strand
AATTGGTTACATTCAAAGTGTTTTAAAGTACATATGAAATTATTTTTTCACAATTTTTTAAAGTTTAACTGAATTTTGATTTTTTTTTTGTGTGTTTTTGCTGTTAATCACAAGAATATAAATGCAGTTGTTTAAAGTAAAAACAGAAAATGTGACTATAATAAGTAATTTTTAAGTTTATAGCTTTTTCAGAGATGTGTGAATGGTTATTGGCATGGAGAGCTCATCAGTGAGCTGAATTCAAATCCCACCCATGTCTGATGCATTTATATTTGCACAAATGATTTTAGAAAAGATATGAATCAATTTCTCTTCCCAGCTACAGGTTAAATATCAGATTGGGCTCTCTAGCCTTGGGTGACAGCCTGTTTCAGCAGACTGCTATGAATACAAAAACCATAGATAAGGCATTGGGAAATCACTATACTATCATTCCCAAGAAATGATTTACAATTTACAGATAATAAAGAAAAGGAATCTGAAGAGCTATGATCATTTACATCCTGAAAGGAAAGAGAATAAAATTTTCAAAATCTTTTTTTTAACTTCATATAGAAGTAGTACTATGCATCAAGTTTATACTTAGCCATATCATTCACATGCTAGAATTACAATGGAACATTGAACATTAGGTAAAAATTTCAATAATGTATAATTATACATATATCTCCTGTGATAAAACTGTGATAAATTTCACCAGAGTGAACTGTTTTATGAATTTTGAATTAAATATATAATAATTTTCACTATTTGACTTATAAAATTTATTACATAAATTTCTAATGACATCCATTTATCAATATCAACTCATATTTTTTTTTTAAGTTATATTACTAATTCACAAAGTGCATAAGACTTCTAGTGTTATTTTCCCAGTTTGTACATATTATTTGTTCTTCCAAAGTCTGTGAAGAAAATATTAACTGTAAGCTGAAATTATGGGTATTACGAATATCAAAGGAGTACTGAAAATTTAATTCAAAGGACTTAAGAATATCTGATGTTTGGTCAGAGTTTGGGAAGTGAGACTGGCAAAGAAATTTTATGGAGAGAGAAAAAAGGGAAGTGTCAGAAATGAATTAAAATCTATTTTACCCTTTAAAATGAAAGGGAAAAATGAAAAGGATAAACATCTGTACTGTATAAAAATACATTAGTTTACATTCTTGAAGGTGCATGGCAAATATATCACTATACACATGAATATATTTGCATGTTTATTTCTAAATGTTTCTCTATACAAATGGACATATTTATGTATGTGTTGCCATATAAATAAAGTATGACATGTTAATAAATGTTTCTTCTTATATATATATATATATATATATATATATATATATATATATATATATATGATTAATATTTTCAGTTATTCACATTTGGGTTGCAGAAAATCATTATGTATTGGTGGCCAATACAAATAACTAGATAAATGTTATTTATAAATGTTAAAATGCTTCCTTAATTCCCTTCACATTTATATACGCCTTCAGGATACACTATGTTTAACACATCTCCACACATGTAGGTAATAACCATAGATCAATTGTTAGAAAGCTATTCAATAGCATAATGAATTCAATACTCACTAGGATCTCCTCTATTGTGGTTTTGAACCAGACTCAACTATGTGCAGGTTTCAAATAAGAAAACCATTTGTCATTTAATGACATACATAGACTTTAGCCTACATGTCATTTATGTAGAAAAATGAGTTTATATTGATAAATGGATGTCATTAGTAATTTAAATGACAAATAAAAATATGACATAAATTCCTATATATCAGAACAATATTGGGCAATTGATTGACAAAATGAGAACAATTCCATGTAATGTTTGTTTTATACTTTAAAAGGACTTCAGACTAAACTAGTGTTCTTACTGATAAGATTATTAATTCAAGTAACTTATCTGGTTATCTAATGAGCGCGTTTTGGCAGAATTACTGCTAACCTGAAAAACCACATGATTCACATATTTTCTCAGTTGTATGTATATATATATATATATATATATATATGTGAGAGAGAAAGAGAGAGGTAGGGAGATATAAACAAAAATGTTGATTATAATTATACACCAAGAGGTAAAGCTGAAGATTTAAATTTTAAAATATCTGGAACAAAAAGTGTTGGGAAGCTGAATGAAATCAGTTGACCTTTTGTCTGTTGGATGCCAGAAATTTTAAAATTTCTATTTAATGTCCTTGCATAATTATAACCAACATTTTTATTTATATCCCACTTCATTATATATATATATATATATATATATATATATATATATATATATATATATATGTGTGTGTGTGTGTGTGTGTGTGTGTGTGTGTGTGTGTGTGCACATACAATTCCATCAATAAGAACATTATTTTAGTCTAATGAAGTCCTTTTTAAGGGAAAATCATGTTATATAGAATTTTTCCCATTTTGTCATTCAAATACACACACTTTGACATATGTATTGGTGCATGGCCATTTAATTAGAACATTTATTCTCCAATGGCCAATTTGTAAGGGAAGTGCCTTCTTGATTTTATCAGCCAAGGGAGGTGATCCCAGAATTTGGCACTGTTGAAAAGTGGTTGAAAATCATACCACAGGTTGACTTAAACCCTGTGAATGAAATTGGGTAGACAGAACTATTCAGAAGCTGTCAATTATCTAACATACTAGCCTTGTTCAAGCTGTTGATCATGCAATCCCTCCCAGAAACTGTAACTATGCTAAGTGGAACCTTAGTTACAGTAACTAAGTTCTGCTCAGCATAGTTACAGTATAAATCACAGGTGGACTCATAAATGGGCAGTCAGTCATATATATATATATATATATATATATATATATATATATATATATATATATATATATATATAGAGAGAGAGAGAGAGAGAGAGAGAGAGAGAGAGATAAAGCACAAACCTGCATTTAAATACATACTAAAAGGAGAATGTCATTTCAAAGTGCCATCTTGTAACATTTTGACATTTAATAACAAGTATAAAATTATATTAATTCTTATTTAGAATTTTTTTTAAACAGTTTAAAATTTTTATGAGGAAAAATTAACAATGTAAACTGTAAACTTATAAAATTATGCAATACAACAATTTCATCTTACTATATCTGTAACTTTTTACTGTACAAAAGTTATCTCTTGCACTTGCAAGTAAGATATTTAAAAACTTACATGTGAAAACTTAATGACATGAGTAAATTAATGTAAAATAATTAGTTTCATATGCTTTTTAAACTGAGTTTGAAGGTTGAAAATATTTAGTTTACAACAAAGTATCTTTCACATAAGGTGAGTGAGCCTAGCAAAGTCAGTACAATTTTGGCTACTTGCAATTAAACTAAAAAGGAAATTAATTCAGAGTAAAATTTTGCATGAAACCGACCAACGATTTTTCTGAATATCTTACAATATGATTTCTGTACTCAGTGTGCACATATAAACGTATGTAAATATGAGTAGGTTTTAAAACTATAAACATTTTAAATAAAATGTCCACAGGTTGCAGTAGGAATTTTCTTTTAACGAATTTCACTCAATATTTAAGAAAATAAAAATTAAAATGTTCTCACTCTAGCTATTTTTATCAATTGCTCAACTCATGATTGACTTCTTAACCTGTTTTGTTGCCAATGTTTCAATTTGAAGATCATTATAACTACAGCATCAGATAATTAAACTAAATACATTTTGTTTGACATCCAATCAGCATTCCATTTAAACTAAAATTCAAAGTTTTATTCAACTAACTGATCTGAAGAATATACATACTTTTTAAATGTAATACTGTTTTCAATGAAACCAGTGATTTATTACCTATTTCAAGGTGATACCTATCGCCTTGGTAAAAAGAAAATTATAAATGTTAAACACAAAAACTAAAAAGAAATGTCAATTTGAAAATGATATGTAAAGACAGATATTTGTTTTGTTTTTTGTTTTGCAACCAACCACGATGTGAACTTTGGGATATTTATTATGTAGGAAGATATGGGCATAAAAAATGCAAATACATTTATGCCTGTATCCAATGTTGTATAATTACTTCAGCAAAGATATCTATGGGCACATTATTTCACTAACTATATTTTTTTGCATTAATCAACTAGTCTTCTTAAGTTATATTCGTTAAATTTTAAAATAAAATCTAAATCATTATTCGTTTCTAATCAGTTAATTTTCTATAAAAAAGAAAACAACGGATGCCTACCAAGACAAGTATTTTATTGAATGTAAATTGGAAAGAAATCAATAGTGTAGTAAAAAAGTAAGTTTCAGCATTACTGAGTGATAAGGAAGATGGAGAAGAGTCTAGTGAGAAATTCCACACACGTGTGAAGGATATTCTTCCCAGTTTCCTGGTTCGCAAATTTTGAAAGCTATATTTAAGAACAGCTTTTTTTTTAAATTTTAATTTAGAAAGTATAAACGCCTTAAAAAAAAAAAAAAAAGTGTATGAGCAGAATAGAGATCCTCTATTATTGAAATATGGCACGCCTTTTGAAATGAAAGGAAGGAAAGACGAAATGAAATTGCAATTCAGTTAATCTATATAATCGATTGTAACTTATGATTAAGATATCCTATTCTGCTTAGCATTTTTTTTCGATAACATAAAACAAACCTGCTTCATGTCTAGTGGAAGAAATCGTTTCTTTCTTTCTCTCTCTCGGCTCGCTTATTTACGTACGGTAACAACCGTAATAATCTACGTTCCACGGAATGGCAATTATTAATTCACTTACAATAGCACAAAGAAAACTCCAAATCAAAATGACTTTGATCACACAGCACGTTTCTTGTTTTAGATCAAAAATATTTTTGAAAAAAAATAAAAGAATAAATAAAATAAAATGAGACGACGCACTTTTCTCTAAGTGAAGTAAGTAGCTACATGGGCTCGCGACCAAAGAATGTGAAAACAAAACTAAAAAAGGGTATGGGAGTAACCTTTAAACAAAAATTAGTTCATAGTACGAAATAAATGAAAATCTTGAACTTTTTACAGGCTATTGATCAAGCATTTAAATCTGAGAAAGAAGTTGAGTTGGGTGTGATAACACTTTTTTTTTGCACTGTAACAAAAAACTAATAGTAATAATGGTAAATCTTTGGCTGTTTCGGTAGTGTTGCGCCGATGACAATGCGAACAAAATTTGCATGTTATATTTGGACAGTTTTCTTGTACCAATCAAAATAACCCAATTATTTAATAATCATTTTTCTAACTTTTTAAAAAAATATTTTCCTATGCGAAGATCAATAAACAATAAAAAAAATTATGGTAAAAACAAGATTTGATTGCATAAAAAAATCTTGAAAACATTATGTAATACATTTTTTTTTTTAATGTTAGGGAAAAAGTGATTAAATTATATTCGAATGTTTTCTATAGGAAAAAATATAATCAAAGATCAAGTGGAGTGAAGACAAGCAGGTTAAGTATATCCAGACTAAAAAAACCACCTCTCTCTCTCTCTCTACTACTTGGTCGGTCCGTTAAAAAATGTTCGTCTTACACTGCGCAAGCTGGAAACCATTTTTATACTCCCTCAATACTCCCTTGATAGTTTTATTTTTGTAAAGCGTGAAGTTATTTTTGTCAACGTTAAAAAAAAAAAGTCGCTTTTTTGTACATTGTTAGAAAAATCCTATTACAATCCGATAAATTGTTTGATAATGTGTAGCAACTTTTAAAATATTTAAAATAAATGAATGTGTAATCTTTCATTGGGAACACGATTCTGATAAATTAAATAATAGCTAATCAAAAAAACGAGCAGTAAAAAGAAAAAATAAAGTCTGTAAAGATCATAAAAACAAACCTCAAATAACGTAAAAATATTTCACACTTTTGAATCAAGAAATAGAAAACAAGAAATATGATATCCCTATGCCGGTAATTCTAACATTACTTTTCAAAAGGAAAAATGCTACTGTCACTTAATCTGTGGAAAAGAGTACAGAAAGAGATATTTAAAAGGCCAGCAGGAGAATCTGAATTAAGCTATGTATCTCAAGGTCTGTTACTGCCAGTGTCACTAAGCGAATGAATTCATTTTTATTTCCTGCCAAGAATAAAAATGTGAATTATGATTTTCACTTTAATGATCCTCCCCATATTTTACATTTATTTTTAGTTTCATTTTCAAGGTAAAGAACGACTGTAATTCGATTTCAAAACTGCAGAATAAATAGAAAATTTTTAAAAAAAGGCAAAAGAAAGACTGATGTGACTAGGAGTAATTAAAGAGCCTGAATCAAACCTACTCTATCTCTCGTTTATATAGCTTTTTTGTGTCTAACTACAAACATCTCTTTTGTTTAGAGAGGCCACATTTGATTGCATGCGACGTACTGAAGATTTGACAGCATTATTTTTTTTATCTCTAAGAAACATACAGCAAAGAAAGCACAAACGGTAAATGACCGAACAAAAATTTGCATGATGCATCAAAACGGAGATATTTTTTAACTAAATTGTGCTCGCGCAAAATCATAAATGTATGCTAAACACATGTAAAATTTACAAAAAAAATAATTTGGAGAACTATTTTTACCATAAGTATTAGCAAAACTGGGCATGTTTTATCATTGAGAGAGATAGAAGGAGGGGGCAGAAAAAGAAATCTATCAGTCAATGGTGGTGGTGGTTTCAGAACGTGACAATCGAAGAGAGAGTAATAGACATTCAATCACAGTTCTCTTCTTCATTCCTTCTTCCTTCGATCGATCTGCTATGGAATGCAGAAAGTGTGTTACTGTTTAGGTCACCCACAAAACTTATTGAAAGTCAGCAGTTTCGAATATTGCAAACCAAACGAAAATTTTAATTCGCTACGATAAATAATTTTTCTTAATGTAGAAATCATGCGATCATTTTTCTTTTTCGATGTTTTTAATTTCCTCGAAGCAAAATGCACACTTACTATAAAATTTAAGTCTTATAAAAATAAGAAAAATGAGTACTTTTATAAACGTGCGGTCCCAAGAGAAATGTGATGACGTCTTTTAAAATTGAAGTTAGAATTTAAATAAAAGAGTAATAATTTGAAAGTTTATTATTTACAATTTGATTTATAATTTAAAAAGTAAGTAACGTTACTCTTCTCCACGTCCAAACTTGCTTTAATTTGAAAACTCATTACTTTTTGTAATTTAAAAAAATGAACGTGGTGTAAAGGAAAGCAGATGTGACGCTTGTTTAATTTGTGTTACCGTTGTTACGATTTAATATTTTTTCATTAGTACACGTACTTATTTGTTAAAAAATTGTCCTTCCTTCTTTAAAATACTGACTTCCATTTTTAAAAATCATTGCATTTCTCTTTAGGAATGCATAAAAATACCAAAAAATGTTTCGACAGTACTTAAAAAGAAAATGATTTGTGTTGTACACACTAACACACAAAAAAGAAAAGAAAAAAATGTTAAATGTACTCTTTCTTCCTACAATTTCGATTGATCTGATGAAATATTTGCAATTTGTTGTTAGACTCATATTTTAAAAAAAAAAACAAATTGAAACCTACAAGGATTCTACATTCAAGTTTGATTTTTGAACTATCAAATATTTTTTTTAGTTTTTATCTTTGAAGATGAAAACGTCAAATGGTGTGTTTCCTTTTTAAGCGATGTTTGAATTACACAAAATTATTTTTTCCAAAATAATATCGTTTTTGCTTGTATGTACAGTTTTAATATTTTTATTTTAGTTTCAATTTTATACGAAAAATATTGAAAGGCGTGAGATGTGGAGGTAAACAGAAACTTAAACCATTTTTCTCCTGGTTCGGAATTCCGAAAAGCTATTTCAGTATTTTGTATAAACCGAAACCCTTAGTGTGGTAGAGCCACATGGATTGTAGGAAAGGACACGAGTTTCAATTTCATGTCAAGTGATTTTTTTTTATTAGACAACAAAAATAAAACTAAAAAACGACGAAAGAACCAGCTATTAAAAATTGGTTAATGGTTTTACTGAAAACTAAGTAGGAAACTAACTTTAAATGTATTGTAGGTCAACGCCATACCAAGTAATTCGTACTAAAAATTTTGTTACGTCCTTAGAAGAATTAAGAAAAATAAAAGAGTGACAAAAAATAAGGCACGGTGCTTAAAAACACCTTTCCTCTCTACACTAGTTTTACTACTATGAATAAATAAAAAAAATCCATTATTTACTTTTGACTGCGGAAGAAATACTGAGAAAGCGAACAAAACAATGTTTTTTTTTTGTATTATTGCTGCTCTTAAATCACCTCAAAGAGTTTGCAATGAAAATAACAAACTGTATGTAGCAAAAGATAGATGTGAGAATTCGCTCTCGTGAATTAAGAAGCGAGTAGGCATATGTATTTTTAGTGTTTCAAGTCCCGTCAACGAAATAGAATATTTCGATGACGAGAACCCATTTATTTTATATTAAATAGGTTCCCGTCATCGAAATATTCTATTTCGTTGACGGGACTTGAAACACTAAAAATACATATACAACAAAAGAAAAATTTTAAGTTGTAAAACTACTGTTGACAGTGTTTACTGCAACGAAAAAAGAAAAAATGCTTTAAAGAAAATTACTTGATTTATTTATTAAAGAAATAAAAATACTGTCGGTAGAGAGGATTACAAAAAAACAATATAAATTCCACTTCCGTTTTTTTTTTCTTTTTAAATCACTGCTTACGTATCACTATCACAACATCATGCAAATATTATCAATCGAAAATGAAACTTTTTCCATTGATCAGAAAATTCAGCTACTAAAAAAATTTTTTTAAACCCCATCACAAGAATCATTCACAAAAAATGATAAATATTGTAAAAGATTGCAAAAAATTTTAATTAGCCATTTGTTACAAAACGATGTATTTAAACAACAAAAAAAAAAAACAATTTGATTTATTTGTATATCCCGTACAATACATTATCAATATTATTGCAGATTTTGTTACTGGCAAATTAAGTATGCATATTATGCACACGCTATTTATTTACAGTAGAGCTAAAGGAGAAAGAAACAAGATTTTAGCAAAAATGCATTTTTCACAGTAATAACGTGCGTGTGTTAAATAGAAGCTTAAGCGATTGCGTAACTTCAATTTTAACTTGTGTGTGCCGTACTGTTTGTTGTGTAGTCTCTATTGTCATGGCATGACACCTATAATAAACTAGTTACACTACCACACCTAATGTGAAAACTCTGAAAATGCTTGTCTTTTTTTGTGTTGATTCTCAATTCAAATGTTTTGTGTACAAGTGATAATAGAAATATGCAACCACACAAGAATTACAAGCAGAATAAATAGCACAAACGAGTAAATATAAATTTTAAAAATAATGATTGGTTGCAGGGTAAATTTAACAAATTTAAATTTATAGGGCAGCTTTTTACATGTTGAATTTATCCACTGGTAGTTTATCAGGTAGAGATGCCCGTAAAAAGAGAAATGCGTAATATTTCCTATTATTTACTAACAACACACATACATTATTAAATTTTAATTTTTCAATATATATTCACTTCACAAAATGATGCAGATGCTGGAGAAAGAATGTGCGTAACGCAAGGAGTAAGTTTAAAAAAACAAAGAGAGCCACTAAATGTGAACAGTAAAAGGAAGTATATATATATATATATAATATATATATATATATATATATATATATATATATATAGTAGTTACTTTAGTAGTGTGTCTGTATGTATGTAAGTGTGTGTGTATATTATAAAGAGAGAGATACCTTGGGAAAACCGGTTGTGAGACGGCGGCATGAGTCGGGTAGCAGTAAATCCGAACAGCATCCATTGCAGCAGCAGCATGCAACTTTCGTTGCTGATGTGTCTGAGGCCTTTGCCATAAACTGAGCATGGCATCCATTGCAGCAGCAGGAGCAGCAGCGACAGCAGCAAAAACTTGGTCCTCCAAGAACTACGGGGGAATTGGGTAGACAGAAAGAAAGAAACAAAGATAGTGACGGAGAGTGTTAACAGGAGAAAATAGAGAAAGGGAGAACGAAAGATGAGTAAAGGAGATGGACAGAGAACGGTTGGAAGTAAATGGAAAGAGAGAAAGTATAGTTGAATAGTCACGACAATGCCTCGTCTCAGAAAGTTAGAAAAATGAAAGAGTGGACAGCAAGGATAATTAATTACTGATAAGAAAGAACCACAAGATAAAGAATGGTAATAATTATTATTACACTACACAGTCAGAAAAAACGTTCGACGTAGTGGAGAAAGTTGAGAAATAAATGCAGCCTTTTTTAAAAAAAAAATAAATAAATACTGGGTTTGGGATGATCCTAAAAATGAGAAGATGAATCTGGTAGTTTGCGTATGTGAGGAAAATAGATCTTTGACTGTCAGTCACTAGAGGGAGTTTTTAAAAAAAGCGGGTGAATAATGTATCAGATTATATAGACAGAAGCTTAATTTCAAATCGTTATTTACATTTTTCCTTCTTTCGTGTGTGTTTGTATGTAACTAAAAATTTCAGTTATCAGAGTAAAGAATTAAAATATTGATGAAACTAAACTTTTTCATTGATCATTGAATATGTTTGTCAAACGAAAAAATTCTGAAAAATGTTTTTCGACGAGATAAAAAAATAAATTACGATTTCTTAAGAAAATGTTAGAAAACACATTTAGAGAGGAGAATTTTATATTGAATCTAGGACAGGTGGACAATTTTATGAGTCAAAAAGACTTCAAAAGCTGGATTCTGGAACTTCAAGCTTTGTAGTTAAAAAAAAATTGTAATATCACTAAATAAGTACATTTTTTTATTTAATATTTTGAATAAGTCATGAGAAAACTGAGATATTATCAAAGTTGGGTCATTTTTTTTTTAATAAAGTTTTGAGCGACTAGCAAAATGTCAATTTAGTTTAGTTAGTTCTACTTTTTTAAAAATTTTTACAAGGTGATTGTTATCAATAGCCATAGACACAAATTAAAACGCACAGTTAATCAAATCAACAAGTTAGATAAGAAGAGCTAGACAGATTACAACTGGCCTAAATTATTAATTTGAAATCTCTGTGCAAGTCCTTGGGGGCAATATTGCGGATGAAGATAAATACGTTGAGAAGAAAGAAAATAGGACAGGAAGATGAAGGGAATGTGTCAGAAATGTTGAAAATGTTTTTTGCTTTTTTTTTAGTTCTCGTTATTGATGTGTGTATCGTTTCGTTTCACCACGTGACACTCACATGGTTTACATTCCGATACTGTTTCTTACTCTCTTGTATCCATCCTCCTGTTTGTCAATACTTTTTAAACGGAGTTGCGTTGTGCTGTACTAAGCTAAGCTTAGTAATGTTTTATCGTGATTATTAAGTATGAAATAATAAAAATCCTCTTGTTGGTCGTCGATCAGTGTTGGTGTTACTGTTAACACTTAACTGTTGCTTGTTGTAACGTCCTCTTCCTTCTTACACAGTAACATATTTTCGGATGAGTATTCTTCAAGTAGTTGAGTGTTACTGTGGTTCACCATGAAGATGATTTTATTTTTACTATAATTACTTTTACATACTCCTCCTATCAAGCTGGAAAAAGAAATGTTGGTGGCGAGCTATGTGGATATCTATAAAAAAAATCTATAAAATTTCAATTACTTTCTTTTCCCTTACGGTTTGGGTTCGATTACGCGTTTAACAAGTTTTTCCTTCTCCCTTCAGTTTACACAGGAATGTAATTTTGCTCGTGCTGCAATTTTGCAATATTTTGTTGGTAGCCAAATCTTTGTGCTGCTTTTAAGACATTTTTCAGCAGTAATAGCAGCTGTTTGCGCTACTTTGGTGAACAGTAGTTTCTTTTCTAGCTGGTCGATCAAGACATTTCAATTTCATTTATTTCTGGCAGCAATTTTCTGCTGATGCAAGAAAGAATCAGGTAAAGAAGAGTGTGTATATGTTAAATAAATTGATAGTTTTAAAAGCCCAAAAACTTTTTTGTTTTATATCAAAGATAGGTGTGTTAGAAATAATTTTAAAAAATTAGGTTTCAAAAGAAAAAAAAATTAAAAATGTTGGCAGGAATGACGATGATCATAGTATGCAATGATAATAAATGCTGTTAAAGAGTGAGTCTATGAATTGTTCCTCGGAAATAAGTCGCCAGGTAATGAATAGGTAATACTAGCATTTACACTACTTAGGAGCACTACTGATTATAGTAGTGTACATTCTCTAAACTAAACAAAACCGTTTTGCTATCACTACTACTCCTACTATTAGTAGTATTACCACTAACAATTGGGTCTTCCAAAGCATTTTTAGAAAGACAGAGAAGTGTACGGATATATAAGGGAGAGCATAAAAGAATGATAAAGACAAGACAGAGCTGGAAGGGTAGTAAAGGAGTTTAGCTTTACTGAGGGCGTGAAAATTGCAGAAACCAACCAAAGCAAGGTAGTACTGGAAGCTAATTTTCTTCAATACAACTGAGCTAAGGAGAGAGAGAGAGAAGAAAGCAGTAAAGTGTTTTTGCTTTCTCTTTCCGTCTTTAAGCCTACGTTAGTTACATTACAACACACATCCAAAGATGGTGATTATACACTGCTACAGTATTTTTAAGAGACTAAAAATCAAATCAACAAATCTTGTGCAAGCGAGGAGGGAAATATCTGAAGGTCTATGTTTTTTTTAAACAAATCTTCCCAATGTTATGCAGTTTCTTCTACTTCTCTCACATTTTTATTTTATTTATTTATTTTAGAAAGAATCCGAACTACTTCGACGTAGGAGGAGGAAGTTGCAGGTGATTGACAACTGTGTCCATCCCTTTTCTCTTCTTTTACATGGAAATGAGGAGGAAGTGGATGGAATGGTGAAAGTAAATTAGGTGAAAAAGGGAGGGAAGAAGAACAATTAGGATGAAATGGAAGCCAGCACAGCAAAATGATAAATATACAACTTTGGCAGATAAACAGCTTCACTTCCAATGAAAATATTCTACAATTGGCTTTAACACGTAACTCCTAAAACTTATGTCATTAATATTTTCTATGTTCTTACTTCACAGTACAACTTTATTGCGATGTATTCAATTGAATAAATAAATGTTTAGATTGGAGAATAAAGTTATTTAACCACTAAAAAAGAATAAGTATCACTATGCAAAAAGTGGGCGTCACTACTAAATTTACATTTTTTACAACTACTCATTTTTTATGCTTAACCTTTTTAACTTAAAGTGGAAAAACAATTAGCAAGAATTTTATTTATTTTATATATTCCGTGTTGTTCAAAATGTTTATTTCCAAAAGATTTTTTTACCGCATGCTTCATATTAGCCAAAAAAAATGTAACTTTATTGTCAGTTAATAATTGATAAAAGACGTAAAAAATAAATGGATTAAATAAAAATTAGCTAACAATATGTGAAACCAAAATGATGCACGAATCAATGTCAAGTATTCACATTGGATGCAGATAAGGAGGATTGTTAATAAAAGGATAACGAAAAAAATATCACCAAGAAAAAGTTTTTAAATGGGGAAACAAAGAAAGAGACGATGGCCGTGTTTGTTTTTGCGTTTATCGTGATTTTTTACAATACAAATAAAATATAAATCATATGAGACTGAATGTTTTAATGTAGTCAACATTCAAGGAAGACCCTCTCAGGTAAAGAACAGCATGGTTCATTAATTTTCGCAACCTCGTTTCATCCTACGCCTTTTCATTCGTAAATTAGTAGATGTTTTTTAACCTACTTTACAACACAATACATGTTCACTGTCATTCAAGTAAGTAAACAATACAACTGTTAATTAAATTATTTCCAATATAGGTGTCAGATTATTTGCTAGCAGAAGCGATCTTGCTAAAATGAGATGAGTCTGAAAAAGTTTGAACATTAAGATTAAAAAAAATAACAGCGTCAAATGGAAAAAAGACAAATGAAACTAAATTTAAAAAATAACTCATCAATTTTTCTCCTTGCAATGCTTTTAGTTTTTAAACAAATTTCTTCCCAACTCACAAATGTGAACTAAAACATTTTTTTATACAATCGTGGAGTTTCCATTAAAGACTAAAAATGATTATTACTGTTCTGGGCACCTCGACGCTGTGTAATGTGTTTATCAAGCTTGTCTCGCTAGAACAATTACAACTGAACAGAGTGAGTTCAGTCCCCACTGAGTGCCCCATACTTTCGTCCTTGTGCCACATCTGAGTTACGCTTAGAAAATCAGCTTATTACTGTTCCGCAAAAATAGCAACAAAAAAATGATTGTTTGTTGTCAGTGTAACTGTAACAAAACAAGATAACTGTAACAGAAGACTCAGCAATTTTCATTTTGCGAAAATAACATGCAATCGAAAGGGAAGCCGACAGCCCAAGTGCGGCTGCACTTTCATGGCTGAGTAACAAGAGTTGTATGATCTACGATAATTTTCTTTCTTTATTACAAATACAGCGTTAACCATAACGACTTGCAAAATTACATTTTTAAATAAAAATCAATAGAAAAAAAAGAATTACGATTTGATTAAAAAGAAAAATGAAAGAAAAATGATCATCAATACTACAATACAAAAAGGATCCGTACTGTAGTAGTGTAACTGTAAGTGTACAACAGTCACACACCACACAGTTTCTTTTCCAACAGTTTCTGTTTGCACGAATAAAAAGAAAATGGTTTTTAAGACAACTTTAAAAATTTCACTTTTGTTTTAGATGTTTTGATAGCCGGTGTCTGGAGAAAAATAATTCTAATTTCATAAGCAAACCAAGACTTCACAATCATATAGTGTGCGTGTGTGCGTGTGTGTGCATGCGCACACGCGCGTGTTTGTGTGTATGTGCGTGCGTGCGCATGCGCAAAAGTCTCACTCTCAATCACAGCCATCACAAAAATGTTATATTTAAAGTCGTAAAAATGTTAATGTTTACCTGTTTTACTTTTTATATACATATACATACATATTTATTTACTGTATTTGTTCAATATTATAAATGTTATTTTTAGTCAATACACATTAGCAATCCCTATTTTTATCTTAAACAGTGAAATTAAAATCAACCGGCCTAGATTTCCAACTTCTCAAAATACACACACACGGACACACACAAACACACATATGTATGTATGTATGTATTATGAAATGGATTAAGTCCGACAATTATTTCATATATTTTCTGTTTATACATTATTTTTGATAGATACAATTTATTTAAGTAAAAAATGTTCTGTTTTTCTTTTTTCTTTTTTTCATTTTTAATAAACAGTATTATTAATTCCATTTACTGGCCTGAATGTTAGAGAAATTTGGTAAGAAGTATGCGTTCTCTGACAGGAATTGAATCTGTGTCCTATACGGAGCGGTCAATTGCTCTGACGTGCTATGCTTACTCAGCTGCAAGGGAAAGGTCGTCGAAGACTTGTTGTTTATAAACAGTAATTAAGAATTTGCTAACCAGACGCTTCTCTGTAGCTGAGTGGTATATGACGCTTGTATTATACTTGTATTTTCTACTAGTATGTTTCGGATGGAGTCTAGTAAGTTCGCGCGCGCGCGAGCGCGCGCGTGTGTGTGTGTGTGTGTGTGTGTGTGTGTGTGTGTGTGTGTGTGTGTGTGTGTGAATCGGTTCTGATGGAGCTATGGTCGGATAGGTGTAACGTAAGTTGTCTAGATAGGCATGTAGTAGTGCGACCGATGTAATTATTTATGAGTTCGGTTTGATTAGGAAAACAGTTCATTAAGGGGTATTTGATCTCGAAAATAATGCTAGTTCTTTATAGTTTTCATACGCAGGTGTGTTGTTATTTTTTAAGCTAAGGTTAGCCATTTAAATTTTTTTTATAATAGATAATTTATTTTTTTGTTCGGGTCAACTGGGGCAGTGTATTTCTTTATGATATTTTTAAGTGAAGATTTATCTTGTTTATAGTTGACGTGCATTTGGCTTTTGCAGAAAATATTTATGTTATTTGATAATGACTAAAAGTATAGCCGAAAGCGCTCGGAATTCCATATAATTTAGACAGTTTCTACAAACTCTGTGTGCAGAAAAGAAAACACTTGTTTGAACACAAGAAAAATTAAATAAAAAGTTTAATCGCAGTACCTTGTCTGTTGTATGTCGTCTTTAATGAAACACACACACACACACACACACACACACACACACATGCACACACACATATATATAGTTTTTTCTTCGGTAAAGGAAGAAGTATTTGATTTTTTATGTAAATGATTAATTTTAATCCTTAAGTAATAAAGTAAATATTTATATATATCATCAATTAATTCATTTTCTTATCTGATTTCGTGCTATCTTAAGTACTATTTAGGCATTAATTATATGCGGACGACACTGCCATTTACTCCTGCCTCAAAAAAAAAATCTAGTGTCGCCGACAAAACTAACCTGGCCGTTTTTCTCGAAAAGGACCTCCAATCGGTTGTGGACTGGGGCAGGTATTGGCCGGTTAACTTTAATGTCTCAAGAACAAAACTGCTCTCTATTACTCACCAGAGAAGATCATCCCTGCCTCCCATTAGAATGTCTGACGCTCCACGAGAGCACCTCTATGCGAATGCTCGGTCTCACATTGTCCGCTGACTTGCGATGGAACGAATGCATTGAGTCAATAGCTTCGTCCACCGCTAGTAAAGTTGGCTCCCTATGCCGCGCCAGGAAATTTTTCTCGCTGGAATCAATCCTTCAAATCTACAATTCAACCATTCGCCCTTGCATGAAGTATTGCTGCCATATATGTTTGTCTCAAGGTCTTTGATAAAATCCAGAGACGGATATGCAATGTAATTGGCCTTGATCTGGCATCTCGTCTGCAGCCGCTCTCTCACAGACGTGCCGTTGCCTCCCTCTTTTTTTTTTTTTACAAATACTTTCACGGTAACTGCTCCGATGAGCTGCTTTCGCTGGTTCCCAGACTTCATAAATTTAAGCGCTCAACTAGGCTGGCATCTCGCTCTCACCCTTTCACTGTCGAATCTGTTAAATGTAGCCGTCTCTTCTACTCCAATAGTTTCATGTCTTGCACTTCTCCCCTGTGGAACTCCTTCCCCATTTCTCCCTGCTCGTTTTCCTGATAACTATAATCTCCAACTATTCAAATATAACGTCAATCGACGTCTCCAGACGCCCTGATCTATCTCTTAACCGTCTCTTCATCCTTTCCTCTATCACTCGTCTTTGTTCTCACTCCTACTCTGAAACCCTTTACGTGCTAGTGGCTTCGCGCCTTGCTTGGGGTTGAATGCTTAAAAAAAAAAGAAGAAGCCAAATTCATGTCAATTATAAACAAGATGAATCTTCACTTCGAAATATCATGAAGAAATACAGTACCCCAATTGACCCGAAAAAAAAAATTAAATTATCTATTACAAAAAATTAAATTAATTATCTATTACAAAAAAAGAAAAGAAGATAAAAACACACCTGCAAAGTCAAAGCTACAAAGAACGAACATTATAAATGCTCCTGAAGAACC
>OZ038481.1:64786742-64984242 GCA_964036315.1 Acanthosepion esculentum | reverse complement strand
ATATACATAAAATCAAATCTGAAAATAGATATTATCGATGTTTCTAAACATAGCGTTTAATTTAATAATAGCACATACAAACAAATCACCCACCTAATGTATTTAGGCATATAATAATATCTATTAATAAAATAAGTGCAACTAATTCTAGCAATATAAAAATATTTAATGAAAATAAAATATATAATTCAGCATCAATAAAAATAATAAATTAGAATACATAACTGTTATGGGAACTTACCCATAATAATAATAATAATGGACTATTCCTGACATTATAAATACTGCGCCTCTCAAGAGGGAGGATAGATAATTGTAAGAACATTGGAATAGTGATACTTGTCGAGAAAACATAGTTCACGCTAAACAAATCGGATAGTCATTACTAATACTTCTACTTCTTTGTATTATATTTCTGTTTGTAATATATCTTTGTTATTCCATACCTGTGTTCGAGTTATTTCTTCATTGGTTCTAACCTTGGACCATCACCATGGTACAAGGAACTTGGACCATAACAAGTGGCGACGAGGAAACTCAAAAAAACGAATTCTCTACGCGGAGGACATACCTTTTTTGCTATCCGTCGCACATAACAGTGTCGACGAGTAAACTGTAAGAAACAAGTTCTACGTGGAGATTTATAAAAAAAAAAACAAGTTCTACGCGAACATATAAAAAAAAAAATTCTTTTTGGACATCAATTTTACTGTGGCAACAAAGGAATTTTTTTTTATTGCGTACACAGGTTCCAGAATATCAGGCTACACTAAGGGAAAATACTTACACAAAATTACGTTAACATGGAAGATTTTAAGTCAACCTTTGTGGAAATTATGAAAATCCAATTTGAACAGCAACAATAAAACGAACAGAAACATCTTGAATTACAAGAATTATTGCTACGTGAAATGTCAAATAAAGGGCAAAATTCCGAAAATGAAACAGTTCTCTCACAAGAAGCTATTTGGAGCACTATCGAAGATTTCACGTATGCACCCGACGAAGACAAAACCTTTGCAACTTACTTCCGAAGGTACGAAGATCTATATGAATTTGACTGCAGAAATTGGTCAGACGCAAGAAAAGTACGTCTATTACTAAGAAAATTAGGCACATGCGAATATACCAAATTCGTAGACAAATGAGTTAACTTTCAAAGAAGCCATAAAACTGTTAACAGAACATTTTAGCCCTAATACCTCACTATTTAAAAAAGATGGAAATGTCTGAACCTAACAAAAAAGGACAGCGAAGATTACATAACTTTCGCTTTCATTGTAAACAAATATTGTGATGACTTTAAGTTATCGGAACTCAGCACGGACAATTTCAAATGTTTAATATACGTCCAAGGCCTGATTTCAACCAAAGACCCAGAAATTAGACGCAGAATCCTTACAAAATTGGAGAGTGAACAAGATTTGACACTTCAAAAACTGGCCGAAGACTGTCAGAGATTCATAAGTGTAAAGAAAGACTCAAAAGATATAGAAGCATCGCGCACATACGTAAAGTACGAAGACAAACCAACTTTCCCTCCTCAGAAACAAACCAAACCAATTTTCCCTCCTCAAAAACAGGTAAAACAAATTTTTCTACTTCAAAAAGTCAATATCAGAAAAAAACTACCACCCAGTCCATGCTATCGCTGTCGGACTTGGCATTGGTATAAAGACTGTTCATACCGTTTTAAAACTTGTCTATCATGCAAAAAAAGTAGGACATAAAAGTTATCATTGTTGGACTAGAAGAGAAAGCAAAAGCAGAATAAGAATCACGAGG
Organism: Acanthosepion esculentum; assembly: GCA_964036315.1. NCBI lineage: Eukaryota > Metazoa > Mollusca > Cephalopoda > Sepiida > Sepiidae > Acanthosepion > Acanthosepion esculentum. The sequence continues at coordinate 64,982,457 of OZ038481.1, read as the reverse complement.
ACTGACCAAGCGGATGAGACTAACATAAGAAAATACGTGCAAGTAGAAATGCAAGACAAAAAAGTCAGACTACAGTTGGATTCCGGCTCGGACTTAACTATTATTAACGTACAAACAAGGAGAAAACTGAACAAACCTACCATGTTAAGAACTGATAAAATTGCTAGATCGGTACCTGGGAGAAAAATAAAATTTGAGGGTGAAGTGATTACATATGTGACATTTAATAGAATGAACAAAAAATTAAAAATGTATGTGTTAAGAAATACAGAAAACTTATTCGGAACGGACTGGGTGCAAAAATTCGAACTTTGGGATTTACCAATAAGTACGTACTGCCAAATTGTAAAGAGTATATCGACCGAGGCAGATAAATTAAAAGAGAAACTAAAAGAGAGTTTCCCCGAAGTATTTTCAGCAGGTCTCGGAAGATGTAAAAAATGGCAGCAAATATAGAAATAAAAGAAAACGTTCAACCTATCTTCAAGAAAAAAAAGGAGCGTACCGTTTGCTTCAATAGAAAAAATAGATCAAGAATTGGCTAGACTCGAAAACACTGGCATATTGACAAAAGTAGAATACAGTCAATGGGCCGCACCTACGGTTTACGTCAAAAAGAAATCGGGGGAGATTCGAGTATGCGCTGATTTCTGAACGGGTTTAAACGCAGCGATAAAAGACTACCACTATCCTCTACCCAGTCCAGAAGAAGTATTCACAAAATTAAACGGCGGAAATTTTTCTCAAAAATAGATTTAAGGGAAGCGTACCTGCAAATTCCAGTCGATGAGGAAAGTTCAAAATTACTGTGCATAAACACACACAAAGGATTATACAAATACCAAAAATTACCATTTGGGATTAAGGTCGCGCCGGCTATATTCCAACAGACAATGGATACTATGCTCGCTGGACTAGAGTACACGATTGCATACCTGGATGACGTATTGATAAATAGCGAAAGTGTTGAACAACACTGGGAACACGTACAAGAGGTGTTCAGGAAAATACAAAGCTATGGGTTCAAGATAAAAGAAAACAAGTGCGATTTTTTTAATGAAGGAAATAAAATACCTAGGCCATATCATCGATCAAGAAGGAAGACGACCAGACCCTCAAAAGGCAACGGCAATAAAAAAAAAATGCCAGTTCCAAAGAACATAACGGAAGTACAATGTTTTCTAGGCTTAGTGAATTACTACCAGAAATTCATTCCTCACATGCATAAACTTCGCGCACCACTGAACGAACTACTGAAGAAAGAAAAAGTTTGGAAGTGGACTGATGAATGCCAGAATACGTTTGACAAAATAATTAAGACGTTAACTTCGGATTTATTTTTGCACACTACGATCCAAAATTAGAAATAATTGTAGCAAGTGACGCGAGCGCCTATGGAGTCGGGGCGTGTATACTGCATAAAATGCCAAATGGGACAATAAAACCCATCGCGCATGCTTCTAGAAATCTACTACCAGCAGAGAAAAATTACTCACAAATAGAGAAAGGTGAGCTGGAAAATAATTTTTGCAGCCACAAGATTTCATAGATATATCTATGGTAGATATTTTACTCTACCAGCGGATCACAAGCCGTTATTAACAATATTTGTTTCGAAAAAAGGTCTACCGGTTTACACTGCCAATAGGTTGCTAACATGGGTACAATTCTACTGAACTACAATTTCAGATTGGCGTATCTACCAACGAAAAAAATCGGGCATGCGGATGGTCTGTCAAGACTTATACCAACGAAAACAGAGCCATTGGAAGATTCTGTAATCGCAGCCCTACGACACGAAGAAGATATCAGGACAGTACTATGTTGTACAGTTCGAAACCTCCCTGTCACACTACAAGATATAAAAAATGAAGCAATAAATGATGAATTCATAAAAGAAACAAAAGCAAAAATAGCAGAAAAAATAAGCAAATATCGGACAGCTTTTCTTTATGCGATAATGTACAACTTTATAACGAAAGGGTAGTAATTCCCAAAACACTACAAAAACGAATCCTAAAGGATTTCCACAGGGGCCATCCAGGAAAAAATAGAATGAAATCGCTGATGCGAAGCTATGTATATTGGCAAAACATGGACCTGGACATTACACAGATGGTGGAAATATGCAAGGGTTGTTCCTTAGCAGCCAAAGTACCGCCAATCATCCATAAGCCATGGCCAGAGACAGATCGTCCGTGGTCAAGAATACACGCAGATTATGCAGGTCCAGTAGATGGTTTCTACTATTTGATCATAGTGGATAGTTATAGTAAATGGCCGGAGGTGTTTCGTTGCAAAAATCCTACTTCGGAAACTACCATAAATTGCCTCCACGAGCTGTTTGCTCGGTTCGGAGTAGTGGATTGTCTAGTCACAGATAATGGAACGCAATTCACATCAACGGACTTCCAAGAGTTTTTCGAAATTTTTCAAATCAAACATAACAAATCCCCGCCATATCACCCAAGATCAAGCGGAGAGATTTGTTGATACACTCAAAAGAGCGTTAAGGAAAGCATATGATGTGCCTACGAAAAAAGCGTTACAACAATTTTTACAGGTATATCGAATTACGCCAAATAATGCTACGCTATCGGCATTATCACCCGCAGAAGTGATGTTCGCCAGAAAAGTCAGATCAGTATTTGATAAATTGCTACCAAAACAAACGAAGCAAATAACACAGTCGTGCGTACCAAAAAGAAAATTCGACCCAGGAGAAAAAGTTTTTTTAAAGCATATAAAAACAATACATCTTACTGGGAGCAAGGTACAATTGAAAAAAGAATCGGGAATATGGTTTACATAGTACAGGGACACAAATTCTCACATAAAAGACACGTAAACCAAACAAGAAAGAGACTGTTAGAGGATGCTAACGGTCAACCTCAGGAAGAAGAAGTGATGGATACCATATTCGATACATTCAATATGCAAAGGTCGCAAACAATGGCTGAACCACGAAAAACGACCAGGAAGAAAAGTCACAGAGCCTTTAATAATAAATCCAAAGAGAAAAAGATATTAAAAACCCCTGCTACGCAAAAGCTTCGGAAGAGGGTGTTATGGGAACTTACCCATAATAATAATAATGGATTATTCCTGACATTATAAATACTGCGCCTCTCAAGAGGGAGGATAAATAATTGTAAGAACATTGGAATAGTGATAATTGTCGAGACAACATAGTTCACTCTAACCAAATCTGATAGTCATTACTAATACTTCTACTTCTTTGTATTATATTTCTGTTGTAATATATCTTTGTTATACCATACCTGTGTTCGAGTTATTTCTTCATTGGTTCTAACCTTGGACCATCACCGTGGTACAAGGAACTTGGACCATAACAATAACTAACAATAATACATACAAAAATAAAAGAAAAAAGAAATATAATTTCGTTTAATATAATAATATAATAAAAACAAAAATAATAAACATGTTTTTTAGATTATTTAAAAAACCTCTAAATTAAAATAGTAACCTATCAAAAATCGTTAATAAAGTACAATTAAAATCAGTTATAGCTGTATGAATAACTTGGAGATAATAATAAACAAGCATAATAAAAAAAAATTAAATAAAAATAATAGCAATTATAATAACAAAAGATAGCAACAATAATTGTTATTTCCGAAATTAAAATAACTGCCCGCTTAATAATAAATGTCTAATTAATAATATAATATATAAAGCAACTGCACCAAATAACATTAACACAGACGAAAAACTTTATATACGAGCAACTGTAACCACTTTTAAACAAAGATTTAATACTCATAAAATGTCATTCAAAATACCAAATAACACAACATTATCAAAATATATATGGAATTAAAAAGAAAAAGTATATCAACTAAAATGGAAAATCATAAAAAAATTATACCCATATAATATTAATAATAGAAAATATAGACTGTGTCTAAAAGAAAATTTTTATGTAATAAATTCCAATAATCAAATTAAATTATTAAACAAGAGAAATGAATTAATGGGTAAATGCAAACATATTAATAAATATTGACTTTGCAACTTACATACATATACTTTAATAAATACAGAAAATACTATAAATTAAATAATACTACAACATAATATAATAAACACATACAATACATACACATATATAAAATAATCAAACATATACATACAAACAAAACTAACAATGAAAAATAAAAATTACAAAATATACAATTGAAAAATAATTACGTTTATGAAGGAACACGTGAACACATGTAAAAACAGGATCATGCGCGCCTCTATAATGGAGTTGAAAATATGAAAATTGAAAAAACAACGGATATTCATTATAATTGAAAATATTTAATATACAGATTAACCCCTTGAAAAGTGGACATATTACTACGAAACTACGGATTCGGGGACAATTACAGCTAAGTAATTATTTTGTGTGTGTGTATATATATATATATATATATATATACGTTTTTGTCAGACATACAACCTCCTACTAAAGGACATTTAAATTTATATACGCAGAAGAGTTATTGCAAAGTTAGTTGGATTAAATTTATTATAGTATTATTATTATTTTTTTTTTACTGGGATCAGTGGGCGATATATTAGTACTTTTGATTTTTTTTAGGATTTTTTTCAACTTATTTGTAGTTAGATTGTATTTGATTGTCTAGGTTGATATGTTTAGGGTTAATTGAGGAAGTATTATTTTCATTTTAGTTTTAATAGCTTGTCTAATTTGTTCATCAACCATGTAATTAGGAAAGTCATTACAAAAAGAGTCTGTTTAATGGTTTTTAACACCGTGTAGAAAATGTTAACTTTTGTACGATTTATTAAATTTTGTATAATCGCTGTTTTGTAATAGTCAGAACATTCCCTATTATGGTTGAGAATGCGCGTGTTTATGCTAGTTAATAGCACTTCTGCGTCAACTAATGTTTCCCAAAAGGACCAACATTGTATATCAATTTAAATGTCCTTTGGGAGATTGTATCTCTGACAGAAACGTAAATATATATATTGGTTTCATGTTGACAACTTTATCAAGAAGACTTACTTCACACATGTCGGATTCTAGTTCTGTTGGACAACATTTAAAAGAACATTCCCGTTCACATTCACGATTTAGAGGAATATTAATTGTCGATACAAGTATACTTCACCATGAAAATAAAAACCAAACTTCAAGTACTTGAAGCGCTCTATATAAAAAAAAATGAAACCAACACTAAATAAAATTAATTATGAGTAGAGCAACAATGTTTTAAAATGTCTATAAAAGATACTGAAATTGTAATTTTTTTTCAATGGCAGGTTTAGTGTTTAAAATCATTTAATAATACAAAATATTAATTAATTTACCTCGCTTACATAATCTTAACGTTAATTTTTAAATTGACTATAACGGTTCGCGTTTCATGAGCATTTATAAAAAAATTCACAACTACATTACATTAACTTTTTGTTTTAGCAATTCACTTCTGAAGATGATCTTGGATGAGATTTAAAGTACTTAGTAAAATAAAAGAAATAACCAAAACTATGATGTTGTCTTTCTTACTTTTTTAACAAAACTAAGACATTGGTCCGTGAATTTGAGAGGATTAAAATAAAAATGAGTAGGCATAATATGTCTATATTATTCAACCAAACATGCTTGAATGAAGATATACTGTCTAAACACACACACACACACACACACACACACACACACACACACACACACACACACACACACACACACATATATATGTATATATATATGTATATATATGTGTGTGTGTGTGTGTGTGTGTGTGTGTGTGTGTGTGCAAGCTTCATGAAATATGACAGACAAGGTGCTTTGATTAAGATTTTTATATAATTTCTCATATGATCTTTTCTTTTCCGTAGATAAATTATACAAAAACTGTCCAAATATTTTATTTTTACAAGTGCTTTCGGTTATACCTTTAGCCATTATCAAAGAAGGATTATATTTACTGTTAACTGGAAATGGACTGTTGTGTGTAGTTAACATTATAGAATTATTTATTTTCAAAACACAGTCCATATATTTTGTCCAAGTTCATAGTTGACATTATTGAGTGCTGTTTTTCTTGTTTTTATTAATAAGGCTTCCATTATTTTTAGCCTTTATTACATGTAGACAATGCTATCATATTTGTATTATCAACAAGTATGTTTCGAATAGGGTCCGGTAGGTTTCCATGAGTATTTAAATGAGAGCTAAAAGAGCTATTGTTAGAAAGATGTAGCGTGAGTCTTCTTGTTAAACATGTGTGGAGTGGCCTATATAATTGTTTACAAATTTTGATTGATCAGGAACACAATTCCTTAATGGACATTTACAAATTAGTAAATAATATTTGATCACCAATTTTAATTTTGATCATACAGTTAAAAATAATAATTAACCACTTGGTGAATTATTAGTTTTAACAATAAGATTGGCAGTTTAAAAAACAAATTAATAAATAATTAGTCTAATATTTTGCTTTTATCTTCTGGTGTTGTGCATTTTTTATAATGTTCTTAAGTCTAGATTCATCTTGTTTGTAATTATCATTCATCTGATTTTTATAAAAATATTAATGCTATTGTTTATGTTAAGATTTATTGCGTACAATACACAGTTGTAGCACAAGGCCGAAAAATGGGGAATCGGGTTGAGGCTGGTCATTACTTAGCTAATCCGATTCACGACCCATTCGTTCGTTACAATGGTCACATTCACCACAAAAAATCATCCATCGCCAATCAAACCTCCATATACTATAATAACGCATACTCTCAGGGAGACCTAAAAAGCGCACACCATGACATAAAAATTTCATTTCATGATTATAAAATACTATATATAACAATTTGTACATGATATAAAATGAGAGAGGAGGGGATGAACCCCAAAAAACAAACTAAAATATCAAAACAAACAAACAAAAGATAACTTTTAAAGAAAAGCATGCCAGAGGATAATTTCTCGTGCCCTCTCGTGATTTTTTTTAATAACAGCTGTTTTATACCTAAGAGGGCATTCACTAGAGAAATTAAGTTGGCAAGAGTCTTTACTAGTGGTTTTTAAAAATCGACAAGAACATCTTAGAATGGGAGTTTATACATATATGGCTGTATATATATATATATATATATATATATATATATATATATATATATATATATATATATATATGTTTGCATATGTATGTATGTATATATATATATATATATATATATATATATATATATATATATATATATATATATATGTATATATATGGATACATATATAAAACAAATCCCTAAAGAAACGATCAGAACCCATCTCAAATTGCAAACACAAAATCAATTTTTTATTACGTTACTTAAAAATCGAAAACTGAAAACGAATAAGAATAAATTAAAATAAATAAACTAAAATAAATGCACAAAAGCAAATAAAATAAATTAATCCAAACAAATAACTAAGTAAACAAAATAATAACTAAATTAACAAACTACACCCCCTAAAATAACCGTTGAAATAGACTACGCACAAAGATCTTAAACGGCAGTTGCTTGTAGAACGATGTAATATACCAAGTCACTGTAAAATCAACAGATAACAGAGGAAAAATGTATATAGGAGTAACTGAAGATCCTGGATAGAAAATACGTACACAAAACATCCTTTACAAATAGTAAATACGTGAACAGCACAATGCTTTCAGTATTCAGTGTTTCACAATATCTGGGAGATTAAAAACAAAAAAATATCACACCAGAAATGTCATGAAAAATAAGGAAAAGAAGATCAGCCCACAACAATAAATCCTAAAACGGTAAAATCTGCTGAGAGAAAAAAATATCTATAACTATCTTCCCAGACTAAAACAAACTACTAAACAAACGATCAAAATGCAGGCACGAAAACAAATCTTTACTTAATTTAAAATTTACGTTATTTAAAAATTACTTTATTTACTTTATTTAAAAATCGAAAACTGAAAACGAACAAGAACAAATGAAAATAAATAAACTAGGATAAATGAAAAACAATTAAAATAAATTAATCCAAACAAATAAATAAGTAAATAAACTAAGTAAATAAACAAATTAACGAACCACGCCCACCAATATAACCATTAAAAAATACAATAGACTACCGACAATGCAATAGGATGCACACACCAGTGACCTGTATATATAAAAATTCTAGCAAAAACACAACGCACATGACCTGATGAATGCGTTTAGCATGAAACAGACTGTCGCCTCTGGGTGTTTACTTCAATGCCGACTTTTATATTTACAGACGCTCTATCCCTGATATTGAGCACTTTAATCCATAAATATAGCATGCCATAAAACTATATTTAGCTCCTGATAAACAGTGGAGCACTTTCGCTACATTTATAACACATCATATACATAGAAAAGTTTAGCCCCGACTACTCCCTAAAAAACAAACCCACCCCACCACCATCCACATACAAACTAAAATTAATAGAAAAAATTGAAAGCTTCATAAAAAGAATGAGATGGAGAGCAAATTTCTTTTTAAATCAAGATCTTAACACAAATACCACACTCAAGGAAAAATATGGCTTTAAAACAAAAAATGTCTCCTGCAACACAAAGAACTAGGCCACTTCGAGAAAGATATGACCAATAGTAAGAAACATAAAATTCCATAAACAACAAAATACCTACAAAAACAACTAAAAGAAGATATAACTAAAATAAACAATTCAACTAACGTATTTATCGCAGCGGAAAAAACTAGAAATTTATCCGGACTGTCCCCACTTCCCCAAACACAACAAATTATTCAAGGACAACAAAACTAAAACATACAAAAAAGCACAAAAACAACAGAACACGATATCAATAAGGAAGCTAAAACAATCGCACAAAATTTAGACCTAGACCACTGAATTTATTGCATCACTGAGGCGCAAGCATTTATCACACTAAAAGACCACAAGTTTAATTTCAGACCAAACCCAACATGCATACTCAAAAATGAAACTAGGAAAAATAAGTAAAACAATACTAGAGAGAATTAATTCAGAGCTAAGGTAGAAGTTAGGAATAAATCAGTGGAAAAACACAGAAACACCTATAGACTGGTCCTGCAATCTAAAAAAACAAACATAATTGCCAATTTATACAACTAGATATAAAAGAATTCTACCCTTCTGTAACAGAACACATACTAGATAAGGATATCTCCTTAGCCCATAAACAAATAAAAATAAGCACAAACGAAATAAGAATCATTAAATATTCCCGAAAATAACTATTATTCGACAATGAAGAGGTCTGGATAAAGGAAGAAGGGACATTTGACACTAGAATGGGAAGCTTTGATGGTGAACATGAGAACTCATAAGTATATATTTTCTACACGAACAAAGTAAAATAATCGACAGGAATGATATAGGACATTAGAGGGACGACGGTTTCATAATCTTAAGAAACTGTAACAAACAAAACAGACAAAACTAGAAAAACAATCATAAAGATTTTTAAAAATATGGGATTCGACATATACATAAAACTAAACTAAATGAAGTAGATTTTCTAGATGTCACCTTGAAACTAAGAAAAGGTACATATAAACCATACAGAAAAAAACAATGATTTAACCACTGTATATATACACACATCTTCAACCACCCGCGATCAATAATCAAGCAGATACCACAATCAATTAACCGCAGGCTTTCCAACAATTCTTCAATTGAAACCATATTCAAGGAAGTCAAGAAAGACTATGAAACAGTCCTTACAAGATAGTGCATTCCCGGCAACATTCACATATACACCACGCAGCACAAAAATGCAAACAAGAAGAGAAACATCATATGGTTCAACACCACCGTACAATAAAAAAAACTAAGGAAAATATTCATTGAACTCATACACAAAGACTTCCCCGCATCAAACACTCTCCACAAGATATTCAACAAAAACACAGTAAAAATCAGCTACAGTTGTATCGAGAACATGTCACAAATAAAATAAGCACAACAGGAAAACAATCAACAAACCATTTGATCAAATTAAACCCACGTGTAACTGCAGAAGACGGATGTCCCTTAAACGACAATTGCTTGCAGAACAATTTAATATACCAATCCACTTTAAAATCAGCAGATAACGAAGAAAAATATACACAGGAGTAACTGAAGGAACCTGGATACAAAGAAATTACGTACACAAAACATACTTTATAAATAGTAAATACGCGAACAGCACAATGCTTTCTAAACATACTTGAGGGATTAAAAACAAAAAAAATCACACCAAAAGTATCATGAAAAATAAGGAAAAGAACATCAGCCTACAACAATAAATCCCAAAACTGTAAAATCTGCCGAGAGGAAAAATAGCTTCCCAAACCAAAACAAACTACTAAATAAACGATCAGAACTCATCTCAAAATGCAGACACGAAAACAAATCTTTACTACGTTACTTAAAAATCGAAACCTCGAAACGAAATGAAAATAAACTAAAATAAATGAACAAAAACAAATAAAATAAATTAATCCAAACCAATAAATAAGTAAATAAACTAAGTAAATAATAAATAAATCAACAAACCACGCCCACCAAATAACCATTAGAATAATACAATAGACTACCCACAATGCAATAGAATACCCACAATGCATCACTGACCTGTATATATAAAAATTCGAGCAAAAACAAGCAATGGACGAATGGGCTACAAAATGCCTTTCCTTTTTTTTCTTCTCTTTGGATTCCACATGTATAGTGAGAAATTGTAGCCTCTCTACAATCCATCTGATTCCTGGGGAGCTACGAGGTCCATTAATCTCCTCTCTTCGCCCACACATTCTCTCACCGACTCAATTTGTACGCTATACTTTTTCAGCCAATGTCTCGCATAAGCCACTAAAACCATCACTAGCACTATAATAACTGACAGCCAAACTATAATTGCTGTTGGGTTTCCCTCGGTGGAGTCATTTCCTCCCACCATTGCTAACTTATCCACTAATTCATAAAATCTATTGGTTTTAGTAATTGGGGTAATTTGCATATAGTTATATGTGTTTTCCTTATTAGGGGCTCCCACAACCCTATATACTTCCTAGTCGAAACACCCACCAAGGATAAAAAGGAATCCTAGGTTTCAAAATTTCCTCCGTCTGAGAGCATGGCGGGAAGGTTAAAGTTTTCTCAAAGACACAGCAACCCATCTGAAGTTTGATAATGGTCCGGGGCGTGGTAGCACTTGCAGTCATTGTCGGTTTTTCTATGCACACCCCTAATAAGTCCAGTTCCCAGTCTATGGCCTGTACATTCCTAATTTGCTTCAACCTTTTTAGGTTGAACCCTTACTAATTATAGGAACAAGACCCTCACATCGGGTTCCACCAGCACTATAAACATGACCTGCTGAAAAATTCCAGATGCATCGGCTAGGACACAATACTGAACTGATACAACGCAACGTGACAGGCAAATTCAGCCTTCTCCTTATCGGCTTTGTCAGCAACCAGACCTGAATTCAAGGGTGGAGAAATTAGCTGATTTCCCCGCCAATTCCAACATCTCCTCGATCAAGTTTAGTGGGTAGTCTCGTGAGTTGATTATTTTACTTCGTGCCCTCCACGGGGATGCAGAGCGTTCCATTATTCCTGTTTCCAGCATACCCCCACTGCCCCTTGTATGAGTTTAGGCTTATACAGTGGAGTCCGGTATAGTTTTAGCATTAGGCGTGTGATTATCCGTATCTATAATCATCTCTACTGTTTCTTTTGGTCTAATTCACCATCCGTGTCTGCTATCACGTCTCTATTGTCCTAAATAGAATGCAGGATACTCCTTTATGAGTATGTAGGGCTAATATATCCCCCTATCTAATTATGGAATACTAGCTAGCTAGTCTTATTTTGATACGACCCCTATTGTCATCTCTTAGCACGGACTCTGTTCGAGCTAATTCCCCGTCACCAAAACGAGGTTCATCCATTTGGGCGGCCTGGTGAATTTTCCTTCCTTATAAGGGTATTTCTCTTTTTCCCATCCTTAGCAGTGGAAGTGATCGTACGAGGCGTATCTGCGCTTCATTGCTTTGAAGCCAGTCCCTACCCAATATCATGGATCTAATCAGGGTGGGTGCCATATACATTTGCTGCATCGTGACTTCCGGCTGCCTCTACAGGAAGGTGTACTACTCCTAATACCTTTATCTCCTTTCCGTCTGCTTGAAATATTTTCTGCTTTGCAACATTTAGTTCATGTTCTCTAAACCTTAGCTGAAAATAATCCCTAGCTCGATAAAATAAAATAGTGGCATCAATGGATACAGGGGCATCGACATTGATGCCCCTGTATCTATTGATGCCACTATTTCCTCCCCCCCCACACATACACACTCTAGCCTTATATGTTAATTCGGATTCCTGACCGAACAGAGCTAATGCGCGCCTCCCCTGGTATGTCTTTCCTTAGTGACCCGACTGTCCACATCCCCAACAAACCATTTGCTTGGGACCTAGATGAGATCTCTGCCTATTCCCGGCTCCTATTACTATAATTATTACCAGCACTACCACGATTCCTCTGTTCCCTTCCACTGAGACATGGTCTCTTTCTTTCTCTAACGGGCCATCCCATCCCATGCACGTACCTTTGGGAAGACTCCAGTCGCTCAGTCTATGATTCCTTTGTGCTACCGTAAATGCTTCTGCTGGTGTTTTGGGAGCTGTCCTGGCTAAAACTGTCCTTAGGAATGTATTTCTAATAGATCCGTATAGTACTTTTCTAGTTGTGATTGGACAACTTCTCTGTCTCTCTGTATCACGTCCTTAAAGGCTATTTTGACCAAGTTTAGCACGGTATTAACTAATTCGGATAACATTTCTCTCTCGCACTGTCTATTTCTAACTCGCTGGCCGCATCCGCTGTCCTTATATATTCTGCATATTGGGCTATTAGCTGTAACAAGAGATTTGTCCAACTAGCTTCAGGGTTGTCGTCGAGGTATATACCTATATATTCGGACACACTTCCATCAGCATAGTCATAAGCTAAGTTGACAATTTCTGTCGACGTTAGATTACGGATTCTGGCTTTCTTTTTCAGCACTTCTATCCAAGCTTGAATTTCTGAATGCTTGCCCCAAAATATAGGAATTTTTGAACCACTGGCCACCTTTCTAGAAACGGGACGAAGGGTAACATTGATATCTCCTCTATCCATCGATAGAACACTACAAATATTACTATAGCTAACAGAAAAATACCACTAAGACTATAAAATAGAATGAAAAAAGTATTCGTCTGCTTTCCCCTTCTTCTGTCTTTCTCTCCTTGGCATATACGAATTTGAATTAACAAAACGTTCACTCTTTCCCTACCTTCTCTTTTCCTTATGGTTTGTCCTCTTTTTTCTTTCAGTTTTAAAGTTCTCCTTTACTTTTTCTTTTCACTTTTTTCTTCCTTTTTCACGTTGTTTTTCTTTCAACGAAGTTTATCTTACTTTTCTTTTTTTTAAATTTATTTACTTTTCAACAGTCTACTTTTTTCTTTTTTCTTTCTTATTTCCACGTTGTTTTCTCTTCTTCCTTCCTTTTAAAATCAATGGTCACTTTTTCTTCTCCACTTCCACGTTGTGTTTCCTTCTTTATTGAAATTATTACGGAGTCGCTAACTGGGTGCCCTGTGATTGGATGAAAAACAACCAATCACTGGCTGCCTTTTTAGATTTTCACCAAACCTGACGAGAGCGGTTTTTACGAACCCTCTTCCTCTTTTGCTTGTTGGGACCTTCAGAGACAAGACGTTCCCCGTCTGCACTCTCCGTCATCTAAATACCATGACACGTGTGAGGATTTGGACAGCAACTGAAGCACAAAAGTCAAGGCTCTATTTCTTCAACCCAGCCAAAACGACACAGAAAATGTAAAACCGTTAAAAGGACGCATCTTTCAGATAAGTTCCGCAAACCCGACTGTTTGCAAGAAAACTTTCCTCTCTTTTCCTAACAATACAAGTTTTTTTCAAACAATTCCATCTGTGTTCGTGTTCCTTTCTTCTTGCCGGCGTCACAATATTTTCGTTACCAAATATAATTGGGAAAATCCCAATAATTTTCAAACAGTTGAAACTAGCGTTTTACGCTAAGAAAGTAAGAACCACGTGAAATAATTTAACACGAAATAGATTTGTGTAATTTTTTTTTTTTTTTTTTTTTTAATGAACCGAATAATTTATTACGTAAAAATATAAATATATATTACTATATAAAAATAACAAAACAAAAGTCATTGAAACAAAGCAAGTTCAGTCGACCAATGATGACAATTCCAGAACAACGTAACTATAAACAATTTTTTTTTCCTATCCTCTGCCAGCCGCTATGATGGAGAAAGCATTACCTCGAACCGTCGCCAGTGAGACACGCTGCAAGAGCCACTCCGTTTCGCGAGGCTCGTTCCTTAATCGCGACGCAATAGCGCCAATCCTCCGAAGGAACACCATCGAACGAGGGCCAATAACCCCTGAAGTCTCCACTGCCACAGGAGTCAAAAAAAATCTATCAGCAAGAGAAGAATATTTAGCTATATTTTTATATCTGCGTCTCGGGCGACGAACCCCGGCTCAACCGCGGACCTGATCATATTACCGGCCGAAAATGTATCCGCACAGATATTTACATTTGTGTAAATTAATATCAAAAGGTGACGTCACTTGAGGAAAGGGTATACACGCCAATCCCATTTTGGTGTTTACTATTAGGATTTGTAGGGGTCAAGTTTCGTCCATCCTTTTTATTTCCTTTGTTCTTAATTTGTTTGTGTAGATATCGTTCGCTCAGCAGGATGAATGACTTTAAGAGGATTAAGGGTGTTAGAGCCTTAATTTTTAATAGAGATTCCTTTAAAAGGAAAATAACTTCTGCCGTTGAATTAATGTCAGCAGAAGCATCCTTAAATAAGACTTGTTTTAAAAAACAAGAAAGCCTTATAAATGGTTGACAAATGGTTGACAGAGGTCGACGCAATTAACACAAAAATAAGTGAAGCTTGTGAAAAAGCCGATATTAATTTAGAAAAAAGCGGTATGTTGGAAGACGAAGAGTTAGAGGCGGAGTTCGTTTACAACATATTTAAAAGGCTCACGGGAATGGAAGAGAATATTTCTAGTTCCAATACAGAATCTGTCCCAGTTCAAAATCCACAAGTGCCACGCACAACCTCGTGCGTTTCAGCCCCAAGGTTTCAGTGTGCTAAATTCAGTGGAATACAAGCCGGTAAATTTGAATTTAAAAATTTCCTGGTTCTATTTGAAAACTGTGTGGACGCTGTACACTCAAAAAAAGCCAAGCTGTCGCTTTTAAAAGTTTTTTAACTGGCTAGGCGTCTCAGTTAGTGTTTCATCTTTCGTTAGAAGATAAAAACCTTGAAGTGGCCATCAATTTGTTGAGAAAGGAATTTTTGGATATTCCTCTCATTATTGATGAAATTTTTAAACAATTGCTGGGCAGTACCCCTAAATATGACCCAGAGTTTGTCAACATAAAAAAAATTTTGTCAGAAATTAAAGCCGACCTATCTGAATTAAAAACCTTATATAATTTGGATTTTTTTGAAGAAAACACTGCAGGCTATGAACTAATCAGCCATATAATTTTTTCAAAATTACCCTCAAATCTTCAAAAAGAATTAATCCGGAAAGTTGACAGTAACTACCCAAAAATCAATCATATTTTTGATAGTTACAACGAGGTTATAAAAACCTTAATTAAAACAGGTTTTTAAAAAAATCCTATTTCCCACCAAGACAATTTCAAGTCGCGGGAAGGGAATTATACTAAGAACAACAACGCAAAGAAAAATGTTCCAACATTGGAAAACTTTGCAATAAAATCTAGCAAAATTACTAGACATTGTAGATTTTGAAATATCAACGGGCACACCATGAACCATTGTTCAAAATATTCCTCCCTTGAGTCGAGACGTAGGGAGATGGGCTTGTGCTCTTTTTGTACAAGTGCTAGTCATAGAACGGAAGACTGCTATGGCAAAGCAAATAAATTACCTCGAAAATGTGCAAATTGCAAATTCCGAGGCCACGTTACCTCCCTTTGTGATGAAGCAGATAAGAGTGGAAACAGTTCATCTGCTTCCACGCAAGTGTATACCAACACTGGCACACAGGAGCAGCCTTATATTTTACCGATAGTGGCAATTACTGTTTCTAAAGGGAAACGTAAATACAAATTGAACTGCCTCTTTGATACAGGCAGTCAAAGGACTTATTTCTCTAGGCAAGTTATTGAAAAATTAGGGTGCTATAGATCTTTCCTCACTCCAGTGGAATACGAAGTAAAAACCTTTTTAGTGTCTAAAAAGAAAAAATTAAACCAAGTTGTAGTGGGGATTGAAGTAAATAAGGGTAATTCCTTGCCCCTGCCTGTTCTTATCGATGATGAATTCGATATGAACTTAAGATTCGATAACTTTAAATCTGTTAAGAATAATTTACTTAAATTTAATTACAAACTAGCCTTTTTTGCACGGAATAAATGATATTAGGGTTCACGGTCTTTTAGGCATCGATGTAATTCAATTTATGAAGAACAACAAAATGGTGGATTGCATGAAGGGCTCTGCTTGGGAGTTTCCTACAGACATTTCCCCCTTAGGCAACTGCCAACATTTTTATATGAAAATCAAAGTACCCGTAAAAAAGTACAGAGTAAAGATTTTCAACACAATTATCATGCCATAGTACCTAAATATTCTACATGCTCAGACACTATAGTGAATTTTGTAATGAATCCTATAAAGAGTTACCCTGACCCCTTTGCTGAAATTTTTGACGGAAGTCAAGTAGAAAGGAATTTAGAGAAAATGTTTGATGCAGATTCGCTGGGTATATCTCCGGAAGACGAAGCTATTTGTGATTATGATAAAAATAAAATTATGGAATTTGAAAAATCCATTGAATTCAGAGATAACGCTTATCACGTTAAACTCCCCTGGCATGAGGATAAAATAAAGTCTGTGCCTTCCAATCACAGAGTTGCTCTTTCAGTTTTGAACAGAGTAGTTAACAAGCTCGAGCAACAAAAATTACTCAATGGCTATGTTGAGGTATTCCATCAGCAGGAGCGGGAAGGTATCGTCGAACGTTTTGAGGTGGCACCCGAGGAACTGAAAAAAAAGAAATCCTTATCTGTAAAATTCAGATATGTTCCTACTGACCAGAACCCTGCCGACTTGCTCACAAGGGGAGTAACCTTTGAAAAGTTTCAACAGAATCTTTAGGACCTGAATGGCTCAGGAAAAATCCCATAGAATGGCCATCAAGCGAACTTCAGTGCCTAAGTTCAAAAAATAAATCCAGTGTACAGACTACGTCATTAAATTACACTGTAGCTAACGTTGAACCTCAACCGGTGATACTCTTTGATAAATACTCAGATTTTAATAAATTGACTAATGTTACTACCAATATATTTAAAATCCAAAATAAACTAAAACATGTGGATCTTGATCCTAGTAGTTGTGCTAAAATTTACTTACTTAAGGTAATGCAGAACTTGCTTACCTTCAATCCCCTCAAGGTAAAAAGTACCATAATTATAAATTTTTTTAAACTTATTCATAGATGAAAGGGGGATAACCAAGACTAAGGGTAGAATAGGTAAAATCACTACTTATGATTATGAAGTTATCAATCCTGTCTTATTGGCTAAGGATCATGATCTGACTGAACTTATGATTGTGGAATATCACAAAAGATGTAAACATCTGGGAATTCAGTCAACCTTAAACAAAATCCGCCTTTCAGGGTTTTGGATACCCAGGGCGAGACAAGGCGTCAAAAAAGTAATTTCTAGGTGCGTCTTGTGCCAAAAATTTAATAACCTTGCTTTCAAGTATCCTAAGGTTACTAATCTTCCTAAACACAGAGCAAATCTCGTTAAACCATTTTTACATACTGGGATTGACATGTTTGGGTAAAGGGTGACGAAGGTGTTAGTAAAATGTACATGCTTATATTTACTTGCCTCAATATTAGAGCTGTACACATAGAGTTGGTTAAATACATGAGCACCCACTCATTTGTTCTGGCTCTGATTAGATTTACTAATATATATGGAATCCCATCTCATATTTACAGCGATAATGCCAGATCCTTTATAGCTGTTTGCAATCTTATAGAGGAAGTTTTTGCCTCCTTTGGATTCAATGAACACTTTCAAGTGTATAATATTAAGCACGTCAGAATACCTCTATATGCTGCTTGGGTTGGGAGTACATGGGAACGTATGATCAAGACTATTAAATCATAGCGTTCCCGAATTAGATATTTTGATCTCCTTACTGTAATTTTGGATGTTCAGAGTACTATAAACCAAAGACCTCTCACTTATAGATGTTCTTCGGATTCAGACCTCGAAGTAATAACTCCTAATTGTTTTCTTCGTCCTAACGCTAATTTGGGACTTGTACTGAAATTGGATGATCAGGATGTTTGGAAATCTGACCTCCCTTCAAGATTAAATGTGGTAAAATCCATTGAAGCTCGTGATTCTATGTTGACTAGATTCCGCAAGCTTTTATATCAAGATTATCTGTTGAGCTTGAGGGAACAGTGTAAAGATTTGCACGAGGTCAATTTTCACAATCGAATCAATGTTGATGATGTGGTTCTTGTTAAGAATCCTGCCAAGTCTAGACCATTTTGGCTGCTGGGAAGAGTTTTGGAGTTAATTGTCGGTGACGACAAAAAGATTCGTTCTGTAAAAGTCAAGAGAGGTGACGGGTCTGTTCAGGTCCATTCTATCAAACTGCTGTATACTCTAGAACTATCATTAACTCATGCCCACCATCCTAAAATCATTCCAGACTCGAAGGGAGTGTGTGATAGGAAAATTAATGTTGCAAAATCAAAGGCCTCTAATGATGTACCAGATACTAAGGGTGCTTCTTTTGCAATAAAACAACGTCCTAAAAGGACTAAAAATTTAAAAGGTAGTAAAAACTCTCCCAGTAATCCCTATGTATACTATTAAATTCAGTTCTATTTAAAACTTATAGTCTTCACATACCTTAGCTTATAGGGTACATGTTGCTGAAGAAGAAAACAAAGTGTTAATGATATTGTACTATATGATTAAAAGGATGAGATTTCTATAGTCCTATCAGTACACCAAAATGAGAATTTCTTTACATACAAAAAAGAAAAATCTTTGGCTTTTTTTTTTGCCTTTTTTAAAAAAAAAGAAAAAGGAACTTTCCTGTGAACTTTTCATCTTTGGCTATTTTTGCCTATAAAAAAAAAGAAAAGAAAAATCAACTTTTCTATGAACTTTTCATCTTTGGCTATTTTTGCCTTAAAAAAAAAGAAAAATCAACTTTTCTGTGAACTTTTCATCTTTGGCTATTTTTGCCTTACAAAACAAAACAACCAGCAACTGTGTGAAAAATTATGTTGCAATGATTTCATATTGCAATTTTGTTTTTGGGGAGAATATTGAAATTATTACGGAGTCGTTAACTAGATGCCCTGTGATTGGATGAAAAACAACCAATCACAGGCTACCTTTTTAGATTTTCGCGAAACCCGATGAGAGCGGTTTTTACGAACCCTCTTCCTCTTTTGCTTGTTGGGACCTTCAGAGACAAGACGTTCCCCGTCTGCAATCTCCGTCATCTAAATACCATGACACGTGTGAGGATTTGGACAGCAACTGAAGCACAAAAGTCAAGGCTCTATTTCTTCAACCCAGCCAAAACGACACAGAAAATGTAAAACCGTTAAAAGGACGCATCTTTCAGATAAGTTCCGCAAACCCGACTGTTTGCAAGAAAACTTTCCTCTCTTTTCCTAACAATACAAGTTTTTTCAAACAATTCCATCTGTGTTCGTGTTCCTTTCTTCTTGCCGGCGTCACAATAGTTTCGTTACCAAATATAATTGGGAAAATCCCAATATCTTTCCTTTTTTTTTTATTTCCGTGGCGACTCAGGATCTACAACCTTGTCACAGCTGTGACGATATTCGTGTTGAAAAAAAATTGTGACGACGTTCTCCACTCATCTGTTGTTCATTGCAACTGTGATGACACCCAAAGTTGATTGTATCTGCATATACACACCCAACTCGCTATGTTCACAGGTTAGTTTTCTTGGATACGATCGCATTCAACAAAAAATAGTAACGACACTTGTTTTTAAAGGCACTGATCAGGAATTGCCAACAATACGATTTCTCACTTTACTGTGGGATCCTTCCTTTAGCTTCGAGAAGTGGACTGCTTTCTTACTAACTTCCGGCTTCGGAAAAGGACCCTTACATTCACTGCCTGTCACTTCGGTCACCGCTGATTTCTTATTAACTGCTGAAACCTTTCTCCTAGACTTCCTGCCTCTCTCTCTAACGACTGGGTCCCACTCCTATCCATCCACTTGTGTTTGAGACCACTCATTCGGCTTTTTGGGTGGTCAGATCTTCTAAAGATTCTACTTTTAGACGAAGTTATTGGAGACGAAACTTTTGGAGACGAAATTCCTACGAAATTCTGATAACTAAGCGGATTTAAAAGAAAAGAAATTTATCTACTTCTAAAGATGCTGTGCGAAAAATCGTATTGTTACATTGATAATGCTACGAATTGTCGATCTAGGAACATTTAAATTCTTGGAGTAAAGTGTTGTATAGCCATGACCTTATTTGGTATGTATCAACTAACTTCATTTGGAGCTTCTTGTCAAGTACAGCCGTTTTCGACATGGTTGCAGAATGAATGAGTTATCGCAGTACGTGGCACTCACATATTGTCTTCTTCATTACCTTTTAGAATGTTATAGAATAAGGTCAACACTATTTCATTTTCAAAGGGTGTTTGTATTAAATGTCAAATTAAGAAAAAACATTACAATTGCCATAGAGCAATATTATTTCATAACTTCCGTAAGTGGGGTGGGCGAATAATTTTGGACTGCAGCAATTTCTAGAAAATTTTTTAACTATGAATATGACAGATCGAAACTTCTAAAAATTTCTCGATATATTCAAAAATAAATATGAATTCAATTGTTTATAGTAAATTCAGTAAGTACTTGCAAATATTCGACGTTCCTTAGAAAATATGCAAATATTCAGTGGGAGCAAATAATTCTGCCAAACCTGTATATACATTCACACACACACACACACACACACACATATATATATATATATACTTACAGTCACACGTATATATATATTCATATTCATATATATGCATAAATATATATACACGTTATGAAATGGACAAAGCAAGATAATTAATTTTAAGATAATTTTATGTTTATACATTCTTTTAATAGATACAAATATTTAAGTAAATGCACTGTTTTCTAATATACATACATACATACATATATATATATATATATATATATATATATATATATATATATATATATATATATATATATGATCCTACTATACGTGAATTTAAGCGCGTTACTGTATTGGCTTCTAGGTTCCACCCTTTTCCTGTTGAAATAGCTCAATGTAACCGCCACTTCTATTTCAATAGTTTCTTTTCTCGCACTTCCCGCCTGTGGAACTCCCTTCCTTTTATTGCTTCGCTGAAAAATAAAATCTTAAAAATTTAAATGCAATGTCAATCGCCATCTTCTATCTTCTTGAATCTCGCTCATCTTTTATCCTTTCCTCAATCCCTCTTATACCCAGTCTTTTATTCCACCTTCATTCTCTGTAACCCTCTATGTACTAACGGCACCCCCTTGCTTGGTGTGAAATGATTAAAAAGATAACATATACTCCTGGTATATCTGTCTGGATGGATTGAGTTCATTTCTAGAAAGCTTTCGGTCTGCAGAGATTAATATAACAATATTCATGAAATAAATTTTAACCGGTATGGATTTTTAAGGATTTTCTTGATTTATCATTATATATATATATATATATATATATATATATATATATATATATATATATATATATATATATATATATATAGGATGTTGTGACGTTTCATCATGATGATGTTCACATGAACTATTTGGAGAGAGAGGGAGAGAGAGAGAGAAAGAGAGAGAAATAGATTTCAATCTTGTAATCACCAACATTTGCTTTCAGCAACCGAACTGCTTCAAGATATCGTTGATGTATTCTCGATCGAAAGACTGACACCTTATTGCCTATGTCATCACCAAGAAGAGAGATTTAAGTGACATCAATATCCTGTTCCGTTCATAATAGCTGCTGCCTCTCTGACGATGCTCTCCTTCGCAGTAAGGCTTCCTTCGGCTTGCTCGCAGCAGACTGCAGAAGACCTCTGTGCCTAAGCAGATAAATAACCTGGCTTTAAAATCACCAGAAAAAAAAACAAAGTGAGCTCTACAGCAAGCTTGATACTGCTCTCAATGGCCTCAAGATTATCGAATCATCATGGAAAACACTTTGAAATAAAGTGCATACTGGCTCTTTGGAGGTGCTCCGACTGCTGGTTCAGAAACAGCAGGTCTGGTTTGATGAAAGCAACGCTGAAGTCCAGTTACTCATAGAGAAAATGCAAAGCACAAAGAATGAATTAATGATAAAAATATTTCTGCAAAGGAGACTCAGTACTCGGAGTGCAAAAAAGAATGAAGTTAAGGCTATAGATCTTCAGGAAGCAACAGATAGGAAGGACTTCATTGATGGTTATAAGATCTATGGACCTAGAGAAAACAGAGTTAGGCCAGTACCTTCCTAAAATGGACAGACGCTTCTGTCTGATATCTTGCGCCACAGGAAGCAGCCCTTCAAATCTGTTTTAAACACACCATCTGTCACTAATGAATACATTAATGTAGCCATTTCCCAAAGTTTTGAAATACAAGAAATGAATCTCGAGTCAACCTTACAGGAAGTCGTGAACTCCATCAAACAAATCTCTTCAGGCAAAGCACCTGGAAATGATGCTATTCCGCCTGAAATCTACAAGTATGGTGGTAAAAAGTTAGCCAAAAAGCTACACAAGCTCTTCAAAGTAATATGGGGGTGGGGTGCAGGTTGTGTTTCTTAAGATTACAAGGATATAACCTATACAAGACCAAAGGTATTATAAATGTTTGTGACAACTATCGTGGAATATCTCTGCTGTCAATTGCTGGTATTAGCTAGACTGATTCTGAACAGGATTATCAAGCATGTCGTCAATGAGATTTACCCGGCATCACAGTGTTGTTTCAGGTCCGGTCGTAGCACTATTGACATGATCTTCTCACTCCGTCAGGTAGCCGAAAAAGTGCGAGGAAATAACCAGGAGTTGTTTGTTGACTTTATTAAGGCCTTCGACATTGTAAATAGCGAAAACACTTATTCGAACTAGCGTCATTCATGATATCCTGTTTCCTGATGATACTGATGATTACCTAAGATATATAGATGATGCCCTCTTATTGAATTTACACTGGAATTTGAAATAAACAATTTTCTACCTTTCCTAGACATGCTACTAATACGCAACAATGAGAAAATAGACTTTAAGGTATATCGTAACACCACAAACAAAAATGATCTACTCAACGTCTATTTCCACCACAACCAAAAGTAAAATCTGGACTAGTTATAAGATTTAACCTCGCTGCGAGGGTTAACCACACAAAAGTGAAGATGAAAAAAACACCTACAGACACGCACACATTACCATTCGTTGCCCACTTAGACATCTTCACAAAACTACATACACATAGGATTATCTACGGTTTTAATACACATGAAACGTGTCTGACCAATGAAAACTGACCCAAACATAATTGAAAATACCAGTGTTTTCTGCCTTTTGTTTGTTTTCTGTCAATTTCTGACGGAGCTTTAATAAAAGTCAAATATTTTATATTGATATACGTTTCCTATTCTTTTATTTTATTATCCTGAAATGGATTAAGTCCGACAATTATTTAATATATTCTCTGTTTACACGTTATTTTTATAGATATAATTTATTTATTAATATTTTATTTTTATTTATTTATTAATTACATTTACCCGCCCGAATATTCGAGAAATTTGGTAGAAAATATGCGCTTCGCCAACATGTGAAAGTATATATATAATTATATATATAATGTGAATGTATATCTATCTATCTATCTATCTATCTATCTATCTATCTATCTATATATATATATATAGTGAAGGTTAATATATAAAAATATATATATAGGCGAATGTTTTATATTTATATGTATATATAATGTGATTGTATATATAATGTGAATGTATATATAATGTGAATGTATGTATGTATATATATATATATATAATCTGAATTGTATATATATATATATATATATATATATATATATATATATATATATATATATATATATGGTGTGTGTATTTAGGCAGCATTTTTTCATTCATACATGTTTCATTAAATAATATAGACAAGTGTTGTCTATTTATTGTATGTAAATTCTTTTCATATCGTCTAATAAGCTTAATAACATTATCATTAAAAGCAAAAAAATTAAGTTAATCATATACTACACTAAATCTAGTATATCCAACTCAATTATTCGCAATGATTCTTCTCTCCCGGTTAGCGAAAAAACCAACATAGTTTACAAATTCAAGTGCCTTTTGGGAGATTGTATCTCCAACGAATTAAATAATATTTATGTTCGTCACACCACAAACTCGCTTTCACGACGCTTGACACTACATTTGAATGATACCTCTAACATTTTTAGGCATTTAAAACAACATGCCTGGCGACATACACAATTCCGGCAAATCCTTGTTAAAAACACTACTATACTTAAACATGAAAACAATAAATAAAAACTAAAAATTCTTGAAGCTATATACATTGTGAGTCGGTATACAGAGGACGGACCATTCAAAGGCTAGAAACTCGCATCACGTGCCTGCATATTTGTGTTCTAGTGGTCAGAGTCGTATGAAAAGAACCATTCAATCTGTGCACGATTAGTCAACATTTATTGGACAATCCTGACTGTGCCGCTGATTAAACAGACAACTTTTTTTGTATCTTAGAGCTGGCTCGATCCACTATCTTAGGATTCTTGAGGTTGCGTGTATTAAATTTCATCAACTAAGCCTATGTAAACAAAATGGACACTTCATTCGTTTCTTATGCTTGATCGAGGGAATATGAATTTTTTTCTATTTTATACTCTTTTGGAACCTTTTATTTTGTTTTTTATTTAAATCTTCACACGGATTGCCGCAGCCATGGCAGCCATGGCCAAATTGATAAGAATATGGAGGAGCAAAATCAGCTTGCAAACAAAGTACAGACTGCACAACTCGCTAGTAGTCTCCATTCTCCTATATGGATGTGAAACATGGACACTGCTGGCAGATACAGAGAGAAGGATCCAAGTGCTTGAGAACAAATGCATGAGCAAACTCCTTGGAATTTTCTATAGGAAAAAAAAAGAGTTTTGTGGGATACATATTACAAGGCACGAGAGCCTGTGCAAGACCATCATGCAAGTCACCGTTGAAGGAGAGGGCGCCAATGCAAAAAATGGTTAGACAATGTCAAAAAATGAACAGGTATGACTGTACCAGAATTATTGATGGCTGCCGTTAATAGCCCGTTGTGGAAAAGAGTTAGTGTGGCGTCTGCATTTGGATCCGCCCTACGATTACAAATGTCAAGGGGATGATGATTTGTTTTTAGTCGTCAATTTGTTTACAGTTAAAATCTATTTTAATCGTGTTTCCCTCCTCATTCTTTATTTACAAATGATAAAATGTTGGCCGAAAGGGTATCCTAAAGGTAAAATGACGTCCTCTCTATTCAAGTCTATTTTCTTCTTCTGTGGATATAAATCTTTATTAGTATATTTACGTCGTAGGTACCCCAGACATGTCATCAACCAACTCAATCACTCTATTCAGTTTTGGCACAAGGTTAACTCCTTCAGAACGATCTTTTCTCTTGTCTTGTTTGTCTTGTAATGTTGTCCCGTCTTTCATTAGACGGTTCTCTCTTGTGGACTTGATTTCTGCATTGCCCCCTCTAAAATTAGCAAGGAACAGATATTTTTCGGAGTTCTTTTCTCTGCTGATAAATGTTCCGGAATTAAAGTTAAACTGCTTGAATTGTCCAACGAATATTGATCCTTCACTGCTGAGCAGGATTTTCTTGCATGGCAAAGTGTTCATTTTCGGGCTATCAAATCCTTGAAGTTTAGAAATCACGTTTATATAACTAAGCCTGATAAGGGCTCTTGCATAGTAATCTTAAACAATCAAGATTATATTGATAAGATGGCTATTATTTTGAATGATTCCTCTAAATTCAAGAGGATTTGTCCTGCTTATGGCTAGAAACAGATTTTATAAAACCGATTAAAACCGGTTTTCATATGATGATCACTAAAACCGAATTTTTTTCTTTGAAGAAACATCGTTGTAACTGCAGTCAGTCAGCCTTTATATAGCTGAGTTCTGCCTGTTTCATTGAAAAAGATCGCAACATATCAATTCTCACCCTCCCGATATACCTTAGATCAGCGCCTTGTCATTTCCTTTCCTAACTCCTCGCCAACTTCTAGAACTTGAAGGTTACAGACTTTATTCATAGCAGTCCAAGAGAACGCTGTTAGTGTTAAGTCAGATGATCTCTCCCGTTGAGTATACGTAATAACCAGTTCCAGATTTATTTCTAGGAAGCAACACAAAATTTTCTCTCTATTTTACAATAGTTTTTATAGTGCGACAAGTTTTATAGTATTTCTTTTCATTCTCACATGATAAAAAGAAAATCAACTGTGTGGAATCTTTTCGTTCGGAACAACAAAGATGAACCTCAATGCCTGAAGTGTGAGAAGACCACGAAGACCACGATCTTGCGTTTGGAGAAAATTCATCAAATCAACTTAAATCAAGATGCAAACCAGCCTTCTGTGAAAATGGCAAGAACAATGGAATACTTTTTAACAAAGAAATCTATGGAAGAAAATTTTCAAAGTTATCTGCCATAAACGAAATTTCTTTTAATTCATTCGGCAAAAGCAATTTTATACGGACAAATCTTCATGATCAGAGAAGCAACATCTGCAAATGGAGTCAGGAATATGGTAATGAATTACTACATAACCAAGAAAGAAGAACTTATACATTATACCGAAAAAGAAGTAGCGCTGGGGATTCGCTACTCGTTGATATTGGATACACATCAATTCAAAATAAGCGATATATGAACATAAATGTTCACGCGAAAGACAACCATTGGCTGTTGGGTCTTATTAAGATCGATGGTTCCCTTAATAGCAGGAGAACTGAGAATTTGTGAGAGAACATATTCTTGAATTTCGATTGGATTTGGATAAACACATTGTTGGCTGTACGACCAATAGTGCTGCTATGATGGTGAAGTTTGGAAAACAAATAAGACTTGATCACCAATAATGTACCGCACATTACATACATCTGCTAGTGATAGACAATCTTCATCAAAAATATATTGAAAATATCGCCTCAGCCGATGAGACTGATAAAAAAGTGAAGAGATTATTATAACAGACGACATTGATGATGAAGCAGAAATAAGCCAACAAGATATAGTTTTTCAGACAGATTTGGCTCACGAGAATGCTTGTTTCCCCAGAAACCTGAATTTAAGAAAATCTTAAATAAGGTAAGAAAAATGTCCAAACTTTTCCTAAAATCACCTAAAAAAATGAAATTTTGCAAGATTTTGTGCGCGCGAACTTCGATAACAGAGAGTATAAACTTATACTTGATTGCAGAACCAGGTGGAATAGCACATACATGTATATACATTCATATACCAGGTGTAACAGTAAAATTGTCTTAAACGTGTAAAAGCAAAATTGTCCATTTGTTTTATTAAGATTTGAACATTTGTATCTTAGAAATGATTAAAGATATATAACTGGAATTCCCCGAGGTTTTTATAGCATTATTGGTCTCTACGTTGAGCAATAAGAATGTATAATTACTCTTCAAGCTTAACAGAAGAATCGTTATGAAATCAATCATAAATTAAATGACATGTTTATCATTAATTAATCATAGATAAGGTTCGGAAGCCCATGAAGTTGTGAAATAAAGTTCAACTATATATATATTATTCCAGGATCATTTTCCAACTTGATCCTCGTCCTCTCTAACCTTCTAACTTTCTGTCTTGGTGAAACAATGTGCCTCACAAGTTTCACGTACGATTTCATTTTCAAATCTTTGTACTGTCATAGCTGAAACTCCTCCCACATGCCAAACATTTTATGAACTGAGTTGGATCTTTTTAGCTCTAAGTTGAAAGGATGATCCCTCTCTTCCTGTGGTGACCTCCTGATCCAGTTTTCCAATCTACTGTTCCTTCTTTTTTAAACTTATTCATTGATCTCTTCATGGTTCTTGAGTGAACTTTGAAGATGGAAGCCAGAGTATGAATGTTGGTAGCATTACTGAAGGCCTGAATGATCTTTTTCCTCTCACCATTACTCAGTTGGAAAGACAGTGGGGTTGTCACGAAACGATTTTAAACTGTTCTCTTTTTAGCTGAATAACTCAAAGGGTTTTTCAGTGATTCTTTCGACAAATGGTGTCAAGATGGTTAAACACCTTATCTGCAAACGTGGAAAAAAGAAACTCAATTAGTTTAGTGTTGTTTTAGATATTAAAAATTTTGTGGGATTGACAGTTATGATAAAACACGATTTGGACAATTTTGCTTTTCTTCTACTACTAGAACATCGTTCTGCTATCAACGAGCAGACTGGGATTCGTTCCGGGATTTCATTCGTGACGTCCTCTGGGACGTTGTCTTCTCGCACCCCGTTCATGAATGTGCTTCCGAGGTATCCTCAAGGAAATAAGGTCAAATAGCGCTCCTCCCCTTGGTTCTCCTCTGCTTGCTCAGCTGCCATTGCCCATAGCAATCACTTCTTCCACCTATATCGTAGCGACATGTCTGATTGCAATAGACGTCTCTTTGCCTCTGCCCGTAACGAGTGTAAGCGTGTCCTCAATGAAGCAAAGTCACTATTTGCTGCTCGAATGAAAGAACGTATTGCATCTCGCAAATTGGGCTCCAAGGATTATTGGCGTCTCTGGAAGAGCGTACTTAACAATAGCAAGCCATCTATACCTGCTTTGTTCAACCAGTTTGAGGTTCTGACCTCTTCTGCCGACAAGGCTGAATGCTTTGCTCGGAAATTCTCATTCAATTCAACGCTCGACTCTTCCGGTGTACCTACACCCGATTTCCCCCTTAGAACTGAGGCTCAATTGAGCGAGTTGCACATAACCATGTCATCAGTTCTGGACATCATCTCTAAATTAGACCCCCACATGGCTAGTGATGGAGACGGGATACCAGCCATTGTCCTGAAGAAATGTGCGCCTGAACTGGCCCCTGCCCTCTCCAAATTATATAACTACTGCCTCAATGAATCTTGTTTTCCACTCTGTTGGAAGTCCTCATCCGCTGTTCCTGTCTTTAAGAACTCTGGAGACCCTTCTGGCCCTTCTAATTACCGTCCTATCAGTCTCCTACTACTCTTCGGCAAAGTCTTTGAAGCTTTAATCAACGCTGAAGTGGTTATGCACCTTACATCCCATAATCTGCTCTCCGACAAGCAATATGGTTTCTGCCTTGCCCGTTCTACGGCTGATGTGCTTACGTCCATAACTGAAATTGTCTAGCAAGCACTTTATAATAACAGAGAAGCTCGTGCCGTGACTCTAGATATCTCGAAAGCGTTTGATAGGGTTTGGCATGCCGGCCTTCTTCGCAAGCTTCAGAGTTGTGGAATCACAGGGCGATTGTTCCACTTAATAAAATCATTCCTGTCAAACCGTGCATTGAAGGTCGTTCTCAACGGATTCTCCTCCAGCTCCTATCCCACGAACGCAAGTGTTCCCCAAGGCTCTATCCTAGGCCCTACTCTGTTCCTTATCTAGATTAACGATCTTCCTGATGTCATAGGTTCCCAAGTATGCATCTATGCGAACGATAATACTATTTACTCCTGCCTCAAAAACAACTCTAGTGTCACCGACAAAACTAACCTGGCCGTTTGTCTCGAAAAGGACCTCCAATCGGTTGTGGACTGGGGCAGGAATTGGCTGGTTAACTCAAAAACAAAACTGCTCACTATTACTCATCAGAGAGAACCATCCATGCCTCCCATTAGAATGTCTGACGCACAAATCCTCGAGAGCAATCTTTCTAATCTACAAATCAACCATTCGCCCTTGCATGGAGTATTGCTGCCATATATGGTCTGGCGCCCCTTCTGTTTGTCTCAAGGTCCTTGATAAAATCCAAAGACGGATATGCAATGTAATTGGCCCTGATCTGGAATCTCGTCTGCAGCCACTCTCTCACAGACGTGCCGTTGCCTCCTCTGTCTTTTTTACAAATACTTTCACGGTAACTGCTCCGATGAGCTGCTTTCGCTGGTTCCCAGACTTCATGAATTTAAGCGTTCAACTAGGTTGTCATCTCGCTCTCACCCTCTCACTGTTGAAACTGTTAAATGTAGCCGTCTCTTCTACTCCAATAGTTTCATGTTTCGCACTTCTCACCTGTGGAACTCCCTCCCCATTTCTTGTTTTCCTGATAGCTATAATCTCCAACTATTCAAATGTAATGTCAATCGACGTCTCCAGATGCCCTGAACTATCCCCTAATCTTCTCTTCACCCTTTCCTCTATCACTCCTCTTTGCTCTCGCTTCAACTCTCTGTAACCCCTTTGCTTGCTAGTGGCTTCCCGCATTGCTTGGGGTTGAATGCTTATGATGGAACGCTGATGTCGGAGTAAACGGACGTGTTCTTTTCATGGCTCTAAGAAAGCAATGTTAAGGAGAGTCTCGATTGCTTTTTTTTATTATTTTTAACCATACATTATATTTTCTTGTTTATTATTTTATGATATTTTAGTTATGTTATTCATTTACAATATTTAATATATGTAATTTTATAATTTTATTGTACATGTTTATCTTTAGTCGTGGTATACAATGATTTTTCAGAAAAATTAGAAAAATATAAAAATTCAGAAAAATAAGAAAAATATAGAAAGAAAAAAAAAAGAAAATTTTTTTCTTTTTTTTCTATCTATCTTTTTAAAACAATCGTTGTTTCGCTAGTGAAATTCCTCGCTAAGAGTTATTTAATATTTGTTAGACTAAATTATATAGTGGCATGAATAATTTTAATTTATTTAAGCGTAACATCTATTTATCTGTTGTTGTTTTTACGAAAGTGGACGTAATTTTTGGAATTAGTGGAAAACATTTGCAAAGTAACGTTATTTCAATTTTATTGTAAATGCGTTCCCAGTTATAACGTTATTTTGTTTCGTTTTTACTGCTAATCAATTTGTCTATTTTTATCGTTCAAATTTTTTTTTAAGCAACAACTACAACAACAATAATAATAAAATTTTCTATTATACTTATAATAATTTATATATATACACACACACATACACATATATAACAACATTTATAACAATAATTATAAAATATTCTAATAATAATCTTATATTTCTTTATTTTATTTTATTATTTCAAATGTATATATAGCATTATATCGACACATTTAATTTCGAACTGTTTACTCCGGCATCCAACAAAAAAAAAAAAACAAACAAAACAAAAAAAAACTTTTTTATGTTGTTGCAGACTGGTGAATGGATTTTTACTAGTTATCAGAAGGATTTATGATGTCGGTGTTCCTAAACATTCGCCCACAACAAATTAAGAGATGAAAGGAACATTGGAAACAATTCATGCAAGAAAAATCAGAGTGAAGACAAACATAATTAAAAAAAGTGTAACAATAACATTGATTTATATACAATTGACATATACAATTGGGTTGAATATTTTTGGATAAATGAGGATGGTTGAATTAGATTGTGTAGAGTATTTTTGTGAAGTTTCAGCGTGTGTGAAGCTGTTATTAGGATTTGTTCGTAAAAGTAAGTATTTGGTTATGTACAAAAATGTCCTTTGTGCGAGTTCAATCAATAGTGTGTGTCCGTAAGTCTGTTTAAGTTATTGTCCAAAATTGGTAGGAGTTGTGTACCTTTAGTTGTTTGGCTGTTTGATTGATTGTTTACGAATACTTATTTAGTAGTGAGTAAATATCACTTTTTAAGTATTGTAAGTAATTGATAGAAATTGTTCCCGAGAGGGCGTGGTTGTTGCTTGCTGAGTCAGAGAAGTTAAAGTGTAGTTGGTCAAGTTTTGACTTGCGTGGATTAGTTTGGCATCTCTCCAGGAGTGAAAGTCTGACTGTTTGAGTCGAATCAGATTATTTTATTTATAGAAAATAGGCTCCAGAGCGCTTGGCGCGAAAAGACATTTTCGCGTGAACTTGTTACAGTTCTAAGGGTCTGAGCCAATGAGAAGTCTCGCTTGTTGAAACTAGAGTGTTGATTGGTTGATAGGTGATTTTTGGTGTAAACTGGATTATACCGGAGGGGTGAGAGGTTACTATGGATTATTCCATCAATACCCACCTCAAATTAATAGTCATAGGATTATGGGTATTAATATGTGAAGTAAGTCTTGAATTACTGAACGTGC
The DNA here is from genome assembly GCA_964036315.1 of Acanthosepion esculentum. Lineage (NCBI taxonomy): Eukaryota > Metazoa > Mollusca > Cephalopoda > Sepiida > Sepiidae > Acanthosepion > Acanthosepion esculentum. The sequence goes on along the minus strand of OZ038481.1, from coordinate 64,949,884 downwards.
CTACCCGACCTGGTACGGGTAGATGAATTTGCTTCTGAGTCACTTGCTGGAATTGATTGTGTGCTGGAAGGTTCTTGCCATCATGCTGTATATATGCAGGCTTCAAACGGTCGATACTGACCATGTTATGTCTATGACGAGGTCTATGACGAAGTACTTTGATGTGCGAGACATTACCGGGTGTGGTCCAGTGTAACTAGGTGTGAGAGGTTTACGGACCGTATCTCTGCGGAGGAAAACATACTCTGCTTGGTGCAGGTCTGCAGGAACGTAATAAGGCTTGTGATATGCCCATGTTGGGGTTTAAATGACGTCAGTCATCTTTTGCTTGAGGTCGCTGACGAAATTACTGGAAGGGATATCATCGGTGGTATCGTTGAAAATTTGTCCGGGAAAAGTTAAAGGTGTTCCGAAGACTAATTCTGCACTGGTGCATTTTAAATCTTGCTTGATAGTGTTACGCAATGCGAGCATAACGAAAGGCAGTTTGTCTACCCATGTGCGGCCGTTTGTAGATGCTGTGAGCGCATACTTGAGCTGCCTGTGGAACCTTTCCACTAGTCCGTTGGCACAAGAGTGGTAAGCCGTGGTAGAGATATGCTTAATTCCCAATAAATTCGTGAATTCGCTGAACAGTGTGGACTGGAGCTGTGGGCCCCTGTCGGTGGTAATTACCGAAGGGCATCCAAATATGGTAATCCAGTGGGTAAAGATTGTGTTTGCTACTGCTTCAGCTGTTATTGATGGAAGAGGTATGGCTACTGACCAGCGCGTGAAGCGATCTATGATGGTGAGTATGTATTCGTAGCCGTCTACACGCTCCAGTGGACCGACCAAATCCGCGTGTAGGTGGGTGAATCGTTCATCAGGATTGGGAAAAGTTGATGCAGGCGCTTTGGTGTGTCTGCCTATCTTGGTTGCTTGGCAACGTAGACACGTGCGGGACCACTGTTTAATATTAGTTGCCATACCGGGCCAGACGAATCTGTCCGATATGGTCCGCAACGTTGCCTAAGCACCGGGAATGAAAGTGATCGAACACTGGACGTCGCATTGCTGGCGGTATGTAATGGCGTGGATTGCCCGTGCTGACGTCACAGTATACGGATTTGTCAGTAAATGGAAGTAGTCTTTTCTCGATCTGTAAGGAAGTGTCAGATCGGACGGTTGAGAACGTTTCATCAGCTAGCTGTTCGTCTGCTAAAGAGTCGAAATTGAGTGCAGCAGGCTGAATGGTATTGAGGGTTGTACGGGATAACGCATCGGCCACAGTGTTGCTGGTGGCTTTGACGTGGCGGATGTCCAAGGTAAATTGTCCTATATAATCCATATAGCGAATGTCACGAGGGTTGTGCTTCTCGGATTTCGCGTGTAAGGCGTACATCAATGGTTTGTGGTCGGTAAATACTGTGAATTCACGACCTTCTAATATGTGACGGTAGTGTCTAATTGCCAGGTATACTGCTAATAGTTCGCGTGAGAAAGTACTATATTTATCTGCGCAGAGTTAAGTTTAAGAGAGAAGAATGACAGTGGTTTCTCAATTCCGTTAACAACCTGATGTAGGACTGCGCCGATTGTGTTCGAGGATGCATCAGTGGTGAGAGTCAGTTTAGCGTCATCCGAGGATGTTATGTCAGAAAATTTAACACAATTTTGTAGCGCTTGCTTAGCGGTATTGAAAGAGTCCATCTCTTCTGCAGACAAAGTTATTTTCGGGTTCTTTTTTATGCTTAGACAAAATGTTGGTTAGAGGTAGTAGTATAGTAGCAAAAATATTGATAAATTGGCGGTAAGAGTTAATCATTCCCAGGAATCTCCTAAGTTGACGTAAAGTTAAAGGTGGTGGGAAATCAGTAATTGCTTTTACTTTCTGGCCCAAGGGAGTTAATCCATGTTTATCTACTACGTGACCAAGAAAAGTCAAGCTGGGGACAGCAAATATGCATTTTTCAACATTTAATTTTAAACCGTAATGCTGTAAGCGTTGAAAAACTGTTTGAAGATGGTCGTAATGTTCTTCGTGTGTTTTGCTGGCTATTAATACGTCGTCAATATAGGCGTAAGTGTAGGATAGTCTGCGAAGGACTTCGTCAATGAGTCTCTGAAATGATTGAGCTGCTCTTGCGCAAACCGAATGGCATTCTGGTAAATTCATATAAGCCAAAGGGAGTTGTTATTGCCGTTTTTGGGATGTCTGACTGCTCAATCGGAATTTGGTAAAATGCTTTCCGCAGATCCAGCTTGGTGAAGACCGTGGCACCTTCTAACGATAAAGCAAAGTCTTTAATGTGGGGGATTGATAATTTTGACATCACCATGGGATCTCTGGACTCTGCAGAATCTTCGGACCTTGTCGGTCTATTTATACTGTACAATCTAACCGCGCACCGTGAATTAGACATTGAGGACATCGAGCTATACAGAGATGACGGGCTCATGGTAGTGATGAGCTCCACAAATTTTAAAACTGATAAAATTAGAAAGATAATTTATAGTGAATTCGGAAAACTAAATCTAAAAACTATAGTCAACACTAAATTAAAAAGGGTAAACTTCCTCGACGTAACTTACAACATTTACACACCCTACAGAAAACCTAACACTAATCCTTTGTATGTACACCCTAAGTCAAACCACCCTCAATCTATAATTAGGCATATACCCACATCAATAGAGAAAAGAATAAGCATGAACTCCGCAAATAAGGAGATATTCCGACAACACAGTAAATTTTATAACACAGCCCTGAAAAATAGCGGATACAAAAGCGCTGACATAAGCTATAGAAACAATAGTACCAATAGTAAAAAAAAACAGGAAAAGAAAGATCATATGGTATACCCCTCCGTTCAATCAAATGGTCAGTACTAAACTAGGGCATAAGTTCCTAGATTTAATTGAAAAACACTTTCCCACTAATAGCAAACTTAGCGAGATCTTTAATAAAAACACCTTAAAAATAAGTCACAGCTGCACTGAAAATCTAGAAAGAATCATAAAAAACATAATAATAAAATCCTGGAAAAACACGCATGCCAAAACAGTATTAATAAAACTCCTAAATTGCAATTAGACAAAAATAATGAAAAATTATGTGATTGTAGAAACCCTAAAGACTGCCCGTTAGAAAACAAATGCCTCACTAAATCCGTGGTATACCAATGCATTATCTCATCCATTGAGATTCCTAACACTTATAGGATATACATTGGGTCAACGAAGAATAAATTTAAAATTAGATGGAGACAACACAAGAGCTCCTTCAACAATATTAAAAATAGAAATCAGACATCTCTATCCCAATATTTCTGGCATTTAAAAGAAACGAATAAAACACCAAAAGTAAAATGGAAAATAATAAATAGAACAAGAACTTGTAAAACCTGGGATTACCCATGCCCTTTATGCCTACATGAAAAACTACACATCATTAAGTTTCTAAATAATGAAAAGTTATTAAACCATAGGCAGGAGTTAACGGTTTTTTGCCGACATCAACAAATTTTCGCATTAAATAACATAAAAAATAGATAAACAAATAAATTCTATAGTTTAATAAAAGTCTTAAAAACTTAGCCCAATCATTAAATAGAAAAACCCTTTGTGAAGTCGTCAAAAAAAACAAAAAAACAAATTGTAGTCCAGTGCAACGCGTTTGTATAAGAAATAGCCATTTGAATAAACAAATAAATAAAGAGGTTAATAGATAGATAATAATAAAACGGAATCCTCTCGACACTTAACGACTTGCCGTCGCGCCATAAAATACCTTTCGCTTTAAACTAACTATACGGTGACCGCCACCATCAAATTTGAATTTGAGACCCCACCATAACCTGACATAAACTTTTCGAAGGGGACTGGTCTGTAGATAAGAATTAACTCTTCGACAACCTAACCAATACGGCCGCCCCCAGCCGTTTCCATAGTAATTAATGTTGCAAGAGACCATACTTATAAACACGCGCAAACCACAAGGTAGCTTATTCCTAAATTTTCGCTTGAGGAGGAAACGGGACTCGATACCTTAATTCAACTTAATTTTAATAATTATATTGAGGGTTTCGGCTCTCGTTTTTGAAATATGAGAACTCTTATGTAGCGAAGGAATCATATTTTTAAAAATATTATAATATATATATATATATATATATATATATATATATATATATATATATATATACATATATATATATATATATATATATATACGAGAAACTCACCAATCACACGTATGTTTTAAAAAATACACACACACACACACATACATACACACACACACACACACACACACACACACACACACATATATATATATATATATATATATATATATATATGTATATATATAAACTCACCAGTCCAAGAAAGACATTTGAATCACTACCACGCAAAAAAATCATTTTTAATAATAAGTGGAAATATCTACTCTTTGCTTTGATCAATTAGTTTATCTTCATACCCTGCCTGGTGGCAAACGCTGCTGGTGGCGCTAAGGGTGGTGGTCACGCCATAGTCACCGAAACCGTGATATCGCCCCTGGTCGGCGGCTGATGAAGACAGGGTATCGCACAAATTAACACACATTGTATGTTAAAAATTGATTATCAAGATTCTCTGGAAAGCAAGATGACTCTTCGGAAAGACGAAGTGACTCTCTAGAAAGTTGGAGTGGCATCTTGGAAAGACAAGAATTTACATTAAAACATGAAGAATACAAGAGACGCAGAATGCCCTCTGGGTGACTCTAGCGGGGAGGGAGAATATATCACCCATCAGACTGATTTTAATGGAAACGACATGGATATGGACCTGGCTACAACGTGTGATTGCGGCAGAAGATTTAACGGTTTACGCAGTTTACGTATCCATAAGGGACGCTTGTGCAAACAACGTATTTCTCCTATCGGAGAATGTAAATCGAGTGATGGGATTATGAACTGGACTACACCCACAGCGTTCAGAATTCCATTGTTGAGCGACAGCACCCTGGAGAAATCCTAAGTGGCCCAAAAGTAACCAGAAGGCTGTTTGGACAAATCTTGACAAAGAGCTTTCGTTTATCCTTAATAACAATCTTAAGGGTCGCATAGGGCAACAGATCAATTCCTTTTGTAGAATAATATACGAAGTTTGCTTTGAGTGGTTTGGACCAGTAATGGAAAAGAAAGATAAAACAAGAGGAGAAACGACCAAATCGACGACAGATCCAGAAAGGAAAGTTACGATGAGAACAAAGATTACTGAAGCGCCGTTTTCAACACGTGTCAAGTTGGATTTGGTCGAAATCAAACCAAGCAAATAAAATGCGCGCAACATCACGACCTAACATGCGCAAGTGAAATACTTGCGTGGTCGTCTATAACGATTTTTACGAGCGCGTCAATAACGGCAAACGCGTTCAGGAACATTCATTACAGATAGAAGCTGCGCGTTTTGTAGGTCCCCCTAGAGAGGATGTGGTATTATGGTGCATGGAGGATTGATTGGTGATGGACGAGTTCTTGTGATGAATGGGTAAATTGTAATGAGTGAATGCGTCGTGATTCGGATTAGCTAGGTATAAGATAGTTAGTGTGGACCAGCCTTAACCCCTCCCCTTTTTTGGCCTTGTGCCACAATTATGTAATTTTTACATAATAAATATCTAGAAGCTGCAAAGAAGTCCAAGAAAGACATTTGAATCACTACCACGCAAAAAAATCAATTTTAATAATAAGTGGAAATATCTACTCTTTGCTTGAAGAAGGTCGTGAAACCAGAAACACGTGTAGCAGAATTATGGAAAATAGAGTATAATATATATTTTAAAATAAAAAATTCACATTTCAACCAAAAACTTTTGCGTTTTATCTTCTTCTTAAAATATACACTTTTCTCTCGTTGGAATAACTATAACCTCTTCTCTCTCTCTCTCTCTCTCTCTCTCTCTCTCTCTCTCTCTCTCTCTCTCTCTCTGTGTGTGTTTATCTAAAAATAAATACGCTTAAATTCACCTTCATCCCTGATGTGTGCCAATGGCTTAGTGGTAGAATCCCCGACTGAATTGGCGTCGATCCTAGCTAGAGGCAACCGGACGTCTAGCCACACTGATGAGCTGTGATACAGCGAAACAGTCTGTCTGTGGATGACAACACACACACACACACACACACACACACACACACACACACACACACACACATATATATATATATATATATATAACCATCATCATCATCATCCCTCGACCTCCCTATGACTGATCGGAACTCCATTGAAGATTTCTTTCTACACTGTTCGGTCTTGAATTGCTGACCCCAAATCCCCAATGTCAAACTCTGTGTCGCGAGCTATGTTGTCTGAGAAAGTCAATTTTCGTGAGAAGACACATCCAGAAAGATGCTATAGGAGTAAGAATGAGACGATTTCTCTGTCTGCTCGGTGGCAGTGGCTGGCAAACTTTAATCGTTTGTGTTTGAGATTAAGAGAGATTGGTCTCAGTTTTCCGTAAATTGTGTTAAGCGTCGCATGGGAATGCGATTTTTTCTAAGTAGATTTGTATATGTTCCATCCAGTTGTCTTTCAAGACGAACAGATAATGTTTAAGTTTCTGATCCATACAGTTGAACTGGTTCACTCAATGCTCGCAAGGTTTGGACTTTTAAAGAGGACCGAAGGTTCGAGCGCCAAATCTTGAGAAGTTTGTTACACACATCCTATGCTTTACGGATGTTGTAGTATTTTTGGGAATTTCTTATGTAAGATCCAAGATATCTGAAGTTCTCAAATCGGGATGTATTATTGAGTGGCTTCAACTCGGGTGGCTCAGGTGTGATTGTGATATAGTCTGTCTTATTCATTTTGCAATAGAAACCTACCGGTTTCGCTGCTTGCTCGAGTGATTGAGAAATTAATGCAAGAACATCGACAAAGTCAACGTCAGTCAGGTATTGTGGAAGGTACCACTACTCTGGCGTGGTTTTAAAAGGAGTCCTTTTTCCTACACGTTGTCGAGAAAAATACACAGAACATAGTCCAGAACAACTATAAACAGAAAAGGGGCAATTTAGAACTCCTGCTTTAACTTCAAAGGAACCAGTCTCGCCCCCAGTCGATAAAATGGTGACAGTGGTGTTTCTGTACAGAACTTTAACAGCCTCAACAGTTCTGGAGGGTGTACCATAGAGCTGGAGGATTTTGAATATGAGATCTCTGCTGATGGAAACAAACGCCTTACGAACGTCAACAAAATACACTGCGACCTCTTTGTTGAATTTTTTCATCTCTTCCAGGATGCGGCGAATGGAGAGGATTTGAGCAGTTGCCGATCTGCCTCTTCTGGTTTTTGTGGAGGAGAGGATCGATGGTATGAACAGTCCTATTTAACAAAAGCTTATTGTAAACTTTTACTGCAGTTGGCATAAGAATTATACCCCTATAGGTTGCTGCACTTGTTAGGTCGCCCTTTTTTGAAACAGGGACTATTCCGCCTTTCAGCCAAGCTTGAATTTATATATATATATATATATATATATATATATATATATATATATATATATATATTATGCAGTGTTCCATTAGAACATGCATATTCCCACTACAAAACTGTACATCTTGTTTCAACTTAAAAAAAATTCTTTTAACGTTTCATTAGGTGGGGCATGTGCATGATCTAATGTAACACTGCATAATAAATAAATATTTATTCTTCTACTTCTGTATTGAGCCCTGTTTTAAATTAATGTTTTGAACGCTGAAATCTTACTACTCTCCGTTCTTTTACAATTGTATATATATATATATATATATATATATATATATATATATATATATATATATATATGTATACATTCATACATACAATCAACGACGAAATTATCCGTACATTTATTAATTTATTCATTTTGAATATTTTTTTTGCCAGTTTTTTATGTGTTAATAAGCACAAAAAATGAATATAATACTCTATTTTCAGAACAATAGGTTAAATACAAAATTTGACAGGCGAATTATGTCAAATAGGGAAAGACAAAATTAATTGTACAGTATGAAAAATAGAAAACATTGATCAATTTTCACAATATTAACAGTCAATAGCATGGCCTTTCATCTTTATAACTTGCTGAAATTGTTTTCTAAAGTTTTGATGAGATTTGATCAAGTCTTTTCTGAGATTTTCTTCCATTCTTCAATGGTTACACCTTCTAATTGATGAAGGTATTTCGGTGACCGACGATTTATTCGAACTTTCAATTCTTCCCATAGATTTTCAATAGGATTCAAGTCAGGACTCATTGAAGGCCATGACAGAATTGTAAACTTCTTTTTCTGAAGCCACGCAGTTACTGTTTGGGATAATTATCTTACTGGAAAGTAAATCGCCGACTTAGATGAAGATTTTGCGCTGATAGTTGTAGATTTTCACCCAGAATTTTGATATAGTCTGCAGATTTCATTATTCCTCTTATTGTAATTAATTGTCCAGTCCCATTGAGTTAAACAACCCCAAAACATCATCGAGCCGCCTCTATGCTCAATTTTGTTTAATCACTCCATAGTTCGTTTTGGCAAAATTAAACCGAGCAACAATGTGACATGGTTTGTGAAGAGGGGTTCGTCATGGTCGGTTTCCATACAACCTATTTCTATTTAAAAAAAACGTTGTATTGTGCGAGTACTTACGCTGATACCCATCGTATCCAAAACTTTGGCGATATATTTCAAAACAACTCTTGGGTTTATATTAAACTCGTGACACAGTTTTCACGCAGTTCTCGGTAACAATTTGGGTTTTCTTCCATGCCCAGGCAAATTCTCTGTCGTGCCAAACTGGTTAAACTTCTTTATAACGGACTGTACCGTAGATTTCATGTATAACTAACCAGTTCGGAATAGTTCTATAACAATTTCCCGACTTGTGGAAGTTAATAATTCTCTGTCTCAAGTCAACGCTACGCTTCTTCGTCTTCCCCATTGCGTTGTTAATGTAAGAATAACAATTGTAACACTCTGTGCCCCAGATAATGTTTTTTTGCTGGAATTATCACAAATATTCTACTGAATAAATAGTCTAGAAGGCTTCACCATTGAAATGATTATGTAAATTACTTATACTAATACAAATCAACCAATTTAAAGCGATATTTTCTACCGTACGAATAATTTTGTCTTTTGCTATTTTGCATAATTCGCCGGACAGATTTGTTGCATTTAAACTATTATTCTGAAAATTGAGTTTTATATTTCTTTCTTTGAGCTTATAAACCTGTCATCATACGGGCATTAGAGTTTGAGAAATGGATAAAAATATTCAAAATTGATGGGTGCATGAATAATGAATAAATTTATGTATAAATTCACATATATATACTATATATATAAATATATATATAAATTCATTCATATATATATATATTTACACTTTCATATATATATATATATATATATATATATATATATATATATATATATATATATATATATATATATATATCAATTGAATTCAGAGTTGTCCTTCTCTTAGACCAGTTGCTATCCAAGGCTATAGAACCAAGTCTGTCCTGATATTTACCCATAGCTGCGGGGAGAAGAGGATTAATATGTAAGTGAATGCAATGGATTCGACTGGAATTCGAACACGGCTCTCCTATTCCTCAATCCGAGCCGCTATCCACTACTCCACCGTGCATCCTGCGGAGGTTGTTTGGGGGCCTTGTGGCACGTAGTGTACCAGGTCTCTGTATTCAAAAAGTGTGATTGGTTCTGCACAAAGCCGTCATCACTATTCAAAACATATGTGCTGGTGTCTGGCTGTCGGTTCCTAGGAACTGAGCTGCTTGACCCTCATACGTCGAATACGAATATATATATATATATATATATATATATATATATATATATATATATATATATATATATATATATATATATATATATATATAATATGGAGAAAACAACTGAAAAGTTGCAAATTAAAAGAAAAAAATTGAATGTATTTTTTGTGAAAGTATTTATTTATATTTTTTTATATATATATATTTGATATTTCAGATCGCCCCGTATAAGTATAAGTATACGTGGCTTCTCATTATGCTATATATATATATATATATATATATATATATATATATATATATATATATATATATATATATATATATATATATTGATATGTGCATATATACATTACATATCAAGCAATTGTCCTCGAACAAAGCTCCTGGAAAAGATACTATTCCCTCCGAAATCTTTAAATATGGTGGGAAAACTCTGGTTAAGAAGCTCCTTGAGATTTTAAAGTCACATGGAAGGTTCCTCGAGTCAGCGATTTTGATTTAAAACGTTGATGGTTGAAGAAGCTGCCACTTGTGCGGAATTCAAATTTTACACCCATGTCCATATCATTAAAACCATGGTGCAGCATGACCGAAAAGAAGAGAGCAAAAAGTACATGAGCCATGACACAACCTTGTTTTGTGCCATTCATTACATCAAAGGTTTCTGAAAACTCTCCATTAGATAGAACAGATGCTTTCATTCCTCCGTGAAACGAGATGATGACATTCAGCATACTTTCAGGTATGCCAAGCTTTTTGAGTACTTTCCAGAGGGCACCTCTGTTTACAGTGTCAAACGCTTTGGTCAGATCGATAATGACGGTATAGAGTTCATGGTTCTTCTCGCGAACTTTCTCAGCAACCTGGCAATGTAAAAAAATCATATCAATGGTTCCACGACCTGAACGAAAACCACACTGAGATTCGGGATAGATGTCATCAATGAGATATTTGATTATTCTGTTGAGAAGAACACGAGCGAGAATTTTGCCAGCGATACTTAGAAGTGCAATGCCACGTGAATTATCACATACAACCTTTTTGCCTTTGTTCTTGAACAGATGTTTTATGCAAGCATCTTTGTAGTCATGTGGAACAGAATCAACCTTCCATATGACTTTAAAATCTCAAGGAGCTTCTTAACCAGAGTTTTTCCACCATATTTAAAAATTTCGGAGGGAATAGCATCTTTTCCAGGAGCTTTGTTCGAGGACAATTGCTTGATAGTACCCTGAATTTCCTTTAGGCATAGCTCAAGAGACAACTGGGAAATTTCTGGTTGCTGATGAATTGAAGCAATGACGTTGTCATCGATGGGAGAGGTGGAATTAAGGACACCTTCAAAGTGTTCTTTCCATCGTGATATAATTTCCTGCTTGTCTGTGTGGAGTGTGTTGCCGTCAGACGACATAACACGTGAAATTCCATTTCCTTGTGGGCTGTACACCTTTTTAAGTCCTTCATAGAATGCTTTGGGATCTTTTCTGTCAGCTACCGCCTGGATTTCCACGGCCTTAGCAGACCACCAGGATTCTTTCATTTTTCTGGGAGCATTTTTCACTTCCTGCTTACACTGCTTATATATGCGCTTTTCTGATGGACAATTTTTGTTGTTTAAGAATATTTTGTGCGAAATAACGATATCACCAAACCGCTGTCTTGAAACCAATGAAGAAATTTAAACGATTTTTAAACTATTATATTATTATAATTAAAAAATTATAAAAATGAAAAAAAAATCTTGTAAAAATTCATTATTCACCGTAAATTTTTTTTATTTCTTCAGACAATAGTGTCCTTAATATAACTTATTTACGAAAACAATTAAAAGGTTCTCTAATTAAATAATGTCATAGTTTTATTGCATTTTGTCCGTGGAAATCCGTTGAAAAGAATCGTCTCAACCATCTGAGAGAATTAAGAATTAACACTAAATCTCAGTTTAATACATCAGCCCATATGACGGTCAACCCTTCAGTATGCCCTTCGTATGGATTTGTTTGCAAATCCCGTGCAGGATTGTTGTCTCATATAAAACAAACTCAAAAACTGAACTGAAAGACACTCATACGTCGAAAACGATGGGAGAGTCCATCATATATATGAATATATAATAATATTATTTTTATACATACAGAAGACTATAACTATAAAAGTCCAGATTAATCCTTCTTGTTGTGTCGCCGACCCCGTAGTTTCATGTTACTGTCTCCAATTTTGAAGGGGTTAATCTGTATATTAAATATTTCCAGTTGTCATGAATATCCGGTTTTGTTTTGGGGGTTTTTTCCAACTCCGTTATGGACGCGCGCATATTCATGTTCTTACACGTGCTCACGTGTTCGGTCATAAACCTAATTGTTTTTCAATTGTATTATTTTGTAATTCATCAACTTAATTGTTTTCAGTTATGTATTTTTTTCACTTGTTTTCAATTGTATCATTGTAATTTTTATTCTTCATTGTTATTTTTGTTTGTACGTATATGTTTGATTATATATATATATATATATATATATATATATATATATATATTTGCATTGTATTTTGTTTATTATGTTATACTATTATTTAATTTATATTAGTTTCTGTTGTATTTATTATGTTATATTAGTATTTAATTTAATTCATTTTCTCTTGTTTAATATTTTAATTTGATTATTGCTATGTAGTATTTAATTCTATTTTCTAAAACACCTTTTCTGTTATTAATATTATATGGGAATACATTTTTATGATTTCCCATTTAATTTAATTGATATATTTTTCTTTCTGACTCCATATATACTTTTGATGTTATTTGCGTATCTGTCTATTTTAAATGACATTTTATGATTATCAAATCTTTCTTTAAAAGTTGTTTTAATGTGTGTATATATATATATATATATATATATATATATATATATATATATATATATATATATATATATATATTATGTTTTGGAGTACTGGAGTACCCCGACAAGATGAACTGATCTAAAAAATAAATAGCACGCTCTCTTACTGAGAGAGTGGAAGTTGAACAGAACTTCTTGTCAACCTCTCTGCCTCCAGGCAAAGAGGAACCCAAAGTTTCGTTTGGGGAGGTAGACAGCCACCCGACACCTTGTAAACGAGGTCTACGTGCTCGGAATGTCCCACGTTAAAAACCTGCCTGTGCCACATCCCGCCTTGTGAGGAGGCTTCGGGTAAATACCGAAGTTGAAGAGAATTTTTTGTCGACCTCTCTACCTCCGGGTAGAGAGGAACCCAGACGAGGAGGCTACGCCAAAGAGCAGAGTCTACTCTTGGGAGGTAGACAAACCCGACCTCGTGTATACATGAATTTTTTCTGAGCCTACGGGATGGAACTCCCCACTTTAAAAATCAGCTTTGTGGTTCATCCCGCCTTCTAGGGACGCTTCGGGTAAATACCGAAGTTGAACAGAACTTCTTGTCGACCTCTCTGCCTGGAGGCAGAGAGGAATCCAGAGGAGGCTTTGCCGAAAGGCAGTCTCGTCTGGGGCGGTAGACAAATTCAGCACAGTGTATGCGGGGTCTACGGGGATTTTTTTTTAACTTGAGCGTACGCGCTCGGAATTCCCCACGTTAAAATCCAGCCTTGTGCCACATCCCGCCTTGTGGGGAGGCATCGGGTAAATACAGAACAGAACTGAGGTGAAGTTCACGATTAACTGTTATTTCAGTAGATTGTGTTCTCGTCTGTTTATTATTCTTCGGAATAAATTACTACTGCTTTTATATGTAAATCGACTTATCCATTTCACGATATAACAATATATATATATATATATATATGGAGAGAGAGAGAGAGAGAGAGAGAGAGAGAGAGAGAGAGAGAGAGAGAGAGAAATAATATTTATTTAAAAATAAACATGTTATAACGTCACTCATTACAAAAACAGCCATTTTGTTTTAACACTACTGGTGTCTCAAGTGATGGTGTTGATTGCAAAATAAAAAGTTTTAAAGTGTTCAAAAACCAACCCCCGCCCCAATATGAGGGGACATTTTTACGTAAGTTATGATACCCAATCAAAACACACGTATATGATAATTCAAATAAATTAACGGACCCTAGGTACAAATTATTAATGCTTTAATATCAGTATCAATATTATATGCTTTAATATCAGATTAGATTGGAAATTTTATTTTATTTTTATTTTGTATAATTTAAGTGCCCATGATTGCGTTGATACCAATAGTATAGGATTATATAGGGATGATGGCTTGTTAATAGTTAAGAAGTCCAGAAAATTTGAAGTAGACCGTATTAGGAAAATGATACCTAGAGAGCTAAAGAATTTAGGCCTTAAAGCGAAAATAACTACTAACATCAAACAAATAGATTTTCTTGATGTCACTCTAGACCTTAAGAATATATCTTTTCAACTTTATGTGAAGATAAACTCTAATCCAGTATATTTATATCCCAATTTTAACAATCCACCATCAGTTATTAAGCATATACATTCTTACCATTGAATTTAGAATCAGTGCGAGTTTTTTAATAGGCATAATGAATTTTACAATTCTGCACTGAGAAATAGTGGTCATAAAGGTACCAACATTAAATACATAAATCCCATCAATATTTAACATAGCAAAAAGAAAAGATCTAAGAAGATCATTTGGTTTACTAACTCCCCACTTTTAATCTCATGGTTAAAACTAAGTTATGACTGAAATTCTTAAATCTTATTAATAAACATTTCCCTGAAACAAATCGGCTTAGTAAAATTTTCAATAGAAATACTTTTAAATTTAGTTATTCTTGTGCCGATAACCTTGAGAAAATGATTAAAAAGCATAATAACAAAGTATTCGACAAGTATAAAAATCTAAAGGGCATGGCGTGTATGATGCGCTAAAGAATACTATACGAACACTAGCAGATGCAACTGTAAGCACTTCAATGTCTGCCCATTACAAAACAATTGCCAAACTAGTTCCCTAGTTTATCTTAGTACTATTCTACACTTGAAAACCCGAATAATTGTACCTTGGTTGCACTAAAAATACGTTTAAAATCCGTTGGTATCAGCAAGTTTTTTTCCTTCAAAAATAGTTCTCATAAACATGATACTTCGCTATCCAAGTACTATTGGAGTTTAAAAGAGAAAAACAAAACTCTTACTGTTAAATGAAAATTAATTAAAATAGCTCATACCTGTAATTCTTTATATGCACCATGTTACCTTTGTCTCAATGAAAAGCTGGAAATCATTAAATTTAAGGACAAGATTAACCTATTAAATAAAAGGAATGAGTTTGCCGTTAACTGCAGGTTTAGCTCCTCTTTTAACTTGCTATCTGGCTAGTTATACTATCATGTGTGATGATAGAATGATTCTGTAAGCCTGCATTCATTTTTGTTTCTTTTTACTGGTTCATAATTTTCAATTTTAATTATTATCTACTCTGATTTGCTGAGTATTTAACATGGATTAAGTTAATATTGAATTGTGACACCTTCTAGAAGCTGATCCTGGCTACGGGATCAATAATGTGACACCTTCTGGAGGCAGATCCTGGCCGCGGACCAATAATGTGACACCTTCTGGGGGCTATTCCTTGGTCACGGTCACCAGTAATGTGGTACCTTTGGCCGCCTTCGGTCACGGGACCAATAACGTACCACCTTTTGAGTTCAGGTCTTTGGTCGAATTCGAATATGTATCGCGCAAGCACTCGGGCTCGTCTAGGATGTATAGTGCCGCAGTAAGTTACTGAACTAATCTGTTCAGTCCCAAACTTTGTCCTATCCCACGTTGTTAATTTTTAACCGTCAGGTCTGTTGGCTGTCGGAATCTTTGGTACCAAGTCGATCCGCTAGGGTGAAGGTTCACATCAATAAAAAAAAAAAAATCAAACAAAATATGACACACAGTTGATAATTAATAATGTTCACTTTTATATCGGTTTTTGGTTCACAAGAATTATTGTCTCAACCCGTCTTAAATGAGTGTGACACTTGGGCAAGTTCTCAGAGCTGGATTACGAAATTCTATTTTCAATGTGAAGTTCGTTCTGTTTTGGCGTTAGTGTAATTCTGCTTTTCGATGTTAACTTGTTCTGTTGTTTCGGCGTTAACTTCGATGAGCATTTTGTATTAACTTTGTTGGTACAAGGGTGAAGATTACTTCTTGGTCTTAGCGTAGTTTTTCTTCAAAGTTGGAGTTCTTGTTCTTGGTATGAGTCGCATGGGCAGTTTCAGCGAGCTAGTTGGTCTTCTATACGGACACTTAACAACGCTCGACGGAATTCTCTGCGGTTCTCACTTCTCAGCCTAGCGCGTTTGCTTATATCGGCGTGGGGCAAGACGTGGTCTGGGGTTTCGTTGAATCCCCTAAATCCAATAAAGGCCCATTGTTTAAAATCGCTTAAGCTTGCAATGTTTGGTAAAACCTCCTCTTTTGCGTAGTATGGTCAGATGATATCGATCCTCCCATACACCTTCACTCATCTATTGGCACCTTACACTAACTCCTTTCGAAGGGTGTTATTAATTTCTCCATCTTTCCTGTGGTCTTAGCTGTGCCCGCCTTTATGGCTACCACCTTGCCAAAGGCTTCTCGGTCTTAATGACGCGATTCAATTTACCTCATTAACTGGAAGACTTTATCTCCTCGACGTTTTGTTTACGTAGGGTTTTCCGGCTTGTCAGTATTAGAATTAAAATTATCATTCGGAAATTTACCTACGCAAGTCTTTTTCTCACCTTGTCAAAATTCTGGTATTTAACACATGGTCCTTCTTGATCAGCCGTTCCTTAAATTCTATACCTTTTTACAAAGAATCTCTGTTTTCCACTACTGGACGACAGATCGTATATGCGTTGGTCCTAGATTTCATATCCTGAAACAAAACTTCTTTAATGCCCGTCTGCTTTCTATTGTGTTTTGATAACCAGCATTTTAATGGCCATCATTCATCAATTGTGAAGATCGCCACATTGTTCTATCAAAACATTATCCTTTCCGCAATTCTCATTCACTGAGAAGCTTAATTACTTCTTAAAAATAAGATCTTTAATTTTTTCCTTGTAGCTGATCAGTCTATATCAGTTTATTACATCTTCTAATCCCTATTTTATAGCGTTAAATACTACAGCTGATCAGTCTATCTTTTAATCTTTATTTTTCAGCATTAAACATCTTCCAGCATTAAATAGTGTCACATCATAGTTGCAATTCTCTATGAATTAATCTTGCATGGACTTTGAATTTATTGCCGTTATCTTAGCATGCATATTTGTTTGGACGTTTATTTGTTTCTACTTCTGTTTTATATGGGTGTATTTTCCAGGTGCTTGTATCTATGTTTATTTATTTTTTTTTTAATAACTTTGTAATGTTAAATCCGATGTTCTGTTCAGGCTTCGAAACTGAAATTTTTATTTTTTTAAATTTTTAATTTTAACATAAAATCAATACTTAATTATTTCATATTTATTTCTAATTTGATCAAGCAGTAAATTTAATCAGCTAACGCTTTGTATTTAGAATACACAGTCACCTCTTTTGAATTTACATGAATTTGTAACCGGAGGGATTGTCTTATGTCACGTAACTAGGTTTCCCATATTGAGGGGGTTTGATTCGTTTTTAAATTTTATAAAAACCCTTTATTTCTATTCCGCTACCAACCAAATCATTTGATACGATATTGTTATTTTGGTAGTGATGTTATAACATGCTTTATGTTATAATTTCTGAATAAAAATTGTATATATATATATATATATATATATATATATATATATATATATATGGTGGTTCTATATATATATATATATATATATATATATATATATATATGGTGGTTCTATATATATATATATATATATATATATATATATATATATATGGTGGTTCTATATATATATATATATATATATATATATATATATATATATGGTGGTTCTATATATATATATATATATATATATATATATATATGGTGGTTCTATATATATGGTGGTTTTTGTTTTTTGTACGTGAACGTAGTTTTTTTTGTGAAGGTTTGTATTTTCGATACTTCCTTTATATTTATATTAGCTTATGGGCCGCCTCATTTTTATTGGTGTATATTTATTCTTCCTCTCGGCTTTTTTTTTAAAGAATTTTATTTACATGACATGTATGTGTGTATATGTGTATGTACATATATATATATATATATATATATATATGTGTGTGTGTGTGTGTGTGTGTGTGTGTGTGTGTGTGTGTGTGTGTGTGTATATATATATTTTTTTTAGCCATGTATATATATTTTTGATGCGTAGTTTGTGTTATCATAGTGTTTGGATGCTTAAATCTTGGTGAGTCTGTTTATTTATATATAACTATGTGTGCATGATACTTTAACTGTATGTACAATTTCATTTTTTATCTTTCTATTTTTTTTCCTTTCCATCTTCATTTTATTCTTTATTTTATTCTGTATTTTTTGGCATTCTTAGTTCTTTTCTTTCTTTTGTCTCCCCTACTTCCTGTATCGTTCGTATATTAGCGTGTATATATATTCTATCATATTTAAGTGTTTATGTATTAAGATGTGATTTTGTCTGTATTGTCATTTATAAACCTTATTCCCTTGTCCACTTGGAAGCCAAAACCCTCTCATTGTAGCTAATTTGTAGCAATAAAGTGTACCTCTTAGATCAGCGCCGATTCGAATGGATAACTTAACATATAGCTAAGAACAACACATGAAAATATTAGTATAATTTCCCCGTTTCTTTGAGTAATTTTTTAAATTTTAATACATGGTAATATTTAAAATTTAATATTCGTAATTTTTATTCTTTAAATGTATAGTAAATTAATAATTAATTAAATAGTTATACCGATTTCCAATCTAATCTAATACTGATAAAGCATTAATAAATTGTATCTAGGGTCCGTTGTCAAGTTATTTGAATTATCATATATGTGTGTTTTGATTTACCATCATAACTTACCTAATAATGTTCCCCCATTTGCGTGTCGGGGCGTTGGTAAATAGCAGACAACGAACGTCTATTATGTTTTATCAGCGACTTCTCTAAGCGTCGTATAATGGCTTCAGTTTCAAGAGAAAATAAAGACAAAAGCTGTCCAACATTTGGATATTTCTTAATTATATTGGTCATCGATTGGTTTATATGAGCCATCATCAGAGTGGTTATATAGACATAGTGGTTATTTGCATCACGATCTGCTTGTTTTCTTTAAGCATCAGCTTAAAGAAAACAACCAAATTGGTTCCGGATGATTGACCTGGTATCTATCGACGAGCCCAAACTCGCCGATCAGATCAACCAGGCTACGATCACCCGATGCCCTCCCGCAAGCTCCCCGCTCCCTGTCTATCTTGGGGTCCAGGAGAGCATTCAAGACCCCCATTAAGACTAAGCGCGACGAATCAACCAGGAATGGCCCTAACTGACGGAAAAAGTCGGCACACTCCTCATGATCGTTGGGAGTATCAACCGCCATGACCAGAAACGACATGAACAAGATCCACCCTCGCATCCAGGGAACGTTTGATTAACAAGGAAACATTTTTTGGCCTGCTGGTCCCCGTATGCTGAATAGACAACAAAGTCGCTAGACAGCGCACGAGCATCAACGTCGCAAACAGAGTTTCCTGGATCGCAGCTACATCCTCTCCAAAGGAGACCACAAAGCAGGCGGGCAGCCTTACCCCCGATCTCTCGGGCTCCTCATATTCAAGCTAGCTAGCTTGATAGACTTAATTCAAGCCAGAGTACCTCAAACACAGACTGGACGGAAATATATAGGAGTCAAACCCCGATGTATTGTCCAAGGCTTCCGATGTCGGTCGTAATTCGACCGTTCCTGACAATACCGCCGACGTCCGTCGGGAATGTTAGCTTAAGTTCCCTATATGATGAGGGGTGGAGCCGAACGGGGTCCCTCCCAGTACACAGATGTGATATTTTTTTCAGGTCAGTTGACCTTATTTGTGCCATTCTAATGTTCAGGAAAGCTTCTTTTTTTTTTTATGTTGCGCTAGTAGTCCCTTACTTTTAAATCCCCACTCCTCGTGTTACGGATCAGCGTAATAACTCCAGGGGCATGCGGGAGTTCCTAGCGTCCTCTGTCGACAGAAAGTCGACAGAGGTAGACTTAAAAAGGGGTCAAGAGTGCTTTTTTAAAGTAAACCGGTCACTTTCAAGGGCTTGCCTTTCAACGATGCAAATCTCCCCACCCCCCCGGGAATGATTTTCCTTTTTTGGGAATTGGTTGGGGGATGGGTTGGGGGTAGGAGAAGGAAAAGGTGGAGCCCTAGACGGGGAAACGGAGAGGCTCCTTGCCTTACCTGTGGTATAATGACCGTGGGTTTTTCCTGGCGAAGTAGAGGCAGATTTTTCTTTATATTTTTCCGCTCTATTTCGACAAGACTTTTCTCTTTCTTAGTAGCCCTTTCCCTCCTTCTCATCCCTCACCCTATCCAGCTGCGACAACTCTGTTTTTTGTTGTTACTGCTGCTGCTGATGGTCTCTGGGCCGTTGATTCAGTCGCCGTCGCTGCTGCTGCTGCTGCTGCTGCTTTGGCTGGTGCATGAGCTTTTGTTGTTTTTTTGGACAGTTCCTGCTGCTTTGGCTGGTTTTTGTTCTGCTGCTGTTGCTGGCATTTACCTTCCTCCAAGTGTTTCTCTGTTTGCTCCTTTTTTCCTTCTGGGGTGAGGGAGAAGAGGCAACAACTTTCGACCCCTTTTAAACCACTCCCTCCATTCACCTGGACCGTCAGAGTCTTAGGCAGGTTTGCTTTTCGTCACTACCTCCTTGGATATAGCTGGCTGAGGCCTTGGTTTTCGTCCGGGGACACATTTTAGCCATGTGACCGGCGATGCCACACAACCAACAGTGCAGCCTCCTCCCCTAAACCACAGCAAAATCTTCCCGCCTCTGCACAAAAGGTATTTCCTGAAACTTCATCATGTCTAGGATCACTTGATGGCACACCAGTTTTACTTGTCATTCGGGCGACTTCCTCCACCTGACCATACATGACAAAGGGGACTCCCACAAGGTTTTCGTTTATATCCATGGGTGCACCTTGCAAGGTAACTCTTGTCCGACGGGTACCCATGTACTCGGTTTGCAACCGTAACGATTTTGTCATAAGGATGTTGCCTGCTAGTTTTTTAGCTTCTTCTTCTAACAGTAAATCCCACATAGCTTTCGAACGTTTCGCCAAAACCTTCGGAACTATCTTGAGGTATTTTAATGCCTCTTCAACGGTCTCACGGCTAACACCGATCATTTTTCGGGTTTTGACAACCGACTTCAGAAGTGAGATAGTCCTAGTTGTTACCGCATTCCACGCTTCAGGGATCGTAACTCATTACTCTTGCTTGCTTGATATAACTTGTTTATTATTAATATGTTTAACATTTCTACCTATTATGTTTTTGAGTGTTGTTTCATCTAGTTTGTAATTATTGCGTACTTAATTACAATATAAGCTAATAGTATTATGTTTATTTTGACGTACACTGTAGTTGCAATTATTATTAATATTATCAATTTTGTTAGTGGTATTATTAGGTTTATTTAGATACATTTTAATTTGTTAATCAATTTAGAGAATCCATTATTAACGAGTGTTTGCTTGATGTTATGTAATTCTTTATAGAATCTTTAATTTATCTATAAATATACATCAGTGGCGACTAAGTGGTAAATTGTTTGTCGGGCTCATTACACTTTAACAAAATATACTATTGGTATAACTTAGATGCTAAAATGATTTCTTTACTCTGGCTAAAATATATAATTCTTAAAAATCTCTGTGCATGAGATTAAAAGGAACACATATTGGTATTTTAATATTAAGTGTAATAATTCTATAAAAATAAACATTTATTCTAAAACAAAAAAATCCAGACATGTAAGGAAAAAGAATGAGAACAAAGTCTTTGATATGTTTGTCTGTTTATTGCCCACTTTCCATTTTTTTTATTGTTTTATAAGCTAGTTATCAAGTCACTGATGGTAGACAGAGGAATAGGTCTCGTAGGATCAGAAATGTATATTTCACTCACTGAGGCTAAAAATGTGGCTATAGGTGTCTTCTATTTTCTAAAGTCAGGAAAAATGTGTGTGGGTCAGTGCGCGTGAGTATGTATGCGATCTTTGAAAACAGGGCATACAAGTCATTAAATATTTTAAAATGATTATTTATAAAACTGAAGCAAGAAATGCATTACCTATTAAGTATCTATCTTGATAGTGCTCTGATTTCAGGACTAGCCAAGTTAATTCTATTTCATTATTTTTACTTTGATTTTTTTTCTTTATTCTTTAATTCTATTTCCTTTCAAAGAAATGTATTTCGGACAATATTTTGAGGTACGGAGTTAAAACAATTTTGGATTCAGCTGAAGTCAAGGATGAAAACGACGCATTACGAAAGATTTTTGTTGTTTGACATAGATATATTTGATTGTTGTCTAACCCAGGCAGAACCCGACAAGCACGACAATACCGACTCCGGGAGTCTCCGGTGATTTTTTTTTTTAATTGGATATATGTTTTAAAACCGCAACTCTTGAAGGATGGAAATGTTACAAATAGACATCGATGTGGGGATAAAATTGATATTTAAAAGTGATATTTTCATATAATATTATTAAGGCTCTATTTTTTAAAATTATTTAAATATTTTTAATATTGAGCACAATATATAAAATAATCTGCTGTTTCTTAAATCTTAAATATATGTACATTCACACAAGCACACACACACATATATGTATGTATGTATGTATGTATGTACATTAATGTAAATGTACAATCATATATATGGATATAAACATTCATATATATATATATATATATATATATATATATATATATATATATATAACAGCAATAAAAGTATGAAGCTTGATATTACTAGACATATTAAAAACGTGCGAAGCAACCTGTTTCGCTCCCGCTCTTCAGGCTTCCAACGGGAGATATAATTTAAATTAAAAAACACAATGTACAATGAAAAGGAAATGTGGAGGAGGAGAAAAAAATGAGCAAAAGGAGCTAGAGGCAAATGACAGTGAGCCGCAACAAACACTCACGTTGTTTGCACAAGGAAGGCTTTCGGGACCCGATGTAAAGTGCCTCCAGCACCTTAAGGTGAAATAACGAGTGTGACCGGGACAACACAGTGAACCGGTCGACACAAGATTTATTTGCACAAAAAGTACAAATTGTGGCACAAGGCCGAAAAAGGGGAGGGGTAAAGGCTGGTCATTACTTACTATCCTATACCTAGCTAATCAGATTCGCGACCCATTCATACATTACAATTATCTCATTCACCACAAGAACTCATCCGTCGCCATTCAAACCTTCATCCACCATAATACCACATCCACACCAGGGGAACCTACAAAAAACGCGCCCCACACCATAAAAATTTGGATGATAATAAAATACATTAAAATTCTAATAATGAAAAGATGAAAGTGGGGAGGGAGATGAACCCAATAACAAACTAAAAATTCAACAAATATTTAAACTAAACATAATTCGTGTTAGTAGGGACCGTCCAACCCTCAAAATAGAGAGGCCGCTGTATTCTGCCGATAAGGCAAAATCAAGAAGCACTCTCGCTAAGGGAGTGGGAAGGAGAAAAATAACACGGGCGTGGGGAAATAAAAGGCTGAGCCAGTCGAGATAAAATTGGGGGGTTAAAAACAAACTGGGGAGGTTGGGAATCTCGACTTGGATCATAACTGAAAAGATAGCCGGGAAACAGGCCGGGAACAACACTTACTCACATTAACTAGGTACACTTAAGCTTGTCTAACCTAACCAAGGGGAGGGTTCCACAGGAAACCACCCCGATGTAACTTTGGTTGACCTAGAAAAGAAAATCAAGGCTAGCCCCGTTCAAACGAACCAAGCTCGCCGCTTTTACCCACCTTTCGCTAAAGACTGTCGAATGCAATCGTTTTCTATCAGTTCTAATCTTCATCTTGAGCTGGTGCTCAAAGAATCGGATCAGATCCTGATAAGAAAGCTGATTGCCTCGCAAGACTTCCTCCTTGCGCGTCGTCCATATCACCATTCGGGCCGTGGCTAGCAGCATCAGAAACACCATCCGTTTCACCCCGGAATACGGGGGCGACACATTGTCACACGCGTATGCACGATCAATGGACACGAGTTCTTCGGGAGCGAGACGAGCCGTCAGCTCGCCGACATGGTCCCATAAGGGGCGGACCCGGGGGCAATGGTAGAAGGCGTGCGAAGCCGTTTCTTCTAATCCAAGGCCACACCGTTCACAGTCTGGCAAGTCCGCCAAGCCCCATATGAAAGCCTTGTCGTTGAGAGGCAGCCGATTCCGAGCCAATCGCCAGGTAAGCGAAAACTCAGTGTTACTGAGATAATCCGCCGCTGGCGCCCAAGACCAGTAGGAGCGATACTCCTCCTCCGAACAGTCGAGCGTATCACGTAGAAGATCCTTCGCGCGACCCTCCACTAATCCCCGATAGAAGACCTTCCTAGGCCGTGAAAGGTCACTGGACCGCGGAATAGCCCTCAAGGCTGACCGACACTCGCTGAGGAAAAGCGATTCATCTCGAGACCTACAATGGCGCTCGGACTTCGAGATGGGGGGATTGATTGTAAGGCGAGGGAAGGCGTCCCTAACAATCCCCTCCAGAATCGGATCTCCTCCAGTCAATGCGCGGCGTAGGAAAGACAACCGAGAGGCACGGATGTGACTCTGCAAGTGTGGCATTCCCAGCCCCCCATGACACGGACGTTTGGTGCAGACTCGTCTGTCGACCCTGTTCGCGCGTCCCCCCCATAAAATGGAGGATAGCGCTTGCTCGAGCGCCTTTCTCTGGGCCTTACAGAGAGGAAGTACTGACAAGCGATAAAGAATCAGGGGGAAAATGTATGTAACACACACCTCCGCCCTGCCCTTTACGGACAACCTCCGTCGATTCCAAGTCTTACCGGCAGAAACGACCTTTGCTAGTACTTCAGACCAATTTTTCTTCAGCTGGAGGTCGGGTCCAAACCACACCCCAAGAATGCGGACAGGACCGTCCGTCCAACCGAAGCGGCCTGGAAGATCACGCCCCTTCCAGGCACCTAACCGCAAGCCGGAAGACTTGTCGCGGTTTATCTTGGCCCCTGTCACCTTCTCGTACCGATCAAGCGCCTTCTGCACCGCCTCAATATCGCTAAGGGACGACACGAAAGCGGATACGTCATCGGCGTACGCGGAAACCCTGGCTCGAGACCCTCCAGGAACGGCGATCCCGCGTAGGGCCGGACTGCACGCCTCGTCCTTCAGCCGGCGCAGGAGAGGCTCCAACGCCAAAGCATAAAGGAGAGGCGACAGCGGACAACCCTGACGAACCGACCTCGACAGAACAAAAGCGCCCGACAACTTTCCGTTCACCTGTACCACAGCACTGGGGGAGCGATACAGGAGGCTAATCCAGCGGCAGAAGTCGGGTGCGAATCCGGCGGCCTGCAGGACAGTAGCAAGGTAGCGATGGTCGACCCTATCAAATGCCTTGGACTGATCCAAATTGATCAGCGCGGCTTCTTCGTCGTCTTTTACGCCCTCTAGGATCGTGCGGATCAAATGCAGGTTGCTCTGAATTGTTCGGCCCCTCACAGAAAAAGTCTGCTCAGGTCCCAACAGAGACTCGGCAACTGACTGCAAACGCTCCTGCAGGATCTTGGCCATAATCTTTAACTCTGTGTTTAGCAGAGTTATGGGCCTATAATCATCTAGTTTCCCCCCAACACCCTTGCCCTTTTTCAACAGAGTGATCACACCCCTGGAAATGCGATTGGGGATGGACCCCGACCGAAACCAGTTGTTGAACACTGCTGTCAAAATCGGAACAAAGATGTGCGACAGCCTCAAGTACAATTCGTAAGGCAAACCATCCAGACCGGGCGACTTGCCTCTGCCGACCTTCTTCAGTGCCTCGTAGACTTCGCCCTCCGTGATCTCTCCCTCGCAGCTAGCTGCTTCAGTCGGCTCAAGCCGAGGAAAGTCAGCCAAATAGCTGCGAAACTCCTCCTCACGGAGAACAGGCTCCTTGGTAAAGCGGCTCTCGAAATGCCGCCGAAACGCCTCGCACATGTCGTCAGTCGACCGCAGAGTACGCCCCTCCGGGGTTTCGACTTGACGAATGCAACGATCACCACCTCGACGGACTTCTTCCCGACGCAGATCTGCGCCCAGGTTCACAGCTTCGTTAGACATCTTACTTAACTTATGCCTAATTACCTGACCCATGTAGCGATCGCTATTCGAACGCTGCAGGGCCTCCCTAGCTAGGGCTATCTCTAGGGGATCCCCCCCAGCCTCCGCCCGGGAAAAATTAGACTTAAGTGTCTTCACCTTGTCAGCTTTATCTAGAGCGAGCCGTTTGCTGAAATCAGTGGTGAAAGACCTAATTCTATCCTTAAGTTTCTCCCACCACCTATTCCCGATAACCGCCCCCACTAGCTCCCGCTGCACGAATTTAATTAGCTGCTCCTGGAAGTCCCGCCTGTCCAGTAAAGACAGATTGAACTTCCAGTAACCAGCCATTCTAGGCCTATGTTCTAACGCCACACGGGCACAAACGAGTTTGTGATCCGTGTAGCCTACCCAGTGGAACGTGGGACAATCTAAAAAGTCTATGTCGGCTCTACGAACTAACATTCTGTCAATGTAGCTAACTACTTTGTCAGACGGCCAGCTAAGAGCCCACGTCCACATTTTCCCGCTGGGATGATCGACCCGGTATCTATCGACGAGACCATAATCGCCAATCAGATCGACCAGGCAACGATCGCCCCTACTCCCGCTAGCGCCCCACCCCCTGTCTAACTTGGGGTCCAGGACGGCATTCCAGTCCCCCATTAGAACTAGGCGTGAAGAATCGACTAGGAACGGCCCCAACCGCCGAAAAAAGGAATCCCGCTCCTCCCAGTCGTTGGGCGCATAAACCGCAACGACCCGAAACGAACCACTTTTCACGGCAATATCGGCCACGATTAACCGGCCCTCGGCATCTGTATGCACAAGGTCCACCTTCGCATCGAGAGTCCGTCTAACTAGCAAAGAAACTCCTCTGGCAAGCCGGTCCCCATATGCTGAATAGATGACAAAGTCATCCTCCAGCACACAAGCATCGGACGAGCAAACAAAGTGGGTCTCTTCAATCGCGGCAACATCCACGCTGAAGGACAGGAGATCCCGAAGCAGGCGGGCAGCCTTGCTCCGACCTCTCAAGCCCTTCACATTCAAACTGGCTATCTTAATAGACATTTGCTAGGCCTGCAAAAAGAAAAATTACAGCAAATAACCTAAGTACATACAGGGCGGAAATCTGCAGCTGACAGGACCCCGACGGATTGTCCCAGGCTTCCTGTACCCAATTCCGTCGTCATCCTCCCGCCCGAGACAATCCCGCCGACGTCCGTGGGATAAATTAATTTTACAGCCCTATATAAGGAGGGATGGAGCAATACCGGGACCCTCCCAGAGCAAAATTGTCGCAATTTTTTTAAATTTATATTTTCTAGTTCCAAAATCCTCATGTTAGGGAAAGCTGCCTTAGCTTCGTATAGATGGTTCCACACTTCTAGTTGGCCCCCAGTTTCCCTTATACAGGTTATAACTCCTGGGGCCTCGGGGAAGTTTCGGGGATCTTCTACGCTTTTGCCGTCAACTTGCTCCATCTTATATAGGGACCCTAACAGGGCCTTCCTCTGCTTAGCAAGGCCCTTCTTATATTCGTCCCTATCCACCTTGCAGACCTGCTCCGGGCCTGAAAACGCCTTTTTCTTCTTTTTCTTCTTCTCCCTTGATGGATGAGGGGGGGAAGAAGTGGATGTCTGAGGGGGGGTGGAAAGTGGGCTGATGGGAGAAGTGAAGGGGGAGGGGGAAATAATGCGGATGGGAGAGGAAGAGTGACGTCTGGATCTTTGGGGTTGCTTTATATCTTCAAAGGAGGCGGGGACGGAGATTGCCCTGGTTCTATTCCTCTCTGCCCTACCCCGGTCAGAGTGGCCCTGCGACTGTTCGTCGTCACTTTCTTCCCTTGCTCTTTTGAGGGATGTCTGCCGAGGGGGAGGAATTTCTTCCACCTCCATCTCTATCTCCTGCTGCTTTTTGGGCTGTTTTCGCTGCTGCTGCTGCTGCCTTTCTGGCTGTTGGGGTTTTTGCTGCTGCTGCTTCTTTGGAGATTTTGGGGATTTCTCCGGTCCCTTCTTGTGAGGTTGCACCTCCTTCTCTTGGCTCTTTTTGGATGGAGGAGTCTCCTGAGTGGCCTGGACATTAGGGGACTTCTTACCCCTCGCTACCACCTTCCAGGGTTCCTCCGCCGACTTTGCTGATGATCCCTCGTCTGGGGTCTTCTCCACTGTTGTAGCTGCTACTTCTTTTGTTGCCGCTGTTGTTGTTGCTGCAGATGTTGGTACTATTGGACTCGGTTTTTTGCTTTTTGCAGGGCACTCCTTGGCCATGTGGCCCAAAGTGTCGCAAAACCAACAAAAGGGTCGTCTGCCTTCCACTACTACCAGCATCTTCCTCTGCCTGCACATCAGAGTATTCGGCAGGTTTCTATAATTTTCCTGGTTCACGGTGATCTGTATCTCAAGGTCTCCAGTGGCAATACCAATTTTGCTTGTGAGGGCCTTCACTTCATGTACTTCGCCATATAAGGCAAAGAAGGCCCCCATTCTATCTTCTGATACGTCCGCTGGAACGCCGTGAACCGTCACCTTGGTCCTGCGAGTACCCATATACTCAGTCTGCAGGCGCAGGTTTTTCGTCAAAAGAACACTTCCTGCCAGCTCCTTCGCTTGTTGCTCCGTAGCCAGCAAGATGTCCCACAAGGCGTTAGTTCTCCTTGCGAGAAGCTTGGGGTTTAATTTTAAAGCCTTTAAGGCTTCTTCCATACTATCCCTGCTGACTCCAATCAACTTCCGCGTTTTAACGTCCGAAGTCAGCAGAGATATAGTCCTTGTCCGGATATCCTTGAACGCCTCCTCAATGGTCAGAAATTCAGTTCCCTTGAAGGAGTCTTCAAAAAACTTCCTTTGCTCTTTGTAAAAATTGGCATCTTTCGTCATCGGCCTATTTTGTGACCAGGCCGTTTTACTAGGTGACACCGGGTGGTCAACCGGTGTTTTGTTGTTAATATCCGCCATGGTAGGATTTTAAAATCCTACCACGGCGAACGAAGATAAGGAAATATTCAAAAATAAATAAAAGTGGAAAATAAAACGGGGCAAACAAGGATAATATATAATTCAACAAAGGAGAAAAATGAAAATAAAAGCGGGAAGGGTAGCAAACAGAAAAGAAATAAACGGAAACTGTAAAAACTTAAAATATACGCTAAAACAAAAAATTAAAAAATAAAATTCAAAAGAGTTTTGAAACTGAAAAAGTAAAAAACTTAACTTTCACTCTTCAATGCTAAAACGTCTGGGCAACTGGTTCAGCTTTCAACCAGCTGACAGACAAAAATAAAACAGGTTGTAACTTAATACAAACCCTGCAAACTGTGACCAAAACAATACGGTGAAGCGGTCGACACAAGATTTATTTGCACAAAAAGTACAAATTGTGGCACAAGGCCGAAAAAGGGGAGGGGTAAAGGCTGGTCATTACTTACTATCCTATACCTAGCTAATCAGATTCGCGACCCATTCATACATTACAATTATCTCATTCACCACAAGAACTCATCCGTCGCCATTCAAACCTTCATCCACCATAATACCACATCCACACCAGGGGAACCTACAAAAAACGCGCCCCACACCGTAAAAATTTGGATGATAATAAAATACATTAAAATTCTAATAATGAAAAGATGAAAGTGGGGAGGGAGATGAACCCAATAACAAACTAAAAATTCAACAAATATTTAAACTAAACATAATTCGTGTTAGTAGGGACCGTCCAACCCTCAAAATAGAGAGGCCGCTGTATTCTGCCGATAAGGCAAAATCAAGAAGCACTCTCGCTAAGGGAGTGGGAAGGAGAAAAAATAACACGGGCGTGGGGAAATAAAAGGCTGAGCCAGTCGAGATAAAATTGGGGGGTTAAAAACAAACTGGGGAGGTTGGGAATCTCGACTTGGATCATAACTGAAAAGATAGCCGGGAAACAGGCCGGGAACAACACTTACTCACATTAACTAGGTACACTTAAGCTTGTCTAACCTAACCAAGGGGAGGGTTCCACAGGAAACCACCCCGATGTAACTTTGGTTGACCTAGAAAAGAAAATCAAGGCTAGCCCCGTTCAAACGAACCAAGCTCGCCGCTTTTACCCACCTTTCGCTAAAGACTGTCGAATGCAATCGTTTTCTATCAGTTCTAATCTTCATCTTGAGCTGGTGCTCAAAGAATCGGATCAGATCCTGATAAGAAAGCTGATTGCCTCGCAAGACTTCCTCCTTGCGCGTCGTCCAAATCACCATTCGGGCCGTGGCTAGCAGCATCAGAAACACCATCCGTTTCACCCCGGAATACGGGGGCGACACATTGTCACACGCGTATGCACGATCAATGGACACGAGTTCTTCGGGAGCGAGACGAGCCGTCAGCTCGCCGACATGGTCCCATAAGGGGCGGACCCGGGGGCAATGGTAGAAGGCGTGCGAAGCCGTTTCTTCTAATCCAAGGCCACACCGTTCACAGTCTGGCAAGTCCGCCAAGCCCCATATGAAAGCCTTGTCGTTGAGAGGCAGCCGATTCCGAGCCAATCGCCAGGTAAGCGAAAACTCAGTGTTACTGAGATAATCCGCCGCTGGCGCCCAAGACCAGTAGGAGCGATACTCCTCCTCCGAACAGTCGAGCGTATCACGTAGAAGATCCTTCGCGCGACCCTCCACTAATCCCCGATAGAAGACCTTCCTAGGCCGTGAAAGGTCACTGGACCGCGGAATAGCCCTCAAGGCTGACCGACACTCGCTGAGGAAAAGCGATTCATCTCGAGACCTACAATGGCGCTCGGACTTCGAGATGGGGGGATTGATTGTAAGGCGAGGGAAGGCGTCCCTAACAATCCCCTCCAGAATCGGATCTCCTCCAGTCAATGCGCGGCGTAGGAAAGACAACCGAGAGGCACGGATGTGACTCTGCAAGTGTGGCATTCCCAGCCCCCCATGACACGGACGTTTGGTGCAGACTCGTCTGTCGACCCTGTTCGCGCGTCCCCCCCATAAAATGGAGGATAGCGCTTGCTCGAGCGCCTTTCTCTGGGCCTTACAGAGAGGAAGTACTGACAAGCGATAAAGAATCAGGGGGAAAATGTATGTAACACACACCTCCGCCCTGCCCTTTACGGACAACCTCCGTCGATTCCAAGTCTTACCGGCAGAAACGACCTTTGCTAGTACTTCAGACCAATTTTTCTTCAGCTGGAGGTCGGGTCCAAACCACACCCCAAGAATGCGGACAGGACCGTCCGTCCAACCGAAGCGGCCTGGAAGATCACGCCCCTTCCAGGCACCTAACCGCAAGCCGGAAGACTTGTCGCGGTTTATCTTGGCCCCTGTCACCTTCTCGTACCGATCAAGCGCCTTCTGCACCGCCTCAATATCGCTAAGGGACGACACGAAAGCGGATACGTCATCGGCGTACGCGGAAACCCTGGCTCGAGACCCTCCAGGAACGGCGATCCCGCGTAGGGCCGGACTGCACGCCTCGTCCTTCAGCCGGCGCAGGAGAGGCTCCAACGCCAAAGCATAAAGGAGAGGCGACAGCGGACAACCCTGACGAACCGACCTCGACAGAACAAAAGCGCCCGACAACTTTCCGTTCACCTGTACCACAGCACTGGGGGAGCGATACAGGAGGCTAATCCAGCGGCAGAAGTCGGGTGCGAATCCGGCGGCCTGCAGGACAGTAGCAAGGTAGCGATGGTCGACCCTATCAAATGCCTTGGACTGATCCAAATTGATCAGCGCGGCTTCTTCGTCGTCTTTTACGCCCTCTAGGATCGTGCGGATCAAATGCAGGTTGCTCTGAATTGTTCGGCCCCTCACAGAAAAAGTCTGCTCAGGTCCCAACAGAGACTCGGCAACTGACTGCAAACGCTCCTGCAGGATCTTGGCCATAATCTTTAACTCTGTGTTTAGCAGAGTTATGGGCCTATAATCATCTAGTTTCCCCCCAACACCCTTGCCCTTTTTCAACAGAGTGATCACACCCCTGGAAATGCGATTGGGGATGGACCCCGACCGAAACCAGTTGTTGAACACTGCTGTCAAAATCGGAACAAAGATGTGCGACAGCCTCAAGTACAATTCGTAAGGCAAACCATCCAGACCGGGCGACTTGCCTCTGCCGACCTTCTTCAGTGCCTCGTAGACTTCGCCCTCCGTGATCTCTCCCTCGCAGCTAGCTGCTTCAGTCGGCTCAAGCCGAGGAAAGTCAGCCAAATAGCTGCGAAACTCCTCCTCACGGAGACCAGGCTCCTTGGTAAAGCGGCTCTCGAAATGCCGCCGAAACGCCTCGCACATGTCGTCAGTCGACCGCAGAGTACGCCCCTCCGGGGTTTCGACTTGACGAATGCAACGATCACCACCTCGACGGACTTCTTCCCGACGCAGATCTGCGCCCAGGTTCACAGCTTCGTTAGACATCTTACTTAACTTATGCCTAATTACCTGACCCATGTAGCGATCGCTATTCGAACGCTGCAGGGCCTCCCTAGCTACGGCTATCTCTAGGGGATCCCCCCCAGCCTCCGCCCGGGAAAAATTAGACTTAAGTGTCTTCACCTTGTCAGCTTTATCTAGAGCGAGCCGTTTGCTGAACTCAGTGGTGAAAGACCTAATTCTATCCTTAAGTTTCTCCCACCACCTATTCCCGATAACCGCCCCCACTAGCTCCCGCTGCACGAATTTAATTAGCTGCTCCTGGAAGTCCCGCCTGTCCAGTAAAGACAGATTGAACTTCCAGTAACCAGCCATTCTAGGCCTATGTTCTAACGCCACACGGGCACAAACGAGTTTGTGATCCGTGTAGCCTACCCAGTGGAACGTGGGACAATCTAACAAGTCTATGTCGGCTCTACGAACTAACATTCTGTCAATGTAGCTAACTACTTTGTCAGACGGCCAGCTAAGAGCCCACGTCCACATTTTCCCGCTGGGATGATCGACCCGGTATCTATCGACGAGACCATAATCGCCAATCAGATCGACCAGGCAACGATCGCCCCTACTCCCGCTAGCGCCCCACCCCCTGTCTATCTTGGGGTCCAGGACGGCATTCCAGTCCCCCATTAGAACTAGGCGTGAAGAATCGACTAGGAACGGCCCCAACCGCCGAAAAAAGGAATCCCGCTCCTCCCAGTCGTTGGGCGCATAAACCGCAACGACCCGAAACGAACCACTTTTCACGGCAATATCGGCCACGATTAACCGGCCCTCGGCATCTGTATGCACAAGGTCCACCTTCGCATCGAGAGTCCGTCTAACTAGCAAAGAAACTCCTCTGGCAAGCCGGTCCCCATATGCTGAATAGATGACAAAGTCATCCTCCAGCACACAAGCATCGGACGAGCAAACAAAGTGGGTCTCTTCAATCGCGGCAACATCCACGCTGAAGGACAGGAGATCCCGAAGCAGGCGGGCAGCCTTGCTCCGACCTCTCAAGCCCTTCACATTCAAACTGGCTATCTTAATAGACATTTGCTAGGTCTGCAAAAAGGAAAAATTACAGCAAATAACCTAAGTACATACAGGGCGGAAATCTGCAGCTGACAGGACCCCGACGGATTGTCCCAGGCTTCCTGTACCCAATTCCGTCGTCATCCTCCCGCCCGAGACAATCCCGCCGACGTCCGTGGGATAAATTAATTTTACAGCCCTATATAAGGAGGGATGGAGCAATACCGGGACCCTCCCAGAGCAAAATTGTCGCAATTTTTTTAAATTTACATTTTCCAGTTCCAAAATCCTCATGTTAGGGAAAGCTGCCTTAGCTTCGTATAGATGGTTCCACACTTCTAGTTGGCCCCCAGTTTCCCTTATACAGGTTATAACTCCTGGGGCCTCGGGGAAGTTTCGGGGATCTTCTACACTTTTGCCGTCAACTTGCTCCATCTTATATAGGGACCCTAACAGGGCCTTCCTCTGCTTAGCAAGGCCCTTCTTATATTCGTCCCTATCCACCTTGCAGACCTGCTCCGGGCCTGAAAACGCCTTTTTCTTCTTTTTCTTCTTCTCCCTTGATGGATGAGGGGGGGAAGAAGTGGATGTCTGAGGGGGGGTGGAAAGTGGGCTGATGGGAGAAGTGAAGGGGGAGGGGGAAATAATGCGGATGGGAGAGGAAGAGTGACGTCTGGATCTTTGGGGTTGCTTTATATCTTCAAAAGAGGCGGGGACGGAGATTGCCCTGGTTCTATTCCTCTCTGCCCTACCCCGGTCAGAGTGGCCCTGCGACTGTTCGTCGTCACTTTCTTCCCTTGCTCTTTTGAGGGATGTCTGCCGAGGGGGAGGAATTTCTTCCACCTCCATCTCTATCTCCTGCTGCTTTTTGGGCTGTTTTCGCTGCTGCTGCTGCTGCCTTTCTGGCTGTTGGGGTTTTTGCTGCTGCTGCTTCTTTGGAGATTTTGGGGATTTCTCCGCTCCCTTCTTGGGAGGTTGCACCTCCTTCTCTTGGCTCTTCTTTGATGGAGGAGTCTCCTGAGTGGCCTGGACATTAGGGGACTTCTTACCCCTCGCTACCACCTTCCAGGGTTCCTCCGCCGACTTTGCTGATGATCCCTCGTCTGGGGTCTTCTCCACTGTTGTAGCTGCTACTTCTTTTGTTGCCGCTGTTGTTGTTGCTGCAGATGTTGGTACTATTGGACTCGGTTTTTTGCTTTTTGCAGGGCACTCCTTGGCCATGTGGCCCAAAGTGTCGCAAAACCAACAAAAGGGTCGTCTGCCTTCCACTACCACCAGCATCTTCCTCTGTCTACACATCAGAGTATTCGGCAGGTTTCTATAGTTTTCCTGGTTCACGGTGATCTGTATCTCAAGGTCTCCAGTGGCAATACCAATTTTGCTTGTGAGGGCCTTCACTTCATGTACTTCGCCATATAAGGCAAAGAAGGCCCCCATTCTATCCTCTGATACGTCCGCTGGAACTCCGTGAACCGTCACCTTGGTCCTGCGAGTACCCATATACTCAGTCTGCAGGCGCAGGTTTTTCGTCAAAAGTACACTTCCTGCCAGCTCCTTCGCTTGTTGCTCCGTAGCCAGCAAGATGTCCCACAAGGCGTTAGTTCTCCTTGCGAGAAGCTTGGGGTTTAATTTTAAAGCCTTTAAGGCTTCTTCCATACTGTCCCTGCTGACTCCAATCAACTTCCGCGTTTTAACGTCCGAAGTCAGCAGAGATATAGTCCTTGTCCGGATGTCCTTGAACGCCTCCTCAATGGTCAGAAATTCCGTCCCCTTGAAGGAGTCTTCAAAAAACTTCCTTTGCTCTTTGTAAAAATTGGCATCTTTTGTCATCGGCCTATTTTGTGACCAGGCCGTTTTACTAGGTGACACCGGGTCGTCAACCGGTGTTTTGTTGTTAATATCCGCCATGGTAGGATTTTAAAGTCCTACCACGGCGAACGAAGATAAGGAAATATTCAAAAATAAATAAAAGTGGAAAATAAAACGGGGCAAACAAGGATAATATATAATTCAACAAAGGAGAAAAATGAAAATAAAAGCGGGAAGGGTAGCAAACAGAAAAGAAATAAACGGAAACTGTAAAAACTTAAAATATACGCTAAAACAAAAAATTAAAAAATAAAATTCAAAAGAGTTTTGAAACTGAAAAAGTAAAAAACTTAACTTTCACTCTTCAATGCTAAAACGTCTGGGCAACTGGTTCAGCTTTCAACCAGCTGACAGACAAAAATAAAACAGGTTGTAACTTAATACAAACCCTGCAAACTGTGACCAAAACAATACGGTGAAGCGGTCGACACAAGATTTATTTGCACAAAAAGTACAAATTGTGGCACAAGGCCGAAAAAGGGGAGGGGTAAAGGCTGGTCATTACTTACTATCCTATACCTAGCTAATCAGATTCGCGACCCATTCATACATTACAATTATCTCATTCACCACAAGAACTCATCCGTCGCCATTCAAACCTTCATCCACCATAATACCACATCCACACCAGGGGAACCTACAAAAAACGCGCCCCACACCGTAAAAATTTTGATGATAATAAAATACATTAAAATTCTAATAATGAAAAGATGAGAGTGGGGAGGGAGATGAACCCAATAACAAACTAAAAATTCAACAAATATTTAAACTAAACATAATTCGTGTTAGTAGGGACCGTCCAACCCTCAAAATAGAGAGGCCGCTGTATTCTGCCGATAAGGCAAAATCAAGAAGCACTCTCGCTAAGGGAGTGGGAAGGAGAAAAATAACACGGGCGTGGGGAAATAAAAGGCTGAGCCAGTCGAGATAAAATTGGGGGGTTAAAAAACAAACTGGGGAGGTTGGGAATCTCGACTGGATCATAACATAAGAGATCACCGGGAACAGGTTAGGAACACATTTACTCACATTAACTAGGTACACTTAAGCTTGTCTAACCTAACCAAGGGGAGGGTTCCACAGGAAACCACCCCGATGTAACTTTGGTTGACCTAGAAAAGAAAATCAAGGCTAGCCCCGTTCAAACGAACCAAGCTCGCCGCTTTTACCCACCTTTCGCTAAAGACTGTCGAATGTAATCGTTTTCTATCAGTTCTAATCTTCATCTTGAGCTGGTGCTCAAAGAATCGGATCAGATCCTGATAAGAAAGCTGATTGCCTCGCAAGACTTCCTCCTTGCGCGTCGTCCAAATCACCATTCGGGCCGTGGCTAGCAGCATCAGAAACACCATCCGTTTCACCCCGGAATACGGGGGCGACACATTGTCACACGCGTATGCACGATCAATGGACACGAGTTCTTCGGGAGCGAGACGAGCCGTCAGCTCGCCGACATGGTCCCATAAGGGGCGGACCCGGGGGCAATGGTAGAAGGCGTGCGAAGCCGTTTCTTCTAATCCAAGGCCACACCGTTCACAGTCTGGCAAGTCCGCCAAGCCCCATATGAAAGCCTTGTCGTTGAGAGGCAGCCGATTCCGAGCCAATCGCCAGGTAAGCGAAAACTCAGTGTTACTGAGATAATCCGCCGCTGGCGCCCAAGACCAGTAGGAGCGATACTCCTCCTCCGAACAGTCGAGCGTATCACGTAGAAGATCCTTCGCGCGACCCTCCACTAATCCCCGATAGAAGACCTTCCTAGGCCGTGAAAGGTCACTGGACCGCGGAATAGCCCTCAAGGCTGACCGACACTCGCTGAGGAAAAGCGATTCATCTCGAGACCTACAATGGCGCTCGGACTTCGAGATGGGGGGATTGATTGTAAGGCGAGGGAAGGCGTCCCTAACAATCCCCTCCAGAATCGGATCTCCTCCAGTCAATGCGCGGCGTAGGAAAGACAACCGAGAGGCACGGATGTGACTCTGCAAGTGTGGCATTCCCAGCCCCCCATGACACGGACGTTTGGTGCAGACTCGTCTGTCGACCCTGTTCGCGCGCCCCCCCCATAAAATGGAGGATAGCGCTTGCTCGAGCGCCTTTCTCTGGGCCTTACAGAGAGGAAGTACTGACAAGCGGTAAAGAATCAGGGGGAAAATGTATGTAACACACACCTCCGCCCTGCCCTTTACGGACAACCTCCGTCGATTCCAAGTCTTACCGGCAGAAACGACCTTTGCTAGTACTTCAGACCAATTTTTCTTCAGCTGGAGGTCGGGTCCAAACCACACCCCAAGAATGCGGACAGGACCGTCCGTCCAACCGAAGCGGCCTGGAAGATCACGCCCCTTCCAGGCACCTAACCGCAAGCCGGAAGACTTGTCGCGGTTTATCTTGGCCCCTGTCACCTTCTCGTACCGATCAAGCGCCTTCTGCACCGCCTCAATATCGCTAAGGGACGACACGAAAGCGGATACGTCATCGGCGTACGCGGAAACCCTGGCTCGAGACCCTCCAGGAACGGCGATCCCGCGTAGGGCCGGACTGCACGCCTCGTCCTTCAGCCGGCGCAGGAGAGGCTCCAACGCCAAAGCATAAAGGAGAGGCGACAGCGGACAACCCTGACGAACCGACCTCGACAGAACAAAAGCGCCCGACAACTTTCCGTTCACCTGTACCACAGCACTGGGGGAGCGATACAGGAGGCTAATCCAGCGGCAGAAGTCGGGTGCGAATCCGGCGGCCTGCAGGACAGTAGCAAGGTAGCGATGGTCGACCCTATCAAATGCCTTGGACTGATCCAAATTGATCAGCGCGGCTTCTTCGTCGTCTTTTACGCCCTCTAGGATCGTGCGGATCAAATGCAGGTTGCTCTGAATTGTTCGGCCCCTCACAGAAAAAGTCTGCTCAGGTCCCAACAGAGACTCGGCAACTGACTGCAAACGCTCCTGCAGGATCTTGGCCATAATCTTTAACTCTGTGTTTAGCAGAGTTATGGGCCTATAATCATCTAGTTTCCCCCCAACACCCTTGCCCTTTTTCAACAGAGTGATCACACCCCTGGAAATGCGATTGGGGATGGACCCCGACCGAAACCAGTTGTTGAACACTGCTGTCAAAATCGGAACAAAGATGTGCGACAGCCTCAAGTACAATTCGTAAGGCAAACCATCCAGACCGGGCGACTTGCCTCTGCCGACCTTCTTCAGTGCCTCGTAGACTTCGCCCTCCGTGATCTCTCCCTCGCAGCTAGCTGCTTCAGTCGGCTCAAGCCGAGGAAAGTCAGCCAAATAGCTGCGAAACTCCTCCTCACGGAGACCAGGCTCCTTGGTAAAGCGGCTCTCGAAATGCCGCCGAAACGCCTCGCACATGTCGTCAGTCGACCGCAGAGTACGCCCCTCCGGGGTTTCGACTTGACGAATGCAACGATCACCACCTCGACGGACTTCTTCCCGACGCAGATCTGCGCCCAGGTTCACAGCTTCGTTAGACATCTTACTTAACTTATGCCTAATTACCTGACCCATGTAGCGGTCGCTATTCGAACGCTGCAGGGCCTCCCTAGCTACGGCTATCTCTAGGGGATCCCCCCCAGCCTCCGCCCGGGAAAAATTAGACTTAAGTGTCTTCACCTTGTCAGCTTTATCTAGAGCGAGCCGTTTGCTGAACTCAGTGGTGAAAGACCTAATTCTATCCTTAAGTTTCTCCCACCACCTATTCCCGATAACCGCCCCCACTAGCTCCCGCTGCACGAATTTAATTAGCTGCTCCTGGAAGTCCCGCCTGTCCAGTAAAGACAGATTGAACTTCCAGTAACCAGCCATTCTAGGCCTATGTTCTAACGCCACACGGGCACAAACGAGTTTGTGATCCGTGTAGCCTACCCAGTGGAACGTGGGACAATCTAACAAGTCTATGTCGGCTCTACGAACTAACATTCTGTCAATGTAGCTAACTACTTTGTCAGACGGCCAGCTAAGAGCCCACGTCCACATTTTCCCGCTGGGATGATCGACCCGGTATCTATCGACGAGACCATAATCGCCAATCAGATCGACCAGGCAACGATCGCCCCTACTCCCGCTAGCGCCCCACCCCCTGTCTAACTTGGGGTCCAGGACGGCATTCCAGTCCCCCATTAGAACTAGGCGTGAAGAATCGACTAGGAACGGCCCCAGCCGCCGAAAAAAGGAATCCCGCTCCTCCCAGTCGTTGGGCGCATAAACCGCAACGACCCGAAACGAACCACTTTTCACGGCAATATCGGCCACGATTAACCGGCCCTCGGCATCTGTATGCACAAGGTCCACCTTCGCATCGAGAGTCCGTCTAACTAGCAAAGAAACTCCTCTGGCAAGCCGGTTCCCATATGCTGAATAGATGACAAAGTCATCCTCCAGCACACAAGCATCGGACGAGCAAACAAAGTGGGTCTCTTCAATCGCGGCGACATCCACGCTGAAGGACAGGAGATCCCGAAGCAGGCGGGCAGCCTTGCTCCGACCTCTCAAGCCCTTCACATTCAAACTGGCTATCTTAATAGACATTTGCTAGGCCTGCAAAAAAAGAAAAATTACAGCAAATAACCTAAGTACATACAGGGCGGAAATCTGCAGCTGACAGGACCCCGACGGATTGTCCCAGGCTTCCTGTACCCAATTCCGTCGTCATCCTCCCGCCCGAGACAATCCCGCCGACGTCCGTGGGATAAATTAATTTTACAGCCCTATATAAGGAGGGATGGAGCAATACCGGGACCCTCCCAGAGCAAAATTGTCGCAATTTTTTTAAATTTACATTCTCTAGTTCCAAAATTCTCATATTAGGGAAAGCTGCCTTAGCTTCGTATAGATGGTTCCACACTTCTAGTTGGCCCCCAGTTTCCCTTATACAGGTTATAACTCCTGGGGCCTCGGGGAAGTTTCGGGGATCTTCTACGCTTTTGCCATCAACTTGCTCCATCTTATATAGGGACCCTAACAGGGCCTTCCTCTGCTTAGCAAGGCCCTTCTTATATTCGTCCCTATCCACCTTGCAGACCTGCTCCGGGCCTGAAAACGCCTTTTTCTTCTTTTTCTTCTTCTCCCTTGATGGATGAGGGGGGGAAGAAGTGGATGTCTGAGGGGGGGTGGAAAGTGGGCTGATGGGAGAAGTGAAGGGGGAGGGGGAAATAATGCGGATGGGAGAGGAAGAGTGACGTCTGGATCTTTGGGGTTGCTTTATATCTTCAAAAGAGGCGGGGACGGAGATTGCCCTGGTTCTATTCCTCTCTGCCCTACCCCGGTCAGAGTGGCCCTGCGACTGTTCGTCGTCACTTTCCTCCCTTGCTCTTTTGAGGGATGTCTGCCGAGGGGGAGGAATTTCTTCCACCTCCATCTCTATCTCCTGCTGCTTTTTGGGCTGTTTTCGCTGCTGCTGCTGCTGCTGCCTTTCTGGCTGTTGGGGTTTTTGCTGCTGCTGCTTCTTTGGAGATTTTGGGGATTTCTCCGGTCCCTTCTTGTGAGGTTGCCCCTCCTTCTCTTGGCTCTTTTTGGATGGAGGAGTCTCCTGAGTGGCCTGGACATTAGGGGACTTCTTACCCCTCGCTACCACCTTCCAGGGTTCCTCCGCCGACTTTGCTGATGATCCCTCGTCTGGGGTCTTCTCCACTGTTGTAGCTGCTACTTCTTTTGTTGCCGCTGTTGTTGTTGCTGCAGATGTTGGTACTATTGGACTCGGTTTTTTGCTTTTTGCAGGGCACTCCTTGGCCATGTGGCCCAAAGTGTCGCAAAACCAACAAAAGGGTCGTCTGCCTTCCACTACTACCAGCATCTTCCTCTGTCTGCACATCAGAGTATTCGGCAGGTTTCTATAATTTTCCTGGTTCACGGTGATCTGTATCTCAAGGTCTCCAGTGGCAATACCAATTTTGCTTGTGAGGGCCTTCACTTCATGTACTTCGCCATATAAGGCAAAGAAGGCCCCCATTCTATCCTCTGATACGTCCGCTGGAACACCGTGAACCGTCACCTTGGTCCTGCGAGTACCCATATACTCAGTCTGCAGGCGCAGGTTTTTCG
Organism: Acanthosepion esculentum; assembly: GCA_964036315.1. NCBI lineage: Eukaryota > Metazoa > Mollusca > Cephalopoda > Sepiida > Sepiidae > Acanthosepion > Acanthosepion esculentum. Next base: position 64,908,456 of record OZ038481.1, on the reverse strand, counting down.
TCAAAAGAACACTTCCTGCCAGCTCCTTCGCTTGTTGCTCCGTAGCCAGCAAGATGTCCCACAAGGCGTTAGTTCTCCTTGCGAGAAGCTTGGGGTTTAATTTTAAAGCCTTTAAGGCTTCTTCCATACTGTCCCTGCTGACTCCAATCAACTTCCGCGTTTTAACGTCCGAAGTCAGCAGAGATATAGTCCTTGTCCGGATATCCTTGAACGCCTCCTCAATGGTCAGAAATTCCGTCCCCTTGAAGGAGTCTTCAAAAAACTTCCTTTGCTCTTTGTAAAAATTGGCATCTTTCGTCATCGGCCTATTTTGTGACCAGGCCGTTTTACTAGGTAACACCGGGTCGTCAACCGGTGTTTTGTTGTTAATATCCGCCATGGTAGGATTTTAAAGTCCTACCACGGCGAACGAAGATAAGGAAATATATATATTCAAAAATAAATAAAACTGGAAAAACGGGGCAAACAAGGATAATATATAATTCAACAAAAGAGAAAAATGAAAATAAAAAGCGGGGGAGGGTAGCAAACAGAAAAGAAATAAACGGAAACTGTCAAAACTTAAAATATACGCTAAAACAAAAAATTAAAAATAAAATTCAAAAGAGTTTCGAAACTGAAAAAGTAAAAACTTAACTTTCACTCTTCAATGCTAAAACGTCTGGGCAACTGGTTCAGCTTTCAACCAGCTGACAGACAAAAATATAACAGGTTGTAACTTAATACAAACCCTGCAAACTGTGACCAAAACAATACGGTGAAGCGGTCGACACTAAAATTAGCTGCAGAAAATCTGCTCTTTAATAGGTGCTCGCATATGGCGGAACCGAGGGGGTTTGGGACGAGTTCATTCAACGGCAAGGTGTGGTTCCTGATTTTGGTAGGAACGTGTTGTTTAATTCTCATGTCCAGGCTTTGTGTCGTCCTTCATATGTAGTCAGCCCCGCAACTACAACCATATTTATCAATTATAGAATTAATTTGATGAAGAGGGAGAACGTCTTTACACACTGGACGAATCATGGGCCGAGTTTGAAAAACTATCCGGACCTCAGCAGAGAAAAAACAGCGACGAACACTTGATGAAATTTGTCTAACTATACTTTCACATTTGGTTCCAATCCAAGGCAATCTGAGATAAACTGGACACTTTTTAACAACACAGAGTTTGGCACTTCTGAACACCTCAATTTTGTTACGGATGACCAAATGGACAGTGTTAGGTGGATAACCTAAACCGCATAGGGTATCCTAGACAAAATTGATCTCGTCGTCCAAGAAGGACTCTGAACAGATCTTTTATGCCCTATGCAGGAGGGTTCTGATAATGTTTATCTTACGTTTTGTGGGGCAAAAGGAGTCCCAACGCGTGTACAATCCCGCAAAAGTTGGTTTCCTGTAAACAGAGGTAAGAAAACTTGTTGGTGTTCGATGTACTAATACATCTAAAAGGCCAATTGACAATTGGATTCCTTCTCAACGGTGAACCTTAGTGCTGGATGGATACCATTTAGAAAAGAAAGAAACTGATCCGCCTCAACATCGTTGTTGAATAAACAAAAAGTATCATCAACATACCAACAATATAGTTGAGGGCAAAGTGCATTTTCCCGTATTCTTTCTTCGTGAAAGCCCACAAATATGTTAGTTAGAGCTGGACCCAAAGGAGAACCCATAGCGACCCCGTCAATCTGTCGAAACATGGCGTTGAAACTAAATTCAACAGAAGACTTGGCAAATTTCATCAACTCAACAAATGCCGACTCCGGAATACTTGGTGGAGACAAAGAACTACGATAAAGCATATCACAGCAAATATCTATAGTTTCCATAAGAGGGACACAGGTGTATAGAGAACAGATGTCGAAGGAACACCGAAGAAGATAAATTTTGGATACAGTCGACAAAGAAAAATGAATCCTTTATGCAAAATCCACTCAAGCACTGCAACACAGGTTCCAAAAGCTTTGAGAGCCATTGTGCTACCTTCTGTTGGGCTGAACCAACCATTGATAAAATTTGTCTTAATGGTACACCATCCTTGTGGATTTTTGGGAGCCCATACAGCCGTGGACGAATCGACTCGGACGGACGAATTTCATTGGCAGTTTCTTGTGGACGCACGCCAGTCTAACAATTTCAGAAGAAATTTCTGAAATTTTACTTTAGCTGAAGTAGTTCTATCACATGTATCTGCTGATCCTAGCTTGGTAAATTTAGAAGTATCTTCTAAAATCGAAGACATCTTAGCTATGTAATCAGCTCGGTCTAAAATAACAACTCCAGCACCTGTATCTGGTCTGGAAATTATTAGATCATAATTGTTCCTCAAGGAATTGATCACTCGCTGATATTCAGCTTTCCATTTCGATTCAGAAGTAGTCTACCACTCCGTCCCTTCAGCCCCTCAACCTCCGGCGTCTCCCTCTTTGGGTTGAGGCACCCACTCGGTCCGAACCGAACTTAGGGGTAACTGGCCGTACGCTCCCTGAGTACCCGTAGATTGTTCGACCGGTCAATTGGTCAAGTCCCTCTCGCTGCCCACGTTGTGTTAGTTTTTAGATCCAGTAAGCGGGGTGTTGTCCATACGTCTACGGTCGATTGGAGATGTAGGCACGGCTGTGAAGGTGGGCGGCAGGAAAATTAGAATGTGGCGAAAAAAAAGGAAATAATATCTGCAGAAGCCGAACAACAATGGGTAAAATATTGATGTCTTTTATATAAGGAAACAACAACAGTAGAAAAGATTACAGAAAGGATAGAAAAGCAATTAACATAAGAAAAGAGGACTACTCCTCTACCAATTTTCCAACAGAGAGAGGTGTGTGTGTGATTAACTCGTTCCAAATCGACTTGGGAGGATGTGTGGCTCATAATTCCAGCCCTACGTGGATGTGTAGCTTTTCAGTTTGTTGTCGTAAATGACAAACGTTAGGTTTCAGCGGCTTTTCAATGCGACTGCTACAACGACGATGATATTTCTTGAAGTCCTTATCTCTGACTCGTCACTGGACCGACTCACTGCGACGACAGTCTCTCTACTCTCTCGACGACAGTCTCTTTCATCTCTTCGAGAATTCTCTCCCGATTCTCTCGACGACTGTCTCTTTCGCCTGGCCTCTTCTGTCTGTCTTTCTCGTCGCCCTTACTCGTCAGCCTTTCTCGTCGGCCTTGTAGCACCGCGATCCATAACGGTCGCCTGCGGGTGCCCATGCACGTGACGGCATGCTGCGACGACGATGTGCCGACCAATCGCAGTCTCTCCCGCCTCTTCGAGAATTATCTCCCGTCTACTCGAGAATTCTCTCCCAACTGTCCCATTCCGTCTGTCTTTCTCGTCAGCCTTTCTCGTCGGCCTTACTCGTCTACCTTTCTCAGCTGCATTTCTCGTCTGCTTTTCTCGTTGGCCTTTCTCATCTGCCTGTAGCACCGCGACCCGTAACGGTCGCTGCGGGTGCCCACGCACGTGATGGCACGCAGTGACAACGATGTGCCGACCGATCGCGGTCTCTCCCATCTCTTCGAGAATTCTCTCCCAACTCTTATTAGCAAAATCTCGAGTTAATATAGCAACCGAAGGTTATAAGTCAGGTTGTTCAGGCGCTTAACATGAGTGTCGCCATAATCACGTGTATTTGCAAAGCTTCTGTTGCTTACTCGGATCTATTTCAAATCTCTTAGTGGATAAAATTAAATCGTTCATTCCAATTGTCTTTTCGATGACCAAATTCAGCGGATACAAATTATGTTTAGATTAGATTTCGCTAGCGGTAAACATACCCTGATCTTACCTCCCCGGTCCAATTTACTTCAATATGTTTTTATCAAAAATATTGTTTTCGCCTATTTCTTTTTTGATGACCCAAATTAAATATCGCCTCCTGCCCTTTGCATTTGTTTATAAACAAGTCTTCGCCAACCCGATTTGAAATTCACTCGTTATCCATTAGCTGTCTTAGGTTTCATATATCATTGTTCTAGATTCTTTCCTATTAATAGCGCTGACACAGTTAACTTCACGGAAGATCGTGTTTTCCATTTTTCAATCAATAAACGTTATATTTGCGTGTGTGCATTCATGTGGGTGTGTGCGTCAACCTCTCTCTGTTACAGTAGCAACAGAGGAACTGGAAAACATATGTGCAGAATTATTTAACTGGGCTTTCAAATCACAAACAGCATCCTCAGAAGTAGGAGACAGTCTTGCCAACTGGGGATAGAAGACCTCGAACTCTGAAAAAATCTTCTCCTTATCGGGCATAGAGGGTGGGATGCAAAAGTCCAACCCATGAGCAAGAACAAACGATTCTAGTTCGGTTAATTCATGAGAGGACAAATTAACAATATTGTTTAAATTAGGTTCCGCTGTAACTCCATACTTCTTGTGAACCAAACTTTTCAACTTAGCATCAAACTTTTGTGACAATTTAACACACTCTCGTTGATGGACCCAACCCAAAAACCTACAGAAACTTACCCAATCAAAAAAGGAAAGTAAGAGCACCATAACCCTGCTTTTGCACAAGGAAGGCTTAAAGAGGAGATTTTGTGCAGCTAATTTTAGTGTGCACCGGTTCACCGTGTTGCCCCGGTCACGCTCGTTATTTCACCTTAAGGTGCTGGAGACGCTTTACATCGGGTCCAGAAAGCCTTCCTTATGCAAACAACGTGACTGTTTGTTTGGGCTCGCTGTCATTTGCCTCTAGCTCCTTTTGCTAATTTTTTTTTTCTCCTCCTCCACATTTCCTTTTCATTGTACATTTTACAGTGCTTTTTCATTTAAATTAAATATCCCGTTGGAAGCCTGAAGAGCGGGAGCGAAACCGGTTGCTTCGCCCGTTTTTAATATGTCTAGTAATATCAAGTTGCATACTTTTATTGCTGTGATAAAATTCTTTACCTTCAAAAATATCTTTATATATATATATATATATATATATATATATATATATATATATATATATATATTGACAATATTAGTGGTGAATATACACATACATACGCAATTATATATACACATACATATATGTATAAAAATAATTCCAAGAGGATATGATCCAGGTAGAACTCGATGTCCATGACAGAGTAAGGATATAATAAAAAGACTTAAACACTAATATTCCATGGTCATAATTTATTCCATTGGAATCGTAAGAACGATCCAATTCATCAGACCTACAGATTCAAAAAGAAAACAGAAAAACAACTCCGGGAAAAATTGGTGAGAGTATGTGTGAGAGTGTGGGGCGACCTGTGATCTATATAGAGGGGTAACAGACGAGAGAGGCAGGGAGGTCCAAAGGTGGAGGGGGCATTAAAATCTAACAGAGAGAAGATTTAAAGAGGGGTTTCAGTGAGAAAAGAGTGCGTATTTTCAAACGTCCGAAGATATACCGGAAGAGTGTACATTTCTTGGCGACACACACACCCCATAGGCGATAAAATCTTATACTCCCGCCCAGACCCCTACAACGCATACATACACACACATACACACACATCTATATCTATATATATATATATATATATATATATATATATATATATATATATATATATATATACATCTGCACGCCTAGGACAACCGATTTCAAAACCAATGCTAGATTCGCTATAATGAGATAATGGAAAAGTTTAGGTAAGATAACATTAGAAAGATTTTAGGATTCCCTGAAGTTAAGTGGAGAGGGCGCTCGGAAACATATTGTCTAGCCGGGCCAAGCCATAAACTTAACAATATAGATAATTCTAATATATAACCCTGCAAATCACAACTTACTCATCCACATCCACACGGATCTATTCACGTACGGACATCATCTCATACACACTCTTTAATGAGTCAAGTGATCACACACACCCACCTCAGTATACACGCTCACGCATGCCCTATTCACTCCCTATATATATATATATATACACACACAAATATTCATATATATACATTCATATATATATATATATATATATATATATATATATATATATATATATATATATATTCATATATATACATTCATATATATATATATACATTCATATATATATGTACATTCATATAAATATACATTCATATATATATATATATATATATATGCATACATTCATACATACATACATATATATATATATCTATATATCTATATATATATACATACACACACATACACACACACACTCACACACACATACATATATATATATATATATACATATGTAATTTGCCTATCTTCTGATGATAACTCACGGTTGAAACTCGAGTAATATTATTCATTTTTTATAATATATACATTCATATATATATATATATATATATATATATATATATATATATATATATATATATATATGTGCGTGTGTGTGTGTGTGTACATTCATGTATATATATGTATATGTATATATATATAAATATATATATATACATACAATCTTATACATGTATACATTTATATAATTTTATACATTCATATATGTATACATTCATATATATATATATATATATATATATATATATATATATATATATATATATATATATATATATATAATTCAAAAATACGCTTTTAAGTAGGCGCCCGAGGGGGTCGTCAGTGATGTTTTGACTTGGTTCATCAGGGAGTTTCGGGTCTTTCAACATCATACTCCCCATCACCAAATCGACCCAATCAGGGGAGATCTAACCCTGATTCCCCCTCACTTTTAAAACGCTAACAGTTACTCTGGCCTTTTTAAAGAGTTCTACGAAGAAAGACCACGTATTCCGCACATCCGATTGCCTGTTTGTACAACCAATCAGCTGCGCGAACTATTTTTAAATGGCCCGCAGTGGGGACTAGCTTTTTTTTTTGGTGGATAGCAGCTTCAATGGATAACCAAGGAGGTAATCTTTAATATTCCTAAGTTTAATCCCTTCCCTAAGTGTTGCATCGTTTAAATATTGCCGGTTGTATTTTATTTGTTTTTGGGGGGGAATTAAACTCAACCCTACTATTACATTTATCGTTTACCCGATTCTTAAAAAAAAAAAAAAAAAATTGTTACAGGTTAACTTTAACTGGATTGGTTTTATTCGCTATATTTAAATAATTGTCCATGAACATAGTATATTTCTTTACACACAATAATAAAATTAGAAAGAAAATCGATAAAGTAAAGTAAGCAACATAATATTCCTTACCATTAAACTATTTACAAATTTAAGGTCGTTTAAATACAGTAGACTACGAAATGCTCCTGGAATAATTATTATACTTCACATTATAAAACTACACACACACACACACACACACACACATGTATACATATATGAATCGCTTAAAAGTAAACCCTATAAACTAATAATATAGAATAGAAATAATATACAAACGATTTAACAAAAAAAAAAAAAAAAAAAAAAAAAACCGAGAGAAAAAACTCTATAAATACATTATGTACGTGTTATAATTCCGATTAAAAAAAAACAAAAAAAAACGCTTAAGGTAAATAGTAATTTAAACTACCGCTTATAAAAAGGGTTTAACATGAAAATATATACAAATAACACAATTTACCAATTGACATATGTTCGTTGACTGTACCTGTACAAATAAAGTCATGTATTTAAACATATATATATATATATATATATATATATATATATATATATATATATATATATATATATATATATATACACATACATACACACATATATGAAAACGCTGTCAATATTATGTTACTATTATATAATAATTATTTACAGATTTAACTGGCTTAATAATTTTACTTTGTAGTCCAAGAGCTATCACGCTTAATCCATAACCATTTTGCTGTCCTTTCTGCTGTATTAGTTATGGTCCGAATGGCCTTTCTTTTGTTAGCACCTGCTAAGCCAATATCAGTTAGGGCTTTGCAAAGCGACCTTGCAGCAAAACCCCTTACACCCACCTCGATTGGTAAACAGCTTGATTTCCATCCATTGTTTTTACAACTCGTTTTTAATTCGTCGTATTTTAACATCTTCCGTTCGTGGGCTTCTTCTGCATGCTCTTCCCATGGCACTGTCAGTTCCCACATTATTACTTTCTTAATATTGTTAGAGAAAAATACTAAATCTGGGCGTAAAGATGTTTGCACGATGTGGTCGGGGAATTTTAATCTTTTCCCTAAGTCGACCCTTAATTCCCAGTCCGTTGCTGGTGACAGGATATTTGCTATGTTCTTGTTCTTTTTGGGGGGTTTCTCACCAGCTCTATGAAACTCTATGGCTCTTTTATCTAGGTTTAAGGTATTATTGCTGATGGCCGTACTAACTGTCTTTGCTATATCCTTTAATATTTCATCATGCCTCCATCTATACCTGCCTTCCGTTAGGGCTGTCTTACAGCTACTTAGAATATGCTTTAGAGTTCCATGACACGAACACAATTGGCATAGTGGCGATTCTGTTTCATACCATAGGTGGAGGTTGGTAGGACTGGGAAGGATGTCATATACAGTCTTAATAAGGAATTTTATGTTGATATCATTATTCCATATGTCCGACCATTTTATTTTCCTGTAAATAATAGATTCCCAATTAGTCCACGCACCTTGTTGCCTTAGTGCTACCATCTTTGCTACCCTTTTCTCCTCCTCACCTTTGCGTACTTCTTCTTGTATTAAAAGGTTCTTTTCTTTACCTTTAGCTCTATCCACCCGAATGGTAGGAAAAAACCCTAAGCCTGCTCGTCCCGTAGCCACAGCGCCTAATATGGCCTTTTCGCGGAGCCTTTCTTTCGCGACACGCAATTCGTTCTCTACTCTCCATTTCCTTCCTGAGTGGATTTCAATGCCTGCTCCAGCCACCTTTGGGTCTTTGGATAACTTGTACTGCATTATTGTTCTGATTTTGGTGACTTTGAACTCCTCTACTAGACTTCTAAAAGGAAGTTGCAGAGCATTGGTATTACCGTATAGAGCAGCACTAGTTAAACTCTTCGGTAAACCTAACCATCTTCGGAGTCGCATGTTAATCCTTTTTTCTAACTGTTCTATATGAGATGTTGTAAACTCATAGATAGACAATGGCCATAGGATTTTGGGAAGAATGGCATGCTGATAAATCCAAGCTTTAAATCGGCCTGGTAAACCGGACTTATCAACCCTGATTAACGAAGTCTCTAGTTTGTCTTTTGTTTCTTGGATTGCTGTTGTGTCTTTTAGAGAGTGATCTATTCGTTTTCCCAGGCTTTTTACGGGCTTTTCCCTAATTGTTGGTATGTCTCCCCCGGATAGTCTGAATCGCTCCTTATCTAATACGTTCCCTTTCCTTAAAACGAGTGATCTCGATTTCACGGGGTTGAAACTCATTCGGGCCCATGTGATATGCTTTTCAATCCCCTTTAGCAGCCATCTCGCGCCAATAACGGATGTAGTTGTTATCGTCATATCATCCATATAGGCTCTTATAGGAGGTTGCCTTAGTCCCGACCTAGTGACCGGCCCTTTACATTCTGTTTCTGCCGCTTTAATTAGCATGTTCATGGCTAAACAGAAGAGGGTCGCTGAGATTGTACATCCCGTTATGATGCCTTTCTCCAATTTATGCCATGCCGACGCAGTATTTTCTGATAATGTTCTCAATTGGAAATTGTTGTAGTAATCAGAAATTAATTCAGTTATTTTACTTGGTACATAATGGCGGTGGAGAGCGGCTTCCACTAGTTTATGTGGTATTGATCCGTAGGCGTTTTTAAGATCTAACCACACGATTGCTATATCGCCCCTATTTCTCTTCGCTTCTTTTAATAGTTGCGACACAACCCCTATATGCTCCATACATCCCGGCATTCCTGGTACTCCACCTTTTTGTACAGAGGTATCTATGTATTCATTTTTAAGAAGGAAATCTACCAAGCGTCGGTTTAAGATGCTGAAAAATATTTTACCCTCCGTGTTCAACAGGGAGATGCATCTGAATTGCTCTATCTTTCTGGATTTCTCCTCTTTAGGGATCCAAATGCCTTCAGAGTGTCTCCATTGTCCTGTTATTTTCCCTCTTCTCCAAATAACTTTCAGTAACTTCCATAACATTCGACGGAGTTTTGGACAACGTTTGTAAACTGTGTAAGGCACTCCGTTTGAACCTGGTGTTGATGCCGTTCTGGCTGCTGTAATGACTGAATTAATTTCCATCCAAGTTGGTTCTTTCAAGTCAAAAGGCGTTGATGGTGTATTAGGATTTATCAGGGACGTATTTTCTACAAGATCTAGCTGTCTGTTTGGATCACTCAGAGTTTCTTGGAGGAAAGCATTAATTTCACTGGGGGTACTCTCCAAGTGTCCACTTCGATTTTCCCCTAACAGCTTCTTTGTAAAATTGAATGGATTAGAAAGAAATGCCATCCGTTTCTTCGCCCTTTCTTTCCTCCCTCGTCTATGCCATTCTGCTCTACGTAACGACTTCATATTTAAACGAATTAGGTCTCGAAGCTCCCGTAACGGTTGTCTTTCTTCGGGTTTCGCGATTTTGTATTGTTTCCGAAGAGTTTTGAGTTCTGACCTAAATTGTTTAATTTTCTTTGTTTTTAAATTAAAATTTAAATTGTTTCTATTTTCTTTGCTAATACCTTTCTTTTCCTTCCGATCCTCATATCCAAATTTTCCTGCTGCATAACTAATGATGATTTTGGACATTGTCGTTAGTCGTTTATCCACCGAGCCTCTTGATGTTATTTTAAGGATCTCGCTGATGTCCACGTCGAATTCGTGCCAGTCGTGTTTATTACTGGCTGGGGGCCATTTTATCTTTCTTCGAAATGGGGTATCAGGCCCTACTTGAACCTCTGCTTGGAGGGACTGGGCACTGTGGTGAGCTTCCCGGCCCTGCGCCTCCTGCGTCTCACCAGGAAAAATTCCTGCGCGCTGCTGTTGGTTCGACCGCGCCTGACACCTCATTTTTGTCTGATGGATTTTAAGGCCGCGCATGTTTTTACATATTTTTCCACATGGGCATATCAGTCTCGTTGTCCATAAATTCGTAGCTTGGTTCGTTTCCGTTTCATCCGGCCTAATGGGGATCTCATTCTCCCCCCCTCTCGGGATCCCCTGGGGGTATTTATTCGAATGAGTTTCTGTAGCGTTTTCAGAGTTGCGTAAGTCGGGTTGCTACCCAGAAATACAGTTTGTGGTCTCTCCTCACCGTCAATTGGCTTTCCAATTTGTCAACCAGTCTATTCCTGGTTCGTCGTCCGGTCTGTTCCCGGATGTCACTGTTAAAACAGTAGGAAGAATAATTCAAAAATACGCTTTTAAGTAGGCGCCCGAGGGGGTCGTCAGTGATGTTTTGACTTGGTTCATCAGGGAGTTTCGGGTCTTTCAACATCATACTCCCCATCACCAAATCGACCCAATCAGGGGAGATCTAACCCTGATTCCCCCTCACTTTTAAAACGCTAACAGTTACTCTGGCCTTTTTAAAGAGTTCTACGAAGAAAGACCACGTATTCCGCACATCCGATTGCCTGTTTGTACAACCAATCAGCTGCGCGAACTATTTTTAAATGGCCCGCAGTGGGGACTAGCTTTTTTTTTTTGGTGGATAGCAGCTTCAATGGATAACCGAGGAGGTAATCTTTAATATTCCTAAGTTTAATCCCTTCCCTAAGTGTTGCATCGTTTAAATATTGCCGGTTGTATTTTATATATATGTGTGTGTGTGTATTTGAATATATATATATATATATCAATATATATAGATATATATGAATAAATATATATAAATTTATATATTATATATATATGAATGTATATATGAATATATATATATGATTGTATATATATATTCATATATATATATATGTATACATTCATATATATGTATATATATACATTCATATATATATATATATATATATATATATATATATGTAAATTTATATGCCTATATATATATATATATATATATATATATATATATATATATATATATATATATATATGTATATATATATATAATATCTTACATTGATTGCACAACTGGGAGTTTCATACTTTCTGCATTCGTCAGGTGCATTATTTTTGGTTAACACCGCTTCTATATTATTTCTGTTTATCGTGAGATATTTTATTGTAGTGGTGGATTATTATTGTTGTTAATATATTTAAATGAATCGTAGTTGAATTTTGGATTTGAATTTACGCCCAGATTAGCATTTAAGATTGAATATATGGTTGGAAATAAGAATTGTAAATTCTGATTTGAAGAAACGCCGTTCTTATCAAAAGGAATAAATAAGAAAACCACTTGGAAATCAATGGGGGGAACGCTGTTTTCTCCGTGAAAATCAATAAAGTAGTTAATAATATTATTAATATTAATATTATTAAACTATATTAGAATAGTGATATCAATAATGATAAAATATGACGTGATAAAATAAAATTAAAATTAATGTACTAATAAAAATAATATAAAATAAAATGGAAGCATATAAACATGTAAATAGATAAATAGAGCAAATAAATAGAGAAAATAAATAAATAAAAATAATAAATGCAAGTAAAAACAAATAAGTAAATAAACACGTTACTAATAGTGAGATTTAAGATAGGAGAAAAGACAAAAGACAAAAAATACTAATAAAAATGGTAGAGATAAGATAATGGAAATAATGTATTAGCAAAAAAGTTAAATGCGTTACAGTCTAATATTAACAATAATTGTATAATAAAGGTAGCAAAAAGTAAAAATACATTTGTCGTTTAATGGACAGAGTTTTTTTTTTCTACAATTGCAATTATTAGTTGCGGGAATGTTGTTGTTTTTAAGGTTGTTGAAGTATCTGATTAGAATGAAATAGTTGTGCTGTGCTATATACTGGTCGATATTTGTAGCACAACTGTAACTAACTTTGACGTTGTTTTGTTGAAAATCTTATTTACCGTTGGGGAATGATTGAAGTGCATATGGATTAAATTTTTAAAAATTCCGATATTAGTTTTGACGTTTTGTTGAAGAGTGGGTTAAATCATGTAATATTACATTTGCGACGTTTTTTGTTTGTTGGTGTCATTATTGTTATTGGCTAAAAATAATTTAATTTTATGGTTACTATGTTCTAGTGCTTGTACGTATTTGTCTTTATGTTTGTCAAAAATGTCGTTATTGCTAGAGTTGGGGGACAGCCTAAATTGGACTGACTTATGTAAATTATTCAGCATTCTAGGATGGTGGTTGGATTGTTTGCGGATGCATTTATAGTTGTATAAAACGTTAGTATATGGTTTGTGACGCCCATTAGATAGATCAAATGCTACATCCAGGAAATTAGTTATTTTAGCATTGGTGGTGGTGGTAATTCTCAGACCGTGGTCTTTGAAGAACTTGATTAAGTCTTTTCATAGACGATCAGCTTTTAGTGCGTTTGATTAGCGTAGGAGTATAATTCCGTCGTTCTTATAGAGGCAGGTATTTTTAATAACAAAGACTTAAGACGCTAAAGTAATAGTATGCCAAATAGCTCGCAAGCTTCAGCTGAATCAAACGCGCCCATGGCAATACTAAAATCAGGTTGGTCCACAGGGAACCTTCATGGAACAGATTGGGTTTCTGGGCCTGTTTAATGATGTTAATGTCCTGTTTGATTATCGGGCAGTAAATGTTGGCCAGGTTTATTGCTTTCATTGGCAAATTCCCGGTGATGGATGGGTAGAAATTGTAAATATCAAATTGGAGTAAAGAACATTCGCTTTTCCTATTAATAATATTGAACCAATCAATGGCGTCAGCGGTATTATGCCACTGGATGATTCCTAAATCATTTATTTTGTATTTGCAGGCACTTTCTAGGATTTTCTTGCTTATCTTACTGATGTTATTCTTGGATGGGTTGATTAGTTGGTATTAGGGGTTGTGTGCGAAGCTATCCTTGTGGTCTTTCACCGTAAATAATACCTGTAGGTTGTGCAATTTATAGACGCTATTGTCGACTCTTATTGTCAATGTAAAACATTATATATATTTCTTAATATATTAAATAAGTCTGTTAACGATTGTGCACTATTTTAATGATGACCTAGAATCGTCAACTCTTTGCACCATACATATCTAATAAATGCAACATTAAATCATCCCAAGAACAAATCCAAATCTTCACAACACCAAAACCTAATAACGAAAACATAGCCTCAGTTGATGTTGAAAGTTTATTTATCAATGTCCTGGTTGATATAATTAAAAAGAATATTTACAATAATCCTTCTCTCCCGACCTGACATATTAAGGAAACTATTCTTGACTTGTACTACTGAGGTTCCCTTCTATGACCCAAAATATAATATATACGTAAACGTGGTGGCGTTTTCATGGGTTCATTTCTGGGACCAACATTTAGTAACTTCTACGTGGCTAATCTTGAAAAAGATATTTAATACCACTAAAAATCCTGCATCTACCTAAGATTTGATATTCTCATCATAGTTAAAAGAAAGTTGATGAACTACGTGAACTACAAAAAAAAAGAAACTTCCAAAAAACTCTCTAAAGTTCACATATGAACTTAACAATAACGACAGAATTCCTTTTCTTGATATATTGATAGACATCTATAATAATACATTTACTACCTCCCCATATAAAAAACTAACTAGTATAAACACGTTCACTCTCATCTATAAAAGTGAATGTCCTGACTATTACAAAACAGCAATTATACAAAATTCAATAAACCATGCAAAAGTTAACTCTTCCACGAACAACATCATTTCTACACGGAATTAAATAACATTAAATAAACTCTCATTAATAATAACTGTCCTAATTACATTGTTGATGAACAAATTAGAAAAGCTATTAGATATATTAAAATAAATAAATAAGAACATAATACTTCATCAAATAACCCTAACCATATTAAACTACTATACACTCTATCTACAAACAAGGTGAAAAAACCCTAAAAACTCATAAGTACTAATATATCCCCCGCTGAGACCAGTAAAAAATAAAACTAATTACATACTATACTAAATTTAATACAACGAACTTAACCATCCGCAGTAACTCTTTTCCGTCAACTAATGATTTGCAAAAGACCAACATTGTATATCAATTTAAATGTCTTTTGGGAGAATGTATCTCTGACAACAAAATAAATATATATGTTAGTTTCACGACAACATTATCAAGAAGGCTTACAGTACACATGTCAGATTCAAGCTCTATTGTACAACATGTAAAAGAACATTCCTGTTCACACTCACGTTTTAAAGAAATATTTATTAACAATACAAGTATACCCCACAATGAAAATAAAAAATGTAAACTTCAAATTCTTCAAGTGCTCTATATAAAAAATGTAACCAACACTAAATAAGATTATGGGTGTAGCAAAATGCTTTAAAATGCCGATAAAAGCAATATTTAGGGATATGCAAATTGTAATTTTTTAAATTGCAGGATGCGTATTTTAAAACATCAATAATAGAAAATATATAAATTAAGTTACCTCCCTTGTATATTCTTAACGTTAATTTTTAAATTGACTATAACGGGGCGAGTTTTACGCGCATTTACAAAAAAGTCACAAGTATCAATTACATTAATTTTTTATCTTGGCAATTCACTTCTGAAGATGATTTTCGATGAAATTTTGGAAAATAAATGGAATGAGTAAAATTACGGCGTCTTTCTTACTCAGTTTAATAATAATACGAAGAAATTGATCAAAGAATTTGGAAGGATTGAAATAAAATAGACATAATATGTCTAGATTATTCAGTAGAAACATGACTGAATAATGATATAATGCCTAAATATACATATACATACATACATACATATATATATATATATATATATATATATATATATATATATATATATGAGAGTTGTGGTAATAATAATAATAATTTTGGAGTGTTAATGGTTATATCTATTGTAATGTTCGTGCTAACTGTTATAACGATGATTGTGTATGTAGGGGTTGTGGCAGTGTTGGTAACAGTGTTTGTTGTGTTATTGATTCTTGTCGGTGGTTATGTTTTTGGTGGTTTTAGTGTTTCGGTGTTTTAGTGTTCAACCGTTTTTTCGGTAAGTTTGTTCCAGTTTTGTGTTCAGATTTTGTTGTTGGTGTTATCCGTTTGAAGTGTTGTTTGCGTTGACCTTAGCTTTGTATACTATGTTTGTTTGTAGGTAGTTTCCTTGTAGTAGGCATTTACATTTGTATCTGCAGTTGTATTGGAGGACGTTTTTGCGCTATTGCTTGTTATTGTTTTTTGTTGTAGTTTTTAAATTATTTTTGTCATGTTTTTAGTGCAGTTGTAACTTTTACGTTGTTTTTGTTAAATATTAAATAGTTTTGATAAGGTTTTTGTTATGGGGAAGTGTTTTTCTATTAAATTTAGGAATGTTCTTCTGATGTTTGTTCTGACGGTTTTGTTGTATGGTGGGTTAAACCAAATTATATTTCTTTTTCTGTTTTTCCGTTTTGGTTGTGGTGATGTGTTTTCTAGCTCTTGCGTGTATCCGCTTTTCTTTAGTGCGTTGTTACATGGCGTTTTTGTCGGTATGTGTTTGATAATCGAGGGTGGGTAGTTAGAGGACGTGTGTATATATGTGGGAGTGTCATTATCCTTTTTGTATGTTTTGTAAGTTTCTTTGCCCAGGTTGAGAGTGACGTCTAGGAGGTTTATTGTTTATTATTTATTTTGAATCCAATCAACTTTTAGAGCGTTTATTATCTTTTTTCTTAATCTGTATATTTTGAGGCCATTGGGTTCTGTTATTAGGATTAACCGTCGTCTCTGTATAGGCCCATATCTTTTTTCTATAGTATTCTTGCTAGGTATCAAAAAATAAGATTACCTACCAGTTTACAGGTTAAGCCCCGTCGTAACTTCCCGTAGTTACACCAAACATGTTTTTTTTTTATCATGGTATGTAATTGTGGAAGATTTCCGGCAGTGTTTGATCATTTTTATTTCATCATCCGTGATTCGTACATGCTTTTATGCTAGTTGTATTGCTTCATTCGGTATAATTTCTGTGATGGAGGGATAGAAGTTTATTATATCGAATTGGATGAGGGTAGCTTTGTTTGTGTTTTGTATGTGTGAGTATGCCGGTGCAAACAGCCGACCCGTCTATAGCTGGCTTTATGAGCCACTGTCGTTCACGCATCAGATGTATACAGTGTTGTGAGGAAGTTGGGAGAGTTTAACTGAAGGGCTGGGCATGTCAGTGGTGATCATACTCTCTTTGTGAGTCAACAGCCACTATATATATATATATATGTGTGTGCTGATTTTTACTGTGTTTTTGTTGAATATGCACCCTACACAAAATATTCAACAAAAACACAGTAAAAATCAGCTACAGTTGTACCGAGAACATGGCACAAATAATAAAAAAGCACAACAGGAAAATTATTAACAAACCACACGAACAAATTAAACCCACGTGCAACTGCAGAATAAAAAAACGAATGTCCCTTAAACGGTAATTGTTTACAAAACAACGTAATCTACCAAGCCACGATAAAATCAGCAGATAATGAAGAAAAAGTATACATAGGAGTAACCGAAGGACCATGGAAACAAAAAAAATTATGTACACAAAATGTCTTTCACAAATAGTAAATATGCAAACAGCACAACGCTTTCTAAGTATATCTGGGAAATAAAAAACAAAACACACACCACACCAAAAATATCTTGGAAAATAAGGAAAAAATCATAGGCCTACAACAACCTATCAAAAACTTGGAAACTTTGCTTGGAGGAAAAAATAGCTATCATTACCTTCCCAGATCAAAATAAATTATTAAATAAAAGATCCGAGCTAATCTCAAAATGCAGACATGAAAACAAATTTTTACTACGTAACTTAAAATAGAAAAATAAATAAATATATAAACAAACAACAATAAAATAAGCAAAATAAATTACTCCAAACAAATCACAAAACCACACCTGTTAGAATATGCGAAATAAAATCAAAACAAAAGAACGGACGAAAGTTATAACTGTTATATAAATAAAAAAAAAATAATAAAAAAACCATTAATAAAAGATAATATACTACGTTACTTAAAAACGGAAAGCCAAAAATATATAGTATAACAAATAAATAAATAAGTATAATAAATCGATCTAAATACATCGAAATATATAAATAAACTAACAACCGATTACGATAAACTAGCCGTTTAGAAAAAAACAAATAAAGATAACCAACCTAAATAGATAAAATAAAAAACTGTTCCCACCAAAATAATAGTCAGAACAAACCACAACATTACACCCCAAAATTCAACAAATAGATTTAATCAATGACAAATAAACAAATATATAAGATAAAAAATAAAAATGAAAATAAATAAAAACAAGCAAAACAATTTGACCCAAATAAATAAGCGAACAAGCGACTTCCGGTAAATGACGGCCATTATAGACTACCAACAATAAGCTATATAAACAAATTTTTACTACGTTAACCAAAAACACCGATCAAAATAAAAAAATAAATAAATAAATATATAAGATAAACAATAAAAATAAAAAAAACAAACAAAAAAACAAGCAAAATAATTTGACATAAATAAATAAACAAATAAGTGACTTCCGGTAAAAGTAACCGCCAAAATAGACTACCCATAATGCACCACTGACCCTTATATAAATAGCCGAGAAAAATAACAGCACTAGTCGCCTGACGATTGCACTAGCATAAAACAGACTGTCGCCTCTAAGTGCTGACTTCCATATCCACTTTTATATATATATATATATATATATATATATATATATATATATATATATATATGCAATCGTGGCCGGACGATTGCATCTAGTCTAAGTGTTGACTTCTATGTTCACTTTTATATTTACACACGCTCTATCCCTGATATTGAGCACTTTATCCCATAAATATAGCAGACTTTAAGACTATATTTCTTCATCCTTCCTCCTCATTTCCTTAATCCTTCAACAGGGGTCTCTCTCTCCCACGAGTATAAATACTGGCTGACCTTTCGCCTCTTCCTCTTTTTACGGCTTGCGCACACGTGCGGCCAGCTGCCTCGACTCGGGCCGCAACCTCGCGCGTGAGGCGAGGTAAAAAAAACTTTCTCTTTTTCACTTACACCAATATGTGACCTCTCACACATACAGCGTTTCCCATATTCTGGGAACACGCAAAAAAACAAAATACGCGTTCGTATGGACACTCAACAACTCTTCCATACAAACACTCTGTAACATTTCATGTCTTCGTGTATTAATGTTTGTTATTAATATATATTTGTTTGCATACATGTATATCGGTCTTGTTTGTTTCTTTATCTTCTTTGGACTCCATTATAGTCCCACATTCTTATGTAGCTGAACCGGCCAGCGGGAAAGTGTAACCCAGAAATATTTCATCCTAACATCTCTCACACAGTCACACCACCCCGGTCCACTACAGATCCTTTCTAATTCGTCTCTTTAGCTGTAAGTTGAAACAGTGATTCCTCTTCCTGTCGTGACTTCCTGATCCAGTTTTCCTCTCTGCTGTTCCCTCTTTTTAAATTTATTCACCGTTCTCTTGATGGTTCTTGAATGGACTTTGAAGATGTAAGCCAGTCTATGAATGTTAATACCATTACTGAACCATTGCTCATTTGGGAAGACAGTGGGGCTGACACAAAACAATTTTAACCCGTTCTCATTCTAGCTGAATAATTGAAAGGGTTTTTCAGTAATTCTTACGACAAATGTTATCAAAATGGCTAAATGTCTTATCTGAAAACGTAGTAAAAGAAGTTCATTTCGTTTAGTGGTGTTTTAGATATTAAACATTTTGTGGGATGAACACTTATGCTGTTACACAATATTTCTATTACACAATGTATATATATATATATATATATATATATATATATATATATATATATATATATATGATGAAAATGTGGAAAAGACAAAGCAAAATCCGAATATGTGAGTTTACTGTTTATTATTTTGTTTTTTTGTTTTTCTGTCAACGTCAGACGTTTCGGTCTAATAGACCATCTTCCGGACATGGTTATTGGAGACATATTTATATTAAATTTAAGTTAAAATGAAGAGACGATAGATACAGGACTAGTCAGAAACAGAAAAACTGAAATTCTGTTTCTGACTAGTCCTGTATCTATCGTCTCTTCAGCACTTCTGTTTAAGATCAGTATTGTATCTAATTTTTCAAAAAATGTTATAGAAATGATGGATGTATATTGCGTTTTACTTTTAGTTTTATTTATGTGGATTCAATGTTTCTGTACAAAAATAACCCTGTAATTTTTCAACAGAACTGTACTTGAAAAACTCAAATATTTTATTTTGTTGGTCTACATCTCTTGTTAATCTTCAATACTTACTGAATATTAAACTAAGCTTATTTGCTTAGTTTAATATTCAGTAAGTATATAAATAAAATAATAAAAATGTAGATGACTGAGAAGAAAGTAAAAATAACAAAGTAAGAATCTAACACTACACTACAATAGTGTTGCTGATATCTAAAGAACTGAATGAACAATTGTCACTGGATAGTTATGAATATGCACAAGCATTAGAATAGTAGCAGCTAAAAACAAAAAAGTTGAAGGATTTAAAATCAGTTGGGGGAGAAAACCAAATAACTGATCTCTTCCTGGCAAATGCTGGTTGTGATGCTGTTATAAAATTATCGGCAATTGCACACCCAAGATCTTGGGACAGGGTACAACACATGCATTATTTCCATGTTAATGGAGTAGATTATTTTTAATACTTGTAGAGTCATATTCAGGCTGGCCAGAAGTAATACAGGTCGTCAACAAAAGTTTGACTGTGAAACAAGGACCATATTTTCAAGAAATGGAATTCCGAAAATGCTAGCATCTGACAATGCCACAGAGTTCTGTGATGAGAAACTATGACAATAGTTGAACAAAATTGGATGCAAACTATATAACTCCACTTCTGATACCATCTGCAATCAAATGGATTAGCAGAAAGGATAGTGCAAACTATAAAAAATGGGTTGAAAATATGTGTACGATGGAAAGAAAAGATAGAAACATTTCCTAGATTGTTGCTAAGTTATAGGACAATACCACATGCTGGAAGATCGAAAAGCCCATCCACCCTCAAGGGTAGACAAATTAGAGCCCCATTGACCATGTCTTATGCCATCAATAAAAATTATGGTATAAAAAGAATAATGAACCTAATCTACAAAAGGCAAGATTCATAATGTAAAATGGAAAGAACACTATGATAATAGAAAAAAATGGAAATGGGATATTACCACATGCAGACCATGTTAGATTGCAACATGATAGTAATGTATAGTGAAGGCGATAATATCATGTCACGGTAAGACCAATATGACAGTGTAATTGAGAGTGATATAGACTCTGAAGATGAAATATCATTGGAGGAGCACTCCTATGAAAAAAGAAAAATATCATGATCTCCTATATCTAGACTATCTCTTAGCAAGAGGGAAGAAGATAGTGAGGAGACAAAAGCTCCCAGAAGAAGTAACAGGGAAAATAAGACCTCTTTGGTACAGAGAGATGAGGTGGCTCTTTCACATATGATGCCACAAAGACTATAATTAGCTACAGTTATTACCCATTTTAATATTCCTCATCATGAATATGCTACAAGACTTTTTGATTGCGTAATTTTAACTGGTTTTATAAATATTTTTAAATAAAATTAATATTTAGTAGAGGAATTAAAAGTAATAATATTACTAAACTGGAAACATTTGTTGAACCAAGAAATTTTATAATAATCAGAATAAATGATCATGATGATGATGGTTGTTGTTGTTGTAATGTTTTTTTTTTTGGTGGAGGTGTGGTCAAACCACAAAAATAATATTTTCAAAAAGTATTCAGAAAATGAAACACAATTAAAATGCATCTTTATCTAAAAAAAAATCACTATTATTAATTAATAATATTTCTATGACTACCAAACGTGACCACTGTTACATTCATTATCAATTGAGTTAGAGCAAGAAGATGTTATCAATAAGCCATTGCAAAGGGAGGTCTAAATTAAATTGCTTACTTTGCATGTTTTCAATGTATTTCTTTTTTCAACTTATTTTCAGTCTGCACGTAGTGACTACTGCTAATTGTCCTCTTTTATGTCACCAAATTTTATGGTTTAACTAAAAAGCTACATCATCATATTGGATTTACTTTATTTGTTGCTATTTATTGAAATATCAATAAATAAAAGCAAAATTTATAAATGTTCAAGGCACAAAAATATCTTTGAATTCAGATGGGACTTTGTCAGCTTCCAGCATTTCTCAAATACTAGCATTAGTCTCAGCCCTGACATTCAGGCACATTTGTTGGGTTTTCTTTGGATAGCAGATTATTCTGATATACTAGATGCTAATCAATCTCTTTACTTTACTCTTATTGCTAAAACTGAACTTAAAGAAACAAATGAAAGTAATGTTTGCTAAAAGCACAATTTTTTTTACAAATTATTTTTTTAGGGTCAGTCTTTAAAATTTTCAGAGGTGAAAGAACACAGAAATTTAAAAGAAAAAACATGAAAATTTCTTGTTAATAATCTTCAGAATATTTCAAATTAATAATTAAATATAGTAATAAATTTTTAAACGATTTAATTTTATTTTCATCTCTATTGTTGAAACTTTATCAAATCCATAATCATTTATGTACTTTAGCATCAATGTTATTTATGTACTATTGTAAAACATGATTCAGTGATTCAAATTCAAACCAACAATGGGATTAAGTAACAGCCATACTCCATGGCTAACATTTCTTTGCAAAACAATGAATATGGTTGTAATTGATAATGAAATAATGCACTTGTCTCTGACAAATTAAATAGTCATATGTAAATTAACAAATTAACAAAGATTAAAATTGTTTTGAGGTACTGATCTTTGAAATAAGTTTAATATACAGTAGATAATATTATGTAAATTAATTCAAATCATACAGCTAGCTAAAGTAAAAGGAAAGGTCTTTCAAATATGTACATTAGTATAGCTAACAAAATAAAGAGCATTAACAATATCATTATGCTATTATTCAATAATTCATAAAATAATGCTTTAAAACTAAATAAAAATGTCATTGCACTTACAGGTTTCTCCTGTCACATGTCTTCTCTCATTGTGCAAGCATAAACATTTAAGTACTAGTACAGTTGCATATATTCCTTCTGAGGTTTTAATGTTGCTAATATTTTTAACCCAAACCTTTCATATATACAAAAAAAAATAAAAACCTGTAATATGATAACCAAAGATACAAAAATAAACAAAAATCTCAACAAACCAATGTTATTTATGAATATGCTTGCCTACCCAGAGAATGTTTCTCTAATAATTGCATTTCAGACAACATATACATTGGTTATACAATCACTACATTATTGCTCAGGTTAACTTGCCATTTATCAGATAATAGCTTAATTAATTTGCATATCATCATGCAATAACAAATCTGACAAAGAAATGATGCTATGACACTTAAAACCACCAAAGATATACAATGCATGACTTTATCAATCTATGCACAAAAAATATCTCATTAAAGCCAAAAGCAGTCAGAAGAGATCATACAGTTTATGTTAAAATTCTTCCAGGAAAGCAGAAAATGGTCCACATCACAAAAAAAAGAAAAGAAAAATGAAATATAAATCTCTTTCATTGGCCTTCAACCAAAGCTGTATATAAATTAAATACACATTGTATACAAATAAAATTAAATGTTCATTTATCTGTTCCTATTTTAAGTTTCATGTATCTGCTTGTTAGGAGGCTTGATAGTAAAATACATAATAAAATTGCTATAATTATTATTAATGCTCTATCTTTTGATATTGAGCATTTAAATCTTTATTTTTATCCACATTGAAAAATAAAACAAAATGAAAAAGTTCAAATATGCTCTGCTGCCAAAAATACAAATAATGACTGTCAACCATCCTTCTTGGACAGTTTTCAATAATTCAAAACTTAAAGCTCCATGCTTAGTGAGTGCACTGACAATCATTTTATCTCCAGGAATCCACTACCTTGGCTATTTCTTTGTTGTTCAACATTTCATTGATTGAGCCAACGTCAATATGTAAACTTTAACATCCACTGACTTAGTAGAATAAATTACATCCACAACTGATTTGTTAACAACTGGAACTTCTATGACAATACTGGTACAATCTGCATGCATGAGTTCCATAATGATTCATCTCAAATAGACTGCATAATCTAATGCCACTGACAGAATCAGTATCTCAGCAGCCAATCTTACAACTTGTTTTATTTTTTAACCTGGACATGCAATGGTAGCACTTCTTTTATTCTATCCAACTAAAAAAAATGAGGTGCCCTCCTACTGGAAACATCATTACTGATGTTTGCATATGTTTGCATATGCAGCATCAGAAAATATCACAATCTTCCAATTTCTGCATGGTCAAAATTTCGGGAACATGATGAATGACCTGTGTTGTTTTTTTTTAGTAAATTTTTATTTGCCTTTATCAGATCAGAAACATAGCCTTCTTTAAATTTTGGACTCAATTCAACAACTTCATATGCAAGCCCTCTATTCCATCTCTGCCACTGACATATTTTTCTTGATCAAGTATGGCTTTTCCTTTGTTTTGGTTAATTTTGAATCCTATATATTCAAAATTGCTTTTTTCTTGCTTCCCAGTAATAAACCAGGACATGAGTGGCTTGATCAATTTCTTATCAAACTTCTCATTTCCTGCATACATTTAATCATCAATGTGAGTGATGAGAACACCAATTACTTCACCATCTTCAATTTTGAAAAAGTGATGAATCCACCTTAGAGTGTCACATTCCTAGATTCACTAATTCATTCCTAACATTTTCATAAAACTGTTGTGCTGCATTAACCAATATGTATAGTGTCTTTCCACACTTTTCTAAGACTTCTTTTTGCTTTAGGGTGAGGTTTGATGAATACTTCCTGTTGAATCTATCTTCTCTGAAGAAATGCAGACTTTATATCACTTGACTTAACCAACACTTGCTTATAGTTTTTGTGACAAGTAATCTCATAGTGCTTTTAGCAACAGTTGGATAATCTTTCTCAAACATTTCATTTTCTTCAAAACTTCTCACCACGAGACAAGCCTTGAATTGTCCTTCCTTGTTTGTTATGAGCCATTTAGTGGAAATGCATGTCTGTCCTATATCATCAACATCAGTGTAAACATCAAAGTCTATTAATTTTTGAATCTCTTCTTTTGCTTTAAGTATTCATTTTTGTCATGTTTGTGTTGTTGGATCAAGAGCAGACTTACATCTATCTTTCTCCAGTCACTCAACTTTTGCAGATTCAGACTTTTTCTGATCCCTTTTGCATTTTCTTCAACATTGTACCAGTATTGAGTCGCTGTGTTTGCCTTGCCAGCTCTTCCTAATATAGATGCTTGTGTCTGCTGACCATTCTCTTGAATTTTGTACTCAATCTGATCATCCTTTTTTAAGAAAACTTTTTATGTTACAAAAGCTGTTTGTTGTTTAAGACAATCTGGCTGTTTAAGAAATCTATCTTCTGGCTGTTCTGGTTGCACTGTCTCAATTTGAATAGAATTATCAGAAATATAGTTGTCTTTTCCTTTATCACCTATCATTTCTGTTAGCTGTTCTGTATTATCAGTGGTGACTTCATTTAATTGTGGACAGTTGATCTGCTTGCCATTTTCACTTTCTTCATCAGAGGTGTCATCTTCTGAATGAGGGTGGTCTTTAAAAAGCTGTAGATACATATGTTCCCCTCATGTTGCATAAAAACAAATCTATTAACCTTTAAAATAACTTTACCTGGACTAAGCCACTTGTTACTCCTATCTCATCTGTAGAAAACTATCCCCTGGTTGGAATACTACCTTGGTTGCTCCAATCTAGTGATGTAATACCCTGCAAATCTTTTCATCAGCTTCATTCTGCATAAAGCCCCTCCTTGCAGAGTACAGAGCATGTAAATGAGTTTTCAAAATTTCACTAAATGTTGCACCTTGCAGTGCAGGGAACTTTCTGTCATGATATTGGGTAAATTTTGTTTCTTACCAAGAACAAGTTGATAGCGACTGAAACAATTTCACATCTGCAAGGAATTCTTTGCTACATTTGCCCAAGCAAGGAGTGTTTTCATAGCCTTCTACTAGAATTTCCAGCTATAACTTTCTTAGGAGTTTTTCTTCTAATAAATACTGAGATACTGAGTCTAGTGAATACATCCACAATATGAAGGATGTATTTTCCTCTCCAAATCTTCAAATCTATTGCTGCTTTCTCATTGAATCTGCTGGCCATGGGCATGCTTACAACTTGTCTGGCTGGTGTCTTTCCATAAAATGTACAGGTTTGGCAAGAATCATATATTTGAGTCAATTCTTTAAAGTACACATTTTTCCAAACTGCAGTATCTTCCATCAGTGCCTTTAGTCAGGGTATCATTGTATGAGCAAATTGTGTAATTTCAAGATGACCTTTCTATTGTTTGCAACTCACTCAAAACAATATTGCCAATCTCTTCAATATTCACACCCATTCTTCTGTCCACTTGGATACAATAATGGCCACTTGAGGTAAAGTTTAATGGCACCTCTGAGTCCAGCAATTCTGTCTTGTTTTCTTCTGAGTTCAGCTTAGCTTTTGCTTTCTTTAATGACTTCATACTCAGTAACATGGGAATGGCTAGGTTGACTACATCCACTTCAATAATAACATCTTTTCCAGCATGGAAACTGGAAGGACATTAGAGATTTTAGCTGTTCACCTCTACCAAATTTAAACAATTGGTGGCATTCCAGTTTTGTTATACTTTCTTTTTCACTATCAGATAAAACGTTAAGAAAACACTGTAGCCACCTTGTGCCACATACAGTTGAATTACAGGTGGTATCAATGGTATCAGGGACTGAACAATTAATTGCTTTTTCACTAAGGTGTTCAATCTTATTTTTGTTGTATCCTGTTAACAGTACCACCTTTTCTGGTTTTTCAGAAAAGTTCATCTGTTGGGTTGTTCAAACATTTTCATAGGAATGTGAACATGTTTTCACAAGTTGATGATAAGATCCACATGCATGGCTTCTCAATGGGTGGCCGTCATATTAATTTGGATTGATGGACATTATATCCATTTTCGTTCATGGATCTGTCACTTGTCCATGAAATCCACTATGCCTTCTTGGATACATAGTGTTGTTTGTGAGTCTGCCTTCTTGAAATGTAAGAAATTCTGGCTCTAATTTTATTGCCGCAGTGGCACCAGCCATATCACTACTTGAAGCAGTGTCTCCTTCAAATTTTTTCAGAGATTTCTTTATTTGGTCAAATAAATTCTCTTTTTTCAAAATTTATGCTGATAAAATCAACATTTTTTCTGGTTTTGCAATGTTGGCATTGCTCAGAAGTTCAAAATCAAGGATCTCCTCTCATAACTTTATTCCTTCCTTTAGAATCCTGCTGTATTCAAATTCATGAATGTAATCACTAAACTTCTGATCCTGTTCTCTTCTTCTATTTTTGAATTCTTCATATTTCTTCAGATTGTCTTATATATCATCTTTTCCCAGTTTTTTCTCTATCAATACAGTTAAGGTCTTCATCTTTCCTTAGATCCTCCATTTTTACTTGTTCCATCACTTGTTGCCTTATTGCTGTTACATCATTTTCTGGTATTTATAAGGCTACTGCAATTCCCATATTATTTTTTGCTAATTCAGTGACTTCTGCCTACATCTCTATCTCCACCTTACAACTTTTGAATGTTTTGTTCTCTGCTACCAAAATTCAGCGGGGTTCAAATTTAAAGCCATGATGCAACTACACTCTGCTACCACTGTTAAATTCCTGCTGAATTCACCTGTTTCACTGCTTACCTTCACTCCAAGAGGGCTTCCCTCTTCTCTCTGAGTGGCCTATATATATATACAGTCTGCTCCAAAAGTATTGGAATAGCAAGGCCAATTCCTATTTTTTTGTTGTTCACTAAGACATCTAGGTTTAAGATCAAAAGATGAATATGAGACAAGAGTTCAGAATTTAAGCTTTTATTTTCTGGTATTTACATTTAGATGTGTTAAACAACTTAGGACATGACATCTTTTGTTTGAACCCACCCATTTTTCAAGTGAGCAAAACTACTGGAGCACATGACTGACAGGTGTTTCTTGTTGTCCAGATGTTGCCTTTTAGATTGATTGTTTAAATGTTTAATAGCTTTGATTGACTATTCTTGGTTTTAGCCTTGGGTTTCATCTGTAAAGACCGTATTTCTTGTTAAAAATGAATAAATCAACATGAAAACAAGAGAGAAAAGCAAGCCATTTTGAAGGTGAGAATAGAAAGAAAATGGATCAAAGACATTGGACAAACATTGGGCATAACCAACACAACAATTTTGAATTTTCTGAAAAAGAAAGAAACTGCTGGTGTACTGAGCAACAAACATAGAATAGATCAACTGGTGATGAGAGAAACATTGTGAGAGCCACGAGGAAAAACACTAAAACAACAGTTAGTGATATCACCAACAACTTCCACAGTGCAGAGGTGAAGGTGAAAAGTTTTATGGACTGATGAGACCAAGATTGATATCAACCAATGTGATGGAAAGATCAAAGTGTGGAGAAATAAAGGATCTACTTATAATCCAAAAGATACAAGCTCATCTGTGAAGTATGGTAGAGGCAGTGATTTGGCATGGCTGCTTCTGGAACAGATGATAAATTCAGGAGTATACAGAAACATTTTGTCTGCCACTTTACAGAGAAATGCATCAAAACTAATTGGGAAAAAGTTTATCATGCAGCAGGATAATGATCCAAAACATACTGCCAACACAACAAAGGACTTCATCAAAGGAAAAAATTGGACAGTTTTAGACTGGGCAAGTCATTCACCAGACCTTAACCCAATAGAGCTTTCATTTTATCTCCTGAAGAGGTTAGTGAGAAAGACCTTGCCCCAAAACAAACAAGAACTGAAAGAATTAAAAATCTAAAAAAGCAACACAAATGAAGAATGCAACAGTTTGGTGATGTCAATGGGTTGTAGGCTTGATACTAGTATGGGATATGCAACCAAATATTAAATGTTATTTTATTATGTTAAGACTATATGTTACTTTACTTTTGCTCACCTAAAAATGGGATTGTGTGATACAAAAGGTGTTATGCCCTAAGCTGTTTAACACATCTAAATGCAAATACCAGGAAATAACAATTCAAATTCTGAATTCTTGTTTCATATTCATCTTTTGATCTTAAACACAAATGTCTTCAATGAACAACAAAAGCAAAGGAGTTGACCTTGCTGTTCCAATAATTTTGGAGGGGAATGTACATGAGACTAGCTCAATGATAGTCACTAATAATCTTATAACTATTCCATGGAAATAACTTAGCAGTGCCACCCGTGAAGATCTACCTTTTCCTAACTGCCATTTTGCCAAGGGGAATTAACTAAACACGTTTGCCTTAAAAATGTTATTTTCCAGAAATAAGAAATAGCTTGATTTACCTTTTTATTTTTTCTGTGAAATGCAGTCATTTGTAATATATATGTATATGTATATGGCATCCATTGGTCTCAAGAGACCATGGATCAGTACCCAAAGAGTTATGCCTAAGCTGCTGATGGCAGCACAGCATCAATTAGGGCTGTACCATGTGGGAGTGACAGTTTCAATTGAAATGTATATGTGAGGAGGCTTTCCCCTGATATCACTGTGTTGCTTTTCCTTCTGTTGAGTATGATTCTCCCCAGCAGCAAGCCTCTGTTTATCCTCTCCTTGCTCCAATCCTTGATGTAAATTGGGTCTCCAGTGCAGACAATGTCTTCCCACCTCTCAATGTCTATGTCCATCACCATCATGTCCATTTTGCAGCTGCCCTTGAAATGAAGATGAGGTCATCCTCATACCTTCTTGCTAGTGGCTACTTCTCCATACAGAAGGACCTTCAGAATCCTCTTGTCTGACATGTCCAAAGCAGCAGAGCCGGCAACATTGGGGACACGTAACTGTGCATGGGTGAAAACTACAACATCAGTGGGTTGACTTTTAAAAATAGTTGTTTTTTGTAGCATTTGATTATTCCCCTTCCATATTGTTGCAATAGAACCAAACCTTGAAAGAAAGAATAGGCAGTGTAATTGTCAATAAAAACTTTCAGAAAATTGCTTTTTTATTGTCCTAAATGATTCATTGCTGTCAGAATTTTTAAATGGAGCCCATTTCACATGTATGTATTTTTGTTTTAAAAGTTACCCAATCAGAACAATTGATGCCCAGAATGTGTCTTAGGTGCTGGATGTCAGTTATCAGTTAAGGACACATGGTACAGTGGATAAAGGCGTTGGTTAGATCCAGTGACAGACCCAAAGAGTGTGAGTTCAATACCCGGTTCAGGCAGTGGAGAACTTTCAGAGGGAAAATTACCAGGAGATAACTGATAACTGACATCCATCAAACATAGCTTGTGGAACTAGAACAGTCTACCCCAGTGATCGAAATAAAGGGTTCGGTTCGAAATTCCAACCACCTGAAGAAGGCCAGAGCGTACAACGGCCGAAACGTTGTGACAAATATGGCGACAAAGATGAGGACAATAGTCCGACTAATGTAAATACTGTACATAATACCTCAAAATGGAGGTGCCCAGGAAGCAAGACAGCTAGCTGGAAATATCTTAAATACAAAAAATATAAGATTCCAGACAGAATACATGGGCACCCATAGGGCAAGAATCACAGTTCATGGGGTGCCTGTGGATATCTGTAAAAACCGGATAGGGGCCTTCTTTTCAAAATACAATGAAGTAGAGGAAGTGAAGCCTTCTCATAAGTAATTCTGGTATCCCCACTGGTGACATGGTTTTACAAGTCACATTGACTCAAAAAAGTTTTGGGGAAGTCCCAAACATTTTGATGTGCAGGGAAAAGAGGATGTTGGTGGTAGTAGAGAGCTGGTGACTCTACTGTTGGTCATGTGGTGCCTCAGGACACATGACCAAGGAGTGCCCCACTAAGAATACTTGACCTCCACCTCACCCAACAACAGCAACAACAACAGTAGCAG
Source organism: Acanthosepion esculentum (assembly GCA_964036315.1). Taxonomy (NCBI): domain Eukaryota; kingdom Metazoa; phylum Mollusca; class Cephalopoda; order Sepiida; family Sepiidae; genus Acanthosepion; species Acanthosepion esculentum. The sequence continues at coordinate 64,877,353 of OZ038481.1, read as the reverse complement.
CAGTAGTCATGGCACCAGCTGAGGAGGGAGTAACCGTAAAGGCCACTCGCTTGTACCTGGAAGGAGGTTAAGAAGGGTCGAAAGACAACAAACGTGTTTTCTTCCCAAAAACAGGATGCACTTCAGGAGCAGCCCAGGGAAGTGCAAGCTGAAATACAAAAGCAGCCACAGAAGGAGGTGCAATGAAAACAACAACAAAAGCAGCTGCAAAAACAACAACAACAACTTAAGCAACAACAGCAACAACAACAAAGGAAGAAGCAGCAACCTGACACTGTGATGGAGGTGGACGAAATGTCTGCACCTCATGCATCATCCTTGAAGAGGAGCAGAGGAGGAAGACGAGCCAACACAAATTCACTCTAGGCAAAGTAGGGTGGATAGGGTCATGGAAAAACCAGGTCCCTATCTGTTTCTGCATACCCTAAAGAAACTGTCACTGTAACCAAAGCAAGGAGCCTCTGTTTACTCCTTCCCATGCTCTGTCCCCATCTCCCTCTACCTTCTCCTCCCTCAGTTCAATCTCTACACCACTTCCTCATGCCACACTTCCAAAGAGAAAAATAATTGTTACTCGGCCCAGACACTATATGTAAAGTGGACAGAAAAGAGTTAGAAAAGGACCTTTCTAAACACAAAAGCCCTAATATTTGGAACAATGTCTTAACTTAGTAAAGTACGATGATGAAGATTTTGTCACTGGATTTATTTAAATGCCTAATATTCATACAGGGTCTAACCTCTAATAAGGATGTCGAAATAAGATCCAGAATACTTGCTAGATTAGAAATAGATCCCAAATTAATTCTCCAGAAAATAGCAACGTACTGTAAATCTAAAACTCAATACTGCAAGGATTCAGGAAAGAGACATGTCACAAGTACATAGCGTCCAACCATCTAAGATAAAAGACTGTAGACGTTTTTTAAACTCCAAACAAAACAGTAAAAAAAGACGATAACCATCCCCCCTCAATACCTAATACTTGCCACAGTTGTGGAGGTAAGCATTTCAAAAGTAATTGTTTTTTTAAGAACAAAAAATGCTATGAATATGGGATGATAGGACACAGAAGTACTTGTTGCAGATACAAAAAATGAAGGAAAAATAAAATGTGTGTGAACTTGATAAATACATGGAGTAAAGATAAGAAGCATAACAGGAAAATTAACAAGATTAACTGAGTTAGAAACATCTCAAAAGAGGAAATTTGTTTTTGTGGAAATTAATGTAAAAATAAAATTACAACTGGATACAGGATCTGATATCACTGTCATAAATGAACAGACATAGAGAAAAATGTGTAAACCCAGTTTATTGACGTCTAATAAAGTTGTGCATGGAGTTTCATGAAAGAGATTGAACTTTTTGGGTGAATCCACCTGTAACATTTCTTTTGTTGGTAAAAACCAAGAAAGCGGTGGTGTTTGTATTAAAGAATACTTCTAATTTATTTGGAACAGACTGGATTGCATTATTTGATCCTTGGGACCTTCTAGTTAACTCTTTTTGCAAGCAAATAAATATTGTTATCTCTGGTGCTAATACAGCAACTGAAAAATTAAAGAATGAATTGAAAAAGAGTTTTCCAGAAGTTTTCTCAGTAGCTCTAGGGACAATCACATAAAATAAAGCTAAATTTGAATTAAAAGACAATGTAACACTGACATTTAAGTCAAAAAGCAGTGTACCTTTTGCAGCTTTAGAACCAATTAATAAGGAATTAGATAGACTAGAAAAACTAGGTGTGATCTCAAAAATAGACTCTTCTGAATGGGCATCATCAACAGTTTACATTAAAAAAGAAATAATAAAATCTGCATATGTGCTGATTTTTCAACGTGGTTAAATGAAAGTTTAAAATAATATAACTACTTGTTACCAAGTCCAGAGGAAATTTTTGTCAAATTAAATGGTGGTAAATTTTTTCCTAAATTGAACCTGTCAGAAGCTTACCTACAAGTACTAGTAGATGAAGAATACTCAAAACTATTAACAGTTAATACTCATAGAGGATTATACAAATTTAACCGACTTTGTTTCAATATAAAAGGAACACCAAGCATATTCTAACAGATTATGGACACAATGCTTCCTGGCTTGAATTGTGCACAAGTATGTTTAGATGATGTACTTATTAAAAGTAAGATCTGAAAGCAATGTACAGAAAATATTAAAAAAGTATTTTAGAGAATTAAATAATATGGTTTTAAGATCAGTGAAGGAAAATGTGAATTGTTTATGTCCAGACTTAAATATCTAGGATAAATTATCAATGAAAACAGTAAATGACCGGATCCTTCAAGGGTGAGTGCAATAAAAGACATGCTCACTCCAACAAATGTAACAAAGTTACAAGAATTTTGGGGTTTGTTAATTACTATCATATATATATATATATATATACCAAACATGCAAGAATTAAGAGCACACTTGAATAACCTGCTAAAGAAAGATGTGGAATGGAATTAGTCAGATAATTGTCAAAGTGATTTTGAAGAGATCAAGAAAGTCTTAATGTCAGATTTGTCACTAGCTCATTTTGACCCTAAATTAAAGATTGTTGTTGCATCAGATGCAAGTGATTCAGGTATTGGAGCGATGATACTACACAAATATGAGGCCAAAAAAACTAAACTAATAGCTCATGCTTCAAGATCATTAATTGTTGCTGAAAAAAGCTACAGCCAGATTGAAAAGGAAGCATTAGCAATCATATTTGCTATGAAAAAGTTTTGTAAATTCAAACATGGTGGAGAATTCATACTACAGACAGACTGTTGTCCATTACTGTCTATATATTGATCAAAAAGGGTGTTCTCAAATATATAGCAAATAAACTGCTGCACTGGGGAATTATCCTACTGAATTATAATTATAAAATGGAGTTTCTACCATCCAAAAAATTAAGTCATGCAGACGGTTAGATTAATACCAAAATTCTGCGAACCACTTGAGGACACAGTAATTGTGGCGATAAGGGCTGAAAATGAAATTAATAATGTATTATGCAATACTGTAAGAGAACTGCCCATAACATTGGAAGAAATAAGAATTATGTCAGAAAAGGCTGACTTTATAATGAAAATGAAGAAGCAATTAAGATTTAAAGGAAAAATATTACTGGAAATAATGCATTTTCATTATGTAATAATGTACTTATGTATGCAGAAAGAATTGTGATACCAGTATCGTTGCAAAAACATATGCTAAAAGAATTTCACGTAGGACATCCCAAAATTTCTAGAATAAAATCCTTAATGAGGTGTTATACTTATTGGCCAAAAATGGATCAAGATATCAAAAATTTAGTGAAATCATGCACAGGTCGTGCTCTGGCAGCGAAGTCACCACCTATCAAAATTCAACCTTGGCCAATACCTATATGCCATGGTCCAGAATACATATAGACTTTGCAAGTCCATGGAGCATACTATCTAGTGGTAGTAACAATATAAGTAAATACTTCAAACCTGGACATAAGTTATTTTTTTAAAATGTATCAACATGGAAAAGAATTCTGGGAAGATGAAATAATAAAAAAAACAGATCTGCAAAATGACATACATGGTATAGGGACAACGGTGGGAACATAAGCAACACCTTAATCAGTTAAAATGCAGATCCACTGATTTAAAAAGTCTCCGAATAGAGGTAACTATGGAAATATTGTATGACATGTTTGACATACTCGTGCCATCAGAAATTGTTGAACCAAGGTTTTATGGTAAGAGAAAAAGAATAGCAACAGAATTTCTAAATATTGAACCGAAGCTGAAGAAATATAGACTCCAGAGGAAGTCATCTCAAAGGGGAGGTGTCATATAAGAATAAAATGTTACTGCTGACACTTTTGGGTTTGAACATGGATCTGCAGAGAGCAAACACAGTCAGCCTCATCTTGAAATAATTAGATCACGTGACAGGTAAAGGAAAAATATATATATAGGAATTAGCAGTGTCTGACCGAGTATTGTTCAAAGGCGTTACTATTATCGTATCTGTGATTTACAATGTCTCTTCTACAAATGGGCATTACAAAAATACTTAAATAAAGTTATTGACAAAATATTTAATCCAACATATAGTCAAATAACTTACAAAATGTACTCTTTGTATCGCTACTCTGTATGACTGCATGTTTCAGAATAAAGTTGAAAATTGTTAAAATCTACATTCTTTTCAGAAACAAAGAGAAAGCTTTAAAATGTGCACATTTTGATAAAAACCAAAAAGCGGGTCATTTTTTGTAAACTAGAAAATGTTAATCAAAAGCAAGTAAGAAATTTGCTGTTGATTATGACATTATCTATCATAAACTACAGAAAACATAAGATGCATTTTAAAGCTGTTTTACATTTTTAATCACAAGTTTGATACATTTTTATAACCAAATTGTAACCATGAAACCAAGAACTTTCAAATTCTTACATTGATGAAAACAAAATGACAATTCCCTGTCGAATTTCAAGTATGTAAGTTGCATAATTAATTTACACAACCTATTCAAGATTTTAAAGAAACATTTTTTTATGTAGCTGATTAAAAAGTAACACCAAATAATGTGCTTACTAATTGGCTCATGCAACATGTACTTCAATGATCAGTAACTTTATACTTATCCTCTTCTATCTATTAATGAGATATATCAATTTTTCTTTTTTGAGAAACCACTTTCACTATTTAAGAATATATTTAAATTTCTGATTTTTTTATACATTCACTGCATATAATTTCAGGTGCACATTTAAACTAATAAAGAACATAAATTTATGTAATGACAATAGGAGTCATGTGAATGTTTATTTTGTACCACAAGTAATACTTGTATTTTCTTCCTATGAACTTTATTATATACATTAAGCTAGTAAATATTATCGTTGAATTAATTTATGCGTGTTGTTATCATTGTTGAATTAATATGCGTGTGTGTGTTCAAAGTACTTAATTTCTTCTGGAGTTCAATGAAAAAATGATTCATGAAAGCATGATATCTAATAATTTTTCTTTGTACTGGTCCTTTTAAGCAAACTTCTTTCACCCCAAATAACTCAGTAAAATGATAGCATATCAGAAAATAAATTACTACTATACCATTTTTATTAAAATCTGCTTGTTCAAACTTATGAACTTTTCTTGACATTTATATATTTTTCTACATAGAAACAATATCAATTAATTGATTCCATATGAAGTGGCCAGATTTGATTAGTCATAAAAGATGATTATGGATATTTCATTGTATGCAATTTCCATGGAATCAACCAAAATAAGATATTTACGAGCAGAAATCTTGTTCCTCTGCTATATAGCCTTAGCCCAATCTGACCAGAATATAGTTAACATGCATAAGTAGCATATGGATTAAATGTAAATATGAATTACATTAAAACTGGTAAAATTTTCAAATAAATTCAGCCGAAAAACATATATTATGATTTGATACAATAATTATCACTTATAAAATGTTTCAGAAATTTTTAAAGAATTTCTTTTTAAAATTGTATTCATATTCACTGTAAAATTCTTGTTTTATCTTTTTCCAGAGCTTAAATTAAAATTTAATTTCAAAGTGGATGTGAAAAAAAGTAACATTTAATTTAAAAATAGTCTAAATTATAATTAAAATAAAGGTAAAAAGTGATCCAGGTGAAAAAAGATACTTGACATGATTAAGCTAAGTTATTGAATAAAAATAAATGTAAGAATGAAATAAATCAATAAATTTTGTTTAATAATTTATGCCTAATAACCTTATAATATATTGCTTAACAGCTGTATTGGAAATAGTTCATTTTTTAATATATTTATTTCATTAATTCTATTCCAAGAAATAAAGTGGCATGGTGCAGATTCATGTTGCCAGACATATAGACTTCCAGCAGTCAACCTCTTGACAGGGAAGTACTACCTCCTCAGGGCACTTAATGTAGGCCTTAGTGTTGAATATGAGGCTCTGTGGGAATATGAATGGTAGCATAATGTTGCCATCACTAGTGATCACTCTAAATGCCTTCGTAATCACCATTAGACTCATTCAATTCTTTCCAAATCTTCTGCACTGTCGTCAGATTGATACCCAAACACTCTGAAATGTTCATATTGGAGTTTCTGGCATGAATGCCAAGCAGTATAACATGACATCTCCAAATTTCTGGTGGAGCGAATTGTGACATGATCCTCTTTTTCTCAGATGATAGCTAACTGACTCTACTATATTGTGCAGTCAACAAAATCAAAAACAAACAATGCACATGCATGAAATTAAAAATATAAAATGGCAGCAATTTACCCATCATACCAATGACAGCTCTGACCACTCCCTTTGGTTTATTTGAGTTCCTTAGAATGCCATTTGGTCTACACAATGCAGCACAATCTTTCCAACAATTAATCGGCGTGATTTACATGTTATTTTCACATACATAGACAATGTCTTAATTGTGAGTAAAAATGAACAGCAACATTATGACCACTTATATGAAGTCTTTCAAAGACTACAACACTTTGAACTGAAGAGAAACATCGGCAAATGCATCTTTAAAGTCAACAAATTCACTTTCAACAGGTATGAAATAGATGAAATAGGCATATCTCCTTCATCAGAGAAAATCACCACAATACAAAATTTTTCACAGCTGACATCACTCAGGCAAGTACAGTGATTTATTGGCTTGATTAATTATTATTGTCAGTTTATACTGAAATGTTCAACAATGTTTCTCCCTCTTACCAATTTATTAAAAACAACAAGAGTAAAAATTCTAAAAACGTAGTACAAGGTCTTACCCTAGATGCTTTCCGTGATGCTAAAAATGCTCTAGCAAATTTGATGAAATTGAGTTATTAAACCCTACATGGAAACCACCAATCTGCCATTGGGTGGCATGTCACTAATGTTTACCACTGGTGGCCCACTGTTGGACCGCCAGCGTGTTCCTTTTGGCAATGTTACCATTGGTGGACTGCTAGCAGCCCACCAGCTGCCCACTGGTGGCTGCCACCAGAGGACCACTAGTGTTGCCATTGGCAGCCCACCAGCAGGCCACTAGCAGATTGTGTGTAGGGAAGTGAGGAACCAGACACTGTTCACACTCACAACAGATGCATTGTCAGAATCTGTTGGGGCTGTCATATATCAAATTAGAAAGGGTGAAGCTAAACCCATCTCCTTCTTTTCTGTCAAGCTGAATACAATGTGAAAGAAATAGGGTACCTTTTCAAGATAACTACTTAAATTTACCTGTCAGTAAAATACACATGGCATATTATAGAAAATTAACATTTTGCCATATACACTGATCACAAGCCACTCACATATACCTTACACAGCAACTCAGGCAAATATTCCCCATGCATCACCATGATTATATTTCACAATTCACCTAGGACATTCATTATATCACAGACAATGGAAACGAAGCCAACACTCTTTCCAGATCAACAATTGCAACAATGTACTAAGTTATGAGGGAATTTCCAAAGAAGCGAAGAAACATTCTACTTTATTAAATGTTTACTTTCGAATTTATATTTTTATATTTTAAAAATATTTTATATTTTTACAAGTAAAAATGGCTCTTGCAACTAAAGTCAAACTATACAACTAACACTCACACTGCTATCTTTAAGAAACGTAATTAAATAATACTTAGGTTGTACCCCATCAAAAATGAATTTTGTTATTACCATGACTTTATCTGGCCAATACTTCAAGGTTGATCACACATTACAACCTACAATAAGTAGTAGCATTTCTGTCAACAATAAAAACATGCTTTGTGATCCCTTTGAAGAGTATTTAAGTAAAGTCTCTAAATGGATATAAACTTTAAGAAGGTAGGCATGGATGCATGAGACATCAGTTCACAACAGATTGCTCAATTCAAAGAGATTCTCTTATTCATTTACTTGTCTTCCCCATCAAGCTATGTGACATTTTCACTCTTCCTCAACATGCTACATGACATTTACATGCTTCCTCCCCAAGCTACATGACACTTAAACTTTCCTCCTCACTTTCTCCCTTACTTCTTTTTTCACAGATATACATGAAGACGACACGGAATTCTGACCGTTTCTTCATCGTGTCGATTCGAATATTCACCAGTTGTAGCATGCCAGCTCGGCCCACTGTAGGCGGGAGGTAGGGTCGCCGACTTGCCCCCCCCACACACACACACTGTGTTCATTATAACTCATTGCCCGGCCTGAGGTAGGCATACCTGTAATTCTCGACGTTATTTTTGGATGGTTTATGGTCGAGAATGGAGCAGGTTCTCTGTCCATCTAAGTATAAAATCGCCCCATATTTGATGCCGTGTTCCCTGTGTATGTATATGTAATTTCTTAATTTATTTCAAAATTTTTTTTTTTTATTTTTATTTTTTTTATTTTAATTCTTTTTTTTTTTTAAGCATAAAACCACCCCATATTTGATGCCGTGTTCCTTGTATATGTAATTTCTTAATGTATTTAAGAATTTTTATTAGAATTATTTATTTATTTTTATTTTTATTTTTTTTCTCCCTCTCTCTTTATTTATTAATTTGTATTTTTGTCTTTTGCTTTTTGTTAACCGGCACGACTGGCCCCACTCTCTTAATGTAAACTAAGTATTCTAACGTAAGTGGTAATAATTATTTTTTTTTTTTAAATATAGGTCAATGGGACTGATACTAAGTTAAAAATTAGTATTGTACACATACACAATGGTATGTCATTCCTATTGCCCAGTACTCTCAACTAGTGTAAGCCCTGCGACTACCCCGGCTACATCCCCCTCTATTGTTTTGTTTTGTCGTCGTTGATTGTTATATGCAATAGGAGCAGGTAGGCTTTCCTACCACCTGGTCTACACTCCTCCCCCCTCTATTGGACACGTTTAGAGGCCCAAACCTTGTTTCGTGTCTAGGAAGGGGTTCCCGGATCTCTCTCTCTCTCTCTCTCTCTCTCTCTCTGGCCTCTGTGCTGGTGCCGTGGAGTTTCACCCGTGATGCATGTAGTCTGTGGCATTGCCTGTTCATTCTGAGGGTACACGGTTGACAGTTCCCTGGTTGCTGTTTCCGACTGGTAGTTAGGAGCCCTAACTCTTGCGTAGGGTCTTGAGCGGCCGCTCTGATCAACAGTTGCATAATATCGAGGTGTCTGTAGTGCCATGTCACGCATGGATAGGTGTCCCTGCAGTCATCTCCGGTGGGCAACCCTGAGGCCACATTATGATTCAGACTGTGCCAAACCCCCTCTCTGCCCGCGTCATGGGTGATAACCGTCGGCTTCCTGTAACTCAGGTCTTCTCTTTTTCCAACACCAATTACCCACATGAAGTACAAAATCCAGAAATATAAACCTAAACCAGCCTTCCAAAAATCACCCAAACCTTTAAATATCTCCTTCTCCAACATCCGTGGCATTAGAACCAACTTCTGCAGCGTTGAGTCTTTCCTCATTGCTAATTGCCCGGATATACTGGCCCTGTGTGAGACCAATCTTGACTCCTCTATCCCTTCCTCTGATCTCTCGATCCCTGGATACCTTCCTCTCCTCAGAAAAGACTCCCTAACCCACATGCATGGCCTGGGTGTCTACGTCAAAGACCATCTCCCTCTGGCTAGAGAGTCCTCTCTCGAATCGCCGGATCATTCGTACTTGTGTCTCCGGCTATCTCTTCTCAATGCTGTAAGCTATCTTTTCTTCCTCTACCGCTCTCCATCCTCTCAGGTCTGTGGGATACTCGATGTCATTTCTGACAGCATAGATAGGGCCCTCTCTGTCCATCCGTACGCTCACATATTTGTGTTTGGCGATTTTAACGCCCATCACAACCAGTGGCTTAAGAACACTACTACTGACCTTGCAGGCATTCATACTCTCAACTTTTCAGTCTCTCAATCCCTCACTCAGATAATCGATTTCCCCATGCGTTTTGCCTACAACCGTGACTGTAAGGCCTCACTCCTCGACCTGTGTTTTAGCTCCATCCCTGAGTCTTGTAGTGCCACGCAGCTCTGTCCTATCAGTAACTCCGATCATGCTGTAGTGTCTGTTAGCATCTCCTTCAGCCCCACCCCCTGCAAAGAGCCTCCTACCACCAGAACCACAGTCTGCTACCAACGGGCTGACTGGGACTCGTTTCGTGACTTCCTCCGCGATGTCCCCTGGGATGCTATATTTAAGCTCCCCACTCATGATTGTGCTTCTGAGTTCTCTTCCTGGATTAAAGCCGGTATCGAAGCTTTCATCCCCTCCAGGAAATTCAAGGTCAAACCGCGCTCCTCCTCCTGGTTCACAGCTGCTTGCTCAGCCGCCATTACCCATAGGAACCACTTCTTCCACCGTTTTCGTAGTGATATGTCCGACTCCAACAGACGTCTATTTACCTCTGCCCGCAATGAGTGTAAGCGTATCCTCGACGGTGCCAAGTCACTATTTGCTGCTCGGATGAAGGAACATATTGCATCCCGCAAATTTGACTCCAAAGACTATTGGCGCCTCTGCAAGAGCGTTCTGAATAATAACAAACCCTCCATTCCTCCCCTGTTCAATCAGTTTGAGGTCCTGACCACCTCTGTCGACAAGGCCGAATGCTTCGCTCGGAAGTTTTCTTCCAATTCTACGCTAGATTCTTCAGAGGTACCCTTGCCCGATTTCCCTCCCAGAACTGAGGCCCTCCTGGACGGTTTGCACATAACCTCGTCATCGGTATTGGGCATTATTTCTAACTTAGATCACCACAAGGCTACTGGTGGTGACGGAATACCAGCCATTGTCCTGAAGAAATGCACACCTGAACTGGCGCCTGCCCTCTCTAAATTGTACAACCGCTGCCTCAAGGAGTCCTGTTTTCCTGACTGCTGGAAGTCCTCAACCATTGTTCCTGTCTTTAAGAACTCTGGTGACCCCTCCGACCCTTCCAATTACCGTCCTATCAGTCTCCTACCCCCCTTCGGCAAAGTCTTCGAGGCCATTATCAACGCCGAAGTGATTAATCACCTGATATCCCACGATCTGCTCTCAGACAAGCAGTATGGTTTCCGCTTTGCCCGATCTACAGCTGATGTGCTTACGGCCATCACTGAATTTGTCTACCAAGCTATTCATAATAACGGTGAAGCTTGTGCCGTGGCCCTTGACATCTCCAAAGCATTCGATAGAGTTTGGCATGCCGGCCTCCTTCGCAAGCTCCAGGGTTATGGTATCACAGGTCGATTGTTTGACCTCATACAATCATTTCTGTCAAACCGGGATTTGAAGGTTGTTCTCAGTGGATTCATCTCCAGCTCCTATCTCACTAACGCAGGTGTTCCTCAAGGCACCATCCTTGGCCCTACTCTGTTCCTCATATTTATAAACGACCTTCCTGACGCCATAGACTCCAAAGTCGGCATCTACACTGACGACACCACTATTTACTCCTGCCTCAAACACAAATCTAGTGAGGCGGACAAAATTAACCTGGCAGCTCAAATTGAAAAGGACCTCCAATCGGTTGTGAACTGGGGAGAGAAATGGATGGTTAACTTTAACGCCTCTAAAACAAAACTGCTCTCCATTAACCACCACAAGGATCCATCCCTGCATCCCATTAGAATGTCTGAAGACCAACTTCTCGAGAGCTGCTCTCTGCGGCTGCTCGGTCTCACGCTGTCTTCTGATCTGAGATGGAACAAATACATCGAGTCAGTTTCATCAGCCACCGCAAGGAAAGTTGGTTCCCTGTGCCGAGCCAAGAAATTTTTCTCCCCGGAATCGATCCTTCAAGTCTATAAATCGACCATTCGCCCTTGCATGGAGTATTGCTGCCATATATGGTCTGGGGCCCCTGCTGTTTGCCTCAGGGTTCTTGATAAGATCCAGAGACGGATAGGCAACGTGATTGGCCCTGATCTGTCATCTCGTCTGCAGTCGCTCTCTCACAGACGTGATGTTGCCTCGCTCTGCCTTTTTTACAAGTACTTTCACGGTAATTGCTCCGAGGAGCTGCTTTCGTTTGTCCCTAGGCCTCGTGAATTTAAACGCCCCACGAGGCTGGCATCCCGCTCCCACCCCTACACCGTGGAAACTGTTAGATGCAGACGTCTCTTCTACTCCAATAGCTTCATGTCTCGTACATCTCGCCTATGGAACTCCCTTCCCTATTACTGTTTCCCTGACAAATACAATCTCCAACGGTTTAAGTGTAGCGTCAATCGACATCTCCAGTTGCCTTGATCTATCCACTTCCCTTCTCCACATCCTTTCATTTTTCATTCCTATCTGCTCTCGCTCCGTATCTTCTGTAACCCACTTGCCTTGATCGACCCACTGTCTTTCTCTTTCTCCACATCCTCTCCTTTACCACTCCTATCTGCTCTTCCTCCAACCCTTCTTTAACCCCTTGCGTGATAGTGGCTTCCAGCCTTGCTTGGGGTGATACGCTTAAAAAAAAAAAAGAAATCACATTTCTTTTCATCTTAACAAAAAACTACTAACAAGGAACTTTAATACAAGAACTTTAATACTGAGAAAAATTTAGTTGTAAATCATGAAAATAAAAATATTCTATATTTAAAAATCTTTCTTGCCTTTTTCTTTGTTGTTGGTTGGTTCAACTCTGCAACAATTCTCATGGGATATTAGGTCACTCCTTTAATTAATTTTGTATACTATTCAATTGCTACTTTCATCTAAATGAAAGTAGGATTTATTTAAATCAGTTGTTTGGTTCTCTGGATGGAGCTCATAGTCCAATCCAACTATATAACTGTTCCATGATGGTTCATTTCACTTGCACTATGATCTTTTCTATTCTATAGTTATAATATATCCACTGGAAATACAGTCACTTGATTGAATTTTCAGTGTACAGACTTTTTGTTATTTATGTGCAAGGTATCAAAATAAATAAACCAAGTTAGTGCAAATGATTTTCATTACTTGATTTGGATAATTTGAATGTTTGTTATTCCTTGCATGCTGATTATTCCCAAATATTATCTTGATTTGATTACTATCAATCTTTGTATTTATTTTTCCTAAGTTTTGTGGAGGAATATTCTTTGAGGTTGTAGTTTTATTTAAGTCATATTTTGAATATTTGAGTGCCTATTTTATTCATTTAAAGTTTTTTTGAAATAGGGATTTTTTTATTGTAATTTGGCTATTCCTTTTTCCATTAATCTCACATTTATTTATTTATTTCTAAAAGCCTCCTGCAGTTAATGGATCTTTTCTTTTAAATTAACTAGACAGGCTGCTCAGTAACTAGTTGTTAGTGTTAATGACATGCTGTCATTTTCAGTATATATAGACTGGATTTTCAAAGAACCCAACAATTTGTAGGTACAGCATGAAGCAATGTTTTTCAGATCTATGAATATTTTTAATTTGGATTTTAGTAGGTACATCATTCCTTAGTATAGTGTTCTTATATGATTTTACTGATAACTTGTCTCTTTCATAGTATACAAAGGTGCAACAATAATCATTTGGCAATGGTATTTTGTACAAGTCACAAGTTGATATGGACAATTAATACTCTTTGAATGATGTGAATAAGGAGGATTAAATTATTTTTATAACTTTTTAACATGTTCTATAACTCTCTCTCTCTTTCTCTCTCTCTCTCACTCTCTCTCTCTCTCTCTATATATATATATGTATATATACATATATATAAATGCGTGTGTGTGTACATATGTATGTATTTATGTATGTATGTATACACACACACCTAACAACTATACATTAATAAGCAAGAGCATACTTCATCATTGGTGTGACTACTTTGTCAGTAGATGATGAGTTTATCAAGCTCATACTATGCCAACCAACCAAGCATATGATGGCAAAGGCACCATCTACTGATGAAGTGTCTGGTGCTGTTGCAAAATTCAATGGTGGGGAGTCACCAGGTATGGATGGCCTAAATGCAAAAAATTTTGAAATGTGCAGGTGAAAACTTACTAACAGATCACATGCAAAAGGTGTGGGAGAATGAGCTGGTCCCTCAATATTGGAAAGATGCCCTTATGGTTTTTCTGTACAAGGGGAAAGGTGCAAAAGACCTGTGTGGAAACTCCCATTGTGGTTGTTGGTAAGAAATTGTGTAGAAACCTGTTAGACTGTCTGCATACCAACATAGCAGATGTGGCATTGCCTGAGTCACAATGTGGTTTTTGCCATGGTCGAGGTGCAGTACATATGATATTTTTCTGTGAGGCAGCTACAAGAGAAGTGTGTAGAGCAAAGAATGGGTCTTTATCAGGTCTTTGTTGACTTAAAGGCTTTTGATACGGTTAATCAAGCTGCTCTCTGGAGAATCTTAGAAAAGCTTGGAGTTCCTGCATAATAGTTTTGTGTTTTTTTTATGATGACATGAAAGCATAGGTAAATGTTGATGGTAAGCTCTCAAAATCAATACCTGTAGAGAATGGTATTGAGCAGGGAGACATTCCCACTCCTACAATTTTTGCCATATACTTTTCAATGGTGTTTGTGATGGCTTTTAAGGATTGCCCTCATGGTATCTACATTAGGTATCACAAATCAGGAAAATTGTTTAATTTGCATTAGAATGTTTTCACCAAGAGTATCTGAAAAAGATTGCTGCAATCACTGGCAAATGCTCATTAGTGATGTTGAAGTCCTTGATAAGTGAAAGTGCATGATCATTGAAAGTATCATCCTGCAACATCATCTTAGGTGGTGTGCTCATTTGAAAATGGAGGATCAGCAATTTCCAAAACAGCTTTTCTATGGGGAGTTGTCTAAAGGAGAGTGTCCACAATACAAACCTAAAATGAGTTTCAAAGATTACCTGAAGCAATCACTGACAAATGCACAAATTGCACTTGAGGACTTGGAGAATGCTGGATTGTGGCAGCTGGAGGCATTCCTTGAAAGCAGGTACAAGTGCATTTGAAGATCAGAAGAAGAAGCATCAGCAGTTGAAAAGAGATCTCAGAATAATCAAAAATGTTGACTTCACAACCTATGTCAGCACTGAATGTGATTTCTCATGTCTTCAATATGGTAAAACATGCCTAAGCAAAGCTGGGCTCAAATGTCACCAGTGACGTCATATAAACCACAAGGTTATTAACTACATTGAGAATGACCTGAAAATATGTAGACATTGTGGAAAAAGTATGCTTCAATGGGAGGCCTAAAGAGACACATGAACATTCATAACAACAACCAGGAAGCAGTAGCATCATACATCATGGGTCTTTTCAACTGTAACATTTGTGGTAAACAATGCCAGTCCCTGGCTGATTTAAAGAGTCATATAAGAGCAGGACATGTATAGATTGGTTAAGTGATGGCAATACTTGAGTATGTGTTTACAGCCATCAAACACACACCTAACAACTATACATTAATAAGCAATAATTTCATGTCACATTTACCTGTAAATAAATGCCATCTCTCAAAAACACAATAAACTTTATGTTGTAACAGAAATTAAAAAAATAAATTAAATTGAATTGTAACTTTTTGTTCAATTTTTAATTGATAATTTTCCACCCCAAATTTAGTTTTATTCTACAAGAATAAACTTTACACGATATTTTTATGAAGTATTTGCTATTTTCTTATATTTTATCTTCAAACTACATAATTTATTTTGCTTATTATTATGCGCCCATTTGTAATTTAGTGAATTATCAAGAAAACAGAAAATTCAGTTATCATGAATTCACAGTATTTACATTAGTTGGACTATTGTCCTCATCTTTGTCGCCATATTTGTCACAACGTTTTGGCCGTTGTACGCTCCGGCCTTCTTCAGGTGGTTGGAATTTCGAACTGAACCCTTTATTTTGATCACTGGGGTAGACTGTTCTAGTTCCAAGAAGAAGACCGGAGCGTACAACGGCCGAAACGTTGTGACAAATATGGTGACAAAGATGAGGACAATAGTCCGACTAATGTAAATACTGTACATAATACCTCATCTCAGAAATATAGACAGATCATGAATTCAGTATTCAAATGTGTTTTTTTTAATGTAAGTTGTAACAGTGTCAGTATACAAATATATCATTTATGTTTTTTTCCAAAATATTTAAAGAAACAATTTTACTTTTGATTTTTCATTGTTTTTTAACAAAGTTTTTAAGCATAGCATATTTGCAACAATCTGATAGATGTTGGCCAATAAAAATAAAGAGATTGTAATGGCTATTTTTAAGAAAATAAAGGAAATGATCAATCCAGTGATCTCTTTCACAGTATTGCTGTAACCAGCATGTAACAAGTCCTCTGAATGGTCAAAAAATGAACGAATGTCAGTACTGCCTTGTCTCTGCCTTGTCAAACAATTTAGAAACTCTCTCTTTTTTTGATGACTGATCCTGGAACAGTGAAAATGTATCAGGCTGCATTCTGACTAACAACAATGTGGAAATGTCAACAAACTTGTATGTGCATTTGAATAAATATCTCTAATTATTATATATATATATATATATATATATATATATATATATATATATATATATCTATATATATCTATATATATCTATATATATATATATATATATATATATATATATTTATTATAATTTTTACAAAATTGGTCCTCACCATTCAAGATGCAGCTGTATCGAAACAAGAAGCAAGTTGTTTTTGTCTATATGTAAAAATTAAAATAAAATAATTGTTGCTCTACTCTTTTGAATTAATTCTGTGAACATTAGAATTTTATATTATTTTCGTTCTCATGACATTTGTGTATATATATATATATATATATATATATATATATTTGATATTTCATGTTATTTTATGTTTCTTTTATTGTGGCCCATTATTAGAAGCGCACCCACATTTTGTATAATTGTAATAGTGTCCACAGCAGAATGGTGACCAAGATGATATATATTATATTACTTCCATTAACTGATGAACTCAAAGCAAATTGAACAAGCAAGGAAATATTAAATGTTCATTTCTCATGCAGCACAATGCCCATAAAATTCATGCAATGTTTTCCTTGTGAAAAGAGTCACTGTAATACACTTCAACAATGGAAAACTTTTTTCTAGTTTGAAACAATAACAAAAACATTAGTACTTTCGCAAGCACAGAAACCACAGCCCATTTTTTAAAAATATATATAAAAAACTTTTTCAGGAACAGACTTTGTGCACCAATTTTCTATTGACCATACCAATGTGGATACAAAAAATTAATATTTTCTCAAACTCCCTGTGAACTACGTAAAAAAAAGAAGAAAATGGAAAACAGAACAGAAGAAACAAACATTTACCACCTTAGTAAGAAAAAGCCCCAGAATTCATGGAAACAATAGTAAATGGTTGTTTTTCCATACTTGAAACTCAATTCCTTCAATGTAATGTGACAGCACTAGTAATGAATTTCTTCACACTGATAGCATCTCTACCTGCCTAGACAGTAGTTAAAATATTGCTATCATTATTGGAGTTGTAAAATTATGAGGAATTGAAATGTACCATCAGAGAAGCATATGAGGGGATGAAACTGGAGCTCCTAGACAAATTGATATCGATGATAACAATTACTGGATGACCGTCTGCATAGCTAAACAACTTGGGGTCAGAGATGAAATGGTCCTACACAAATTTCTGCTGAAACTATCAACAATAGCACCAGTCATCGCTTTACTGAAAGATCTCACTCCTGCCCAACTAAGTAAGTTGGCAGATAAATTAATGCCATTAATACATAATGCTACAGCATTAATCACACCAGAAAATAAGTTACAGTAGCTTCGATATTTCTGTACCAAAAGGTTTTAAACATATAGGAATGACTAATGACCCAGAGTGTGCAGAGCACATATTTATTTTGCCAGTAAAGTGAGGATATGTAAACTTTGGTGCAAATGCTCCAAGAAACACAATTTACAATTATTACCCAGTTCAGCAACTGCTACTGGAAGTGATTTGGAAAACTAATATGGCAAATGAGTCCAGTCTCACAAAATTCACTGCTACTACAAATTACCACATAATTAGGGACTATTTAAATAAAATTTGTTGTAGATACAGATGCAAGAGTTTCTATAATCCCTATATCAGTAATAAATGGGATTACATTAGACCCAATATCCATATTATTCTTTGCGACTAATGGCGAGAAAATAAAGTGTTATGGATAGGCAAATTTGGAGGTTGGGCTTCTCAACTTCTTGTGTTTGATTTCTTATAAAAATTTGGCCTGATAATAGACTGCAGTGAAAGTACAATATACAAGCCTATAACAGCTAGAAAAAGAAATTTGAAAATAGCTACATCTCCAGTCAATCTGGTCATCAATAAAGTCAAGGTTCCTTCATTTGTGCAGAACATAATAAATAAATATGAAGACATCATTTTGCTGTGCAAAAACAACAACAAAAATTACTGCGGCATCTACTACAGAATTGGCACAGGCAGAAGTCATGCAGCTTTTGGTTGAAAAATGCAAAGCAGTACCTTCCAAATATAAAAACTACAATATGATGGAATTATTTCCTCTTCCAAAAGTGAATGGTTAAACCCACTTCATACAGTTACAAAACCCAGAGGTGGATTCTGTTGCTGTGGGAATAATCACACACTTAGAGTATAACTAAGAGTGACCAATATCCTATCTTGAATATTAGCTCTTTTTCTCACAAGCAAACAATGATTTTCTAAAATAGACTTGATTTCAGCCTACCACCAAATCAAGATGCATCCAGACGATATCTCAAAATCTGTTATTACATCTCCTTTTGGACTGTGTGAGTATAATTATATGCTGTTTGAATTAAAAAATGCAACAGCAACAAAATTTTGTCCATACATTGTCCAGCAAAATTTTCAAAGACATTGTGTTTTTCTTTATATTGATGACATTTTAATTTTCAGTGATGACAAGATTTCTCACAAAAAAACATTGACAATGTTTTTAAAATATTCCATGATAATGACTTAAAAATTTTTCTTTTAAAAATTGATTTTTCAAGATCTGTTTTTAATGAGACTTCTTTAAATTTCTTAGGCTTTCACATTATTTCAGAGTGTATTAAACTTACTAGTAATAAGATAGAGGAAATAAAATCCTCCCCCCACCCTACTGATTTAAAAAGCTTACACAGGTTCCTGGGTATGGTGGGATTTTATGGAAAACTAATACTGAAATATACAGAATTAGTACTACCTTTGTCTAAAGGGATGAGATTATGCTCTAAAGGCTCATTTATATTAAATGTATCTAAAAAAACAAGCCTTCAATGCCATCATAAAAGAACTTAGCAAATTATCTGCATTAGCTCACCCACAACCTCATATATATATATATATATATATATATATATATATATATATATATATATATATATATATATATATTGTGTATATATATGAAAAGAACTTACTTAAAATAAATAGACAAAACTTGTCTATATTATTTAATGAAACATGCATTAATATATATATATATATATATATATATATATATATATATATACAATGAGGTTTTAAAAAAAATTTTAAATTAAATTTTCAATAAAATTTTTTCCAAATATTCTTATCTTTACAATTACAACTATAACACAAGGACTCATCTTTTTTGTTATAATATGCTATTTTTATTCAAATAACTGTTAGTAAAAATTGGGTGCCTCATGGATAAAAGGGATGCATTTTTAATTGATATTCTTCATGCACTTAACTTTGAATGTCTAATGCTCCAAATTTCACTCCACACCAAAACTAAAAACTTAACACATTTAACATTAAGCTGGTGGTATTCAAATTAAATTCTTGGTTAGTAAACTTGAAAATTAAATAAATAAAAATACATATGAAAATGTAACATTTTACTAAAACTATAATAGTCTATTATCTCATTTTTCAACTGCTTTCTCTGTCAAATTTTCATATATATATAGGAAATTACTTTCCTTTGTCTGCTCTGTTAGAAGGCTAGCATACTGGCATTCCTGGAGTGATTTGGACAAACTGCTATGTTTGTCTTTTTCAAATTTCTTACATGAAAAGATATTTCTGATGATCATGATTGAACAATATTCAACTGTTTCATTTCCTGTATTAATGAATCAAGCAGTTCACCGGTGAATATGAAATTCTGAATTTTGATATTTTTTAACACTTACTTATTTTATCACTAGATTGAATACCTATTGACACCTGATAATTCCCATGTTTCTCTTGTGTTTTATATTAAAATGACCAAATGACATTGAATATCTCTCTGTCCCTGTCTGTCTGTCTGCCTCTCTCTCACACAAACACACACCCACATATAGATATGAGGTTAAGTAAAAAATTATCTACACTGTCACCATAACATATCTTTAGGTTTGTCACACTGCCTTCTGCTCATGCATGCTTATAGTTGGTACTGTTGTGGTCACATGATCAAAGTTTGAGCTTGATTGTGCCCGCAAACTTTGATCATACCAGTTTTCTTGCTGTTTTTACAGTGTAAATGTGCCCACTCCGCTAGCAGTGTGCACCAAGGGAGAATAAATAGCAGTGATACAATTTCTCCAGTTGGAAACTGTGTTGGAGGCTTTTAACAATATGTTGCTTGACAATGCACACACATACATATATGGCCAGAAAGAGTGCTGGAACCATTAACCAATTAGGTTTTGAGGTGGTGGATCTTGTGCCTTCCAACTTATCATCTCTTTGGACCATTCAAAGATGTTTTACAAAGCCATCAATTTCCTATGTATAAAGAAGTGCAAGAAACAAGAAGCATAAATGGATGTGTGACCAAACAAAAACCCTCTTTGAGGGAATATGCAAGCTTGTGGACCACTAGACCCAGTGCACTGAAAAAGGAGCCAACTTAGAACATTGATGTACTTGTTTAACTCCTGCTTTTGTGTAAATAAATTGAAAAAACAAGAGTGCAGATAATTTTATTTATATAAGGAGGAATCTAATGCTTAACATAAGGAAGAGGCAGATGAAATTTCTGGGACACGTGATGAGAAAGAATAGCCTGGAGAATCTGATACTCGTGGGACAAATAGGGAGAAAAAGAGACAGGGGAAAGCAGCACATGACATACATGATGGGCTTGGGCAGGTGGATGGTGCATAGTGGTCTGTGGGAGTTGGCAGAAACACAAAACCTTTTGAGAGCCACAAAGAATAGGGGGAAGTGGAGGGCCATGATCGCCTACGTCCTGAAAGAACATGGCACATAAAAAGAAGAAAATATATATATATGTTTTGTTTGAATGTTATTCTTGATGGATATTCATATTCATGTAGAAGCTCTGTTTTTTAATTAAACAGTATTTTTTTATCCAACTACATCTACTGGCCTGAATTTTTGAGAAATCTTGTCAGAAAAATATGCATCCTCCAGCAGCATTTGAACCTGCATCCCCTATGGAGAACCATCATTGGATATGACATCCCTAACCACTTAGCCATGTAGGACTTCCAATCCAACAAAGGTCAAATAGGACTTTTGAACACACACTCTCCTAATATAAACAAAGACAATTTACTTTTAGGAGATGGATTAAATCTGATATATTGTTATCTTTAATCTATTTTGTTTAAACATTATTTTTGATGGACACTCATCACATCAGATCCAATGATGTGATGTGGCTTCCCTCTGTCTTTTCTACAAATATTTTCATGGCAACAGCTCTGGCGAGCTTTTTTCCCTGGTGCCCTGACTACATGAACTTAAGTGTGCTATGAGATTGGCATCTAGGTTCAATCCTTTTACTGTTGAAATAGTTAAATGTAACTGTGACTCCTACTCCAACAGTTTCTTTTTTCACACTTGCCACCTGTGGAACTCCCTTCCATTTATTGCTTTCCTGAAAACTACATTCTGCAAAAATTTAAATGCAATGTTCTATCTTCTTGCATCCCATTCATCTTTTATCTTCCTCAATCCCCCTTATATCCAGTCTTTCCACTCATGTTCACTCTCTGTAACCCCCTGTGTACTAGTGGCATTCCTAGCTTGCTTGGAGTGAAATGATTAAAATAAAAATCTATACATATATATATATATATCTATATATAATAAAAATATAGTTTTGAGGTATGCTATATAACTGTATAAAAATTTATTTCTTCTTTCATTTTTCATGAGAAATCAATAGTGAAACCATATACATTCAGGACATCCATTCTAGCATGGATAAGTTCTCTTTACATAGAAACAACACTTTTGTTGATTCAGGCTTGTTGTCCTTGGACCACAACTTCATAACATTTACAACAGAATCTCATCTATGCAGGTGTTTCACTGTCATCCTTCAGAATTGTATATAAAAACATAATTAGAATCTAAAAATAAAAGAACAAAAATCAATGTTCTTGATTGGCTAGTGACATAAATTAAAGAACTAGAGGCTCTGTTCTTTATGCTAGATTTGTGCTCCTTTTAAAATACATCCAAATATTCAGCTCTTCTCCAGTTTTCAGTTTTCTACTTCAAAAAGGATACAAATCAAGTATTATTGAAAAAGGTACATGTTTGAATGTATCTGGTATGTGGATATAACCATATGCAAAAGTACTTTCCAAAATAGTGCTTTCAAGAGAGCATAGTTAATACTGATAATTTAGATGTTTTTTTCTATTATGACCTGGTGTTGAAAATTACTTGACAACCTACATATATCAAACACAATGTGTACACACAAAGAAACATATGCACACATAAATTTGGATGAGAATCTGACATAATATAATCTGAAAAAGTTTCTAAACATATATGGCAAATTAAAAAGAAAAAACAAATTACATTAAAAATGTCATGGAAAATAAAAAAAACAGCATCAGCCTACAACAATAAATCCAAAAATGTAAACTTGTCTGGAGGAGAAAATAGCTAAAAATCACCTTCCCAGCCAACTGAAATGAATTAATAAATGATCACAACTGATCTTAAAATGCAGGCATGAAAACAAATTTTAACTACATAACTTAAAACTAAAAAACTAAAAATTAATGCCTTATAAAATACTCCCATGAAAAATGCAAATATTTGCACTATATACAACACAGATAATATAACATACTTTAGGTACAGCCAATAATTTAAACTAAACAAATAAGATAACAAACCCCTAAGAAAAAATAAAATAAACAAAAAATCTAAATAAATAAACAAACTACAGATACCAAAAAAATCTAAATAATAAACAACCTAAAGATACACACATAAACACAAGGAAATATAATAATAATAGTAATCAATAAGAAATAAGTGAGCTTCCTTCACTTTTATTATTCCAACATCTCTGAGCAAGTTAGATTAGTATTTAGTTTTGGGTCTTGATTTTTCTTGCTAACTTTTGAATTTTTTAAATCCATGAGGAACCCAAGTATCATTACTGCATGGACTTGTAGTGGACCAGAGCGGTGTGTGAATGGAAGAAGAGAAGATGAGTTATCTCTAGGTTATGGCTTCCACTGGCCGGTCCAGCTACATAAAAATGTTGGACTTTAATGGAGTCCAATGAAAGCAAAAGAAAACAAACGAGACCGATATATATGTACAGCACAAATATATATTAATACGTGAATTACAAATAGATTAAAACACGAGTTACAAATACATCATTTAAAACATGAATAAAACGTTTCAGTGTCTGTATGGAATGTTATTGTGTGTGTGTTGAATTGAAATGTCCGTACGGGTGAATTTTCCCTGAACATGGGAAACGCTGGTTGTGTATTAGAGTTCACATATTGGAAATTTTAAGAGAAAGTTTTTGTACCTCGCTCCACGTGCGAGGTTGCCGGCCCCAGGAGAGGCAGTTTGGCCGCACGTGTGCAAAGCCGTGGAAAGAGAAAGAGGCGAAAAGTCAGCCAGTATTTATACTCTCGGGAGAGAGAGACCCCTGGTGAAGGGTTAAGAAAATGAAGGGGAGCTAACTGCGACAGACTGTTGTTTGATCTTTGAATCACAGTGGTCTCATCATGTTTCATCAACAGTGAGAAGCTGCTCCAAAGAATTACCATTAGATTGCTGAAACTACAGCAAATTCAGTATGGAAATGTGCACTCATTTCTAGTTGACATTCAAACATGTCCAACTGCTCAGGAATTATAAACACTTCTTGGATATTTTTATGTATCAGCAATTCTTTTGGTTGATAAGCCAAAATTAGGTCACAAACATAATCAACAATTTCAGGAGTTGACAATGTTGGAGACTTCCTAAACTGTGTTGCAACTTGGGTTAGAAAATCTTCATGCTGGAAGTTGGCACACCATTCTTCAAAGTTGTATATGATGGGCACTTATCAACTAATTTTTCCTTCATACACTAATGGATTTCCTTTGGGGTTTTCTTTTGTAAGAACTTCATGTCAGTTTGAAGTTGAAAACTTGAAAATTTCACACTTTCTATTGGCATGATTCAGTCAATAATCTGGAGCAAATTAAAAAATAATCACAAGGATCCTGCAAATTTGTAATTTTACAATATAATATTGTATTCTTACCAGCATCAGTAAAAAAAATAGTGCTCAGATTATGGAAATTAGGATCAGGATGAGAATCTTTCATTTGCCTGTGTATATGTGCGTGATGTTACAAAAAGTAATGCCTATTATTTATTTTATTCAAGCTACCATAGATATAGGGAGCACAATAACATGGTTGGGTAAAGCAAGTATTCTGCTACTGAATACTATTTTCCCACATCATCTTGGCTATGCATTTTCACCAGCAAGGAACAAAAGTATGCATATTGCATTAAGAATTCAGCTTGCCACAGTTGAAATGATCAGCAAGTGTCAAGGAATGCCATTAGGTGGGTTTTTTCTGCAATTATACACTTATGCTTCATATACTCTTACATGTCAAATGCCATCTTATACAGCAATTTTTAACAAGGCAAATTAAATTTTGAATTGTTGGTGGAAGGGTTAAACCTCTACTGCTATACTGCCAACATCCACTTCTCATGTTGTGGGAAAATATCATAATACAGGATATATTACTACCTAAGACATATATATATATATTTATATATCTTTGGTAGCATACATATATATATATATATATATATATATATATATATATATATATATATATATATTCATAATTAAGTATTTCATCAAGTTTAAGAAGAAACCTCAACAGAATGCAGAAAACATTGGACGGCTGTTTTGTCCTATAT
The DNA here is from genome assembly GCA_964036315.1 of Acanthosepion esculentum. Lineage (NCBI taxonomy): Eukaryota > Metazoa > Mollusca > Cephalopoda > Sepiida > Sepiidae > Acanthosepion > Acanthosepion esculentum. The sequence continues at coordinate 64,852,217 of OZ038481.1, read as the reverse complement.
TTGAGACTCATCAGCAGTGCGCATCCACTACCAGGAATTACATTAGTAAGCAAACGTCATACCAATTGTACCACAGGCTCCGGTGATGAAGAGGTAACAAATTAAACTTGATATAGTGCCGCTCATTCACATATTCCGTGGTGGAACTCATCCAAGTTCCTTTAACCAAGGATTGTCCCCCCGAAAGACATGACTAATATCACCAAGCTGCTCCATCCAGAGCATTAGAAGCTGGTTCAAGCAAGGATATACAAGAAATTGTTACGAGGATTTGAGATAATCATAATTAAGTATTTCATCGAGTTTAAGGAGAAACCTCAACAGAATGCAGAAAGCATTGGACGGCCATTTTGTCCTATATTTGGGACTCATCAGCAGTGCGCATCCACTATCAGGAATTGAAACCCAGACAGTTACGTTATTAAGCAAACGTCATACCAACTGTACCATGGGCCCCCGTGACGAAGAGGTAACGAATTAAAATTGACATGGTGATAGTAGTCGTGGCTCTCGGGGGCACAATCCTTGATTAAAGGAACTTGGATGAGTTCCACCATGGAATATGTGAATGAGCAGCGCTATGTCGAGTTTAATTCGTTACCTCTTCGTCACCGATTTGTAAGGTAAAAGGTAAAATATGCCTATAATTTACAATCTTTTAATTCACTCAATTTACATCTTTTTGTGTAATATCCTAAAATAAATAAATGTATGTGAATGTATATACTGAGAGGTTAGTAAATATGACAAATTCATACTTAGAAATTTGGAGGAATTTCAATATATATTGAGTAAATAAAAAGTTCAATTAGGTTATTAAATAAAAAATAAATACAAATTCTTCATGTTTGTCATTGATTTTATTGAACAATTTACTATTTTGTTGTACAAAATTCTGCCATCATTCAGGCATATTTATAATTCTATTCTCCCAAAATTTTTATCTACTTTAGGTGACTTTTAAATTTTTCCAGGAAATTTGTATTTTTTCCATATGAATTATTCACTGAATTCCAGTGGATGAGTGAAAGAGTCACAATCAAGCTCTAACGGTTTTTGCCTGGTCAACAAAAACACATGTTTTGATCTAGCATTGTCCAGATGGTACATCATACTTTATCTTAACTAACCCTACATGCTTTTTATCTTTTACTACTTTCAGTTCATTTAATTTTGAGCAAAATTGTTCAATTCAATTGTTTGCTTCTCTGGAAAAAGCACATAGTCGATGACTCCCTTCCAATCCTACAATATATCCTACTATATCCTTGTTTGGATGAAGCCCAGTTAGTGATGATTTATTTCATTTGCTCTATATCTTTCATATTGTCTTAAAGAATCCACTTTTCATTGCCTGTAGCAATTTATTTTAGAAGAAAATGTTTTGCTTATTGTTGAATTGCAGATGAAAATAGTGTTCAGTTTTTTGCTTAAATTATGCTGATGCTACACATCAACGTGACTCACATGACCATACTGATGCAAATGATTTTCAGTACTTTATTTGGATATTTTGACAATCATAGTGATTTGATCACTATTAAAATCAACCGGTATACCCAATCATGGAGTATTGTTTAGTAAGAAATGAATGTTCATAAACCATTTGAAATGTTCAATAATTTGAAATTCATGAACTGCATGAATCTTTTTTCTTTTTACATTTTTACTTAAAAGTATAGCATACCAAAAATGTTATTTTTTTTCTTCTGTCTTCAGTGTTCAAATCAATAAATAGAACAAAAAATGCCATTTAACTCAAAAATGCATGCTGATATAAGTTGTTTTTTTAATTAAGTTAAAATTAAACACTCCAAATCCCTCTGGTGACAAGCATAGAATAGACCTAAGAATTTTTATGCCTTCACACTCCTTATACTCTATAATAATATGCTAATGATGAAACAAAATCAGTTTCTAAAAGAACAGGGTATAAGGAAACTAAGATTCAAGGTTTTTCCAAGGATTGTTACAAGAATATGAAATTATTTAATTCTTTCACTCAGCTTTTTCACATTGTATATATGTCAATCAGGCAAATATTTTGGTTTCTTGATGGCTGATACCATATTTTGGGAATTATATCTCATTTTCCATTTATGAGTAACTTCCTAGTATATGTCAGAATTGTAACCATTAGAGTAGCACTTACAACTTACTACTTTAACAAATAAGAAATTATTTAGTTCATATTTAGTACATAGAATAGGAAATTCATTCTCGTATCTATGTAGATCATTGAAGAAAAGCCCTGTTCATATTTGTTAGAAGTTTCATTACATTTTTGTTACATATTTAGCCACATTAATATTTTTTTATAAAATACCATTTTTACTATCAAAGAGCATATAAAAAAAAATAAAAAGTACATAAATTTGATGGATTCATTTTTGTGTATATATTCAAAAGTTAGCAGGACTACCTTGAAATTACCTGTACATCTTAGACAGCATCCAAAATGTTTTAATTACGAAGTTAAAATGTTAAAGTCTCTGATAAAAAATTTTATTAATTTTCTTTATTAAAATGACAAAATATACTTTTAATTATGTATCTTATTTTTACTTTTTGTTCAGTTCATATTATTCAAAATAAGTATAATAGTTCAGAGGATAAAATGATGTATTTTGTGGCTATTCTTTGTTATTAATTAATAATGATGTTGGTCATGATAAAAAATATCTATAAATTTTTGTTGTTATTAAGTTTCTTTATTTGTGACCTATACAGACAATATACCAAATTTTTATTTCAACTTCTTAACTTCTGCATCCATTCTATACTATTCTTTGTCTCCCTTTATTTCTTTTTCAATGTGAAGCAGTAAAAAAAGCAGAAGAAATCAAGAATAATGTTTTCCCCATCACAGCAAAATATTTCTTTTTCATGAAAATTTAGGAAGTTTGATGTAACTTGCTATATTCTTTCCTTCAAATGCCAACAAAGCAACCAACAGTTAATGATGATATTCTTGTTCCTTAAAGTAAATGTATATCCTATTTTTTGGACTGTGGTGCACAGACAGATCAATGACTATAGCATCCTGGGTCAAGTGAAAGTTTTTTAGATTCAAAAAATGAGGTCAATCTATTCTTAGTGATTTTTCATAAAAAAAACACTCCAAGAAACTAGACATTGCAATAATTTATGAGCCTTTAAATATAACTCTGTTGTTCATATAGACGAATAGAATATTAAAAGTAAAATACTTATTAAGTTTGAAATCTAAGTAGCTAAACTTTAGTGCATAGATTTCTCATTTTTTAAAAACAAACAATTAATATCAATAACTTTTCTCATATGTAGATTTGACACTAATACTTCAAAATGACAATATCAACATTCTGACCTAATAATAGTGAAAAATGGCATCTTTTAATAATATGATGCATATTTATTCATCAAATGTATATAAACAAAACAATCTAATTACACAAATATCTGCAAGATAAATTAGGCGATATATCTTATTCCTCAAAATCAAGTTATTTGAAAATTAAAATACTGTTTTTGACATACAAAGGGATAAAACATGAAAATTAATGAAATTACAGAATCCACATCCTAAAGTTTTCATATTTAGCCAATCATTTGTATTGAAATTTGTTAGCCAATCAAATTTTCAAACATTGAAAAAAAATTATGGACTAATAAGTTAGCACAGCTTGATTGCCTCATTTGAATAGCATATTTTCACTCAAAAAATAAATTACTTTTCAATATTATAATTAAAAGAAATATCATAATACTCAGGTTGTCACATTCTACTAGGTAAGAAGGTGATAAGAAGGTGATAACTATATGACTGCTGTTTTGATTTTGCCATGTACTATCCAAATTATTATCAGTAACCTCTGTAATATCCTTTCAGGATATGGGATGTAAGTTTCAATCTTGTTAGACATTTCTTCCTTATTTCTGATTCACACCAATTACATTAAAAACTTTTGTAGAATGTAATGTTCTAAATGTTGTGATTAAAAAATAAATAAGGGCAATAATAAAGTTAAAAGCAATGAGTCAACATTAATTAAATTAATTCATTTAGACAACATATTTTCACCCAAAAAATAAATTATTTTTCAATATTATAATTAAAAGAAATAATTTAAAGGCAAACAACAAAATGAACAGTTCATTTAAATAAAACCTGATGTTTTTAATAATTCCTATCAATAAAAATAAAAATAAAAAGATATACTTATAAAAATTCAAACATGTTATAAATAAAATGATTCTCATATAAAATAGTATTTCAAAATAAAATTACTTTATAAGAATTTGAAGAGCAACTAAGCTTTATAAATTTCATCCCATTATCAGTTAGCTATTTAGAAAAAGATAAAAAGTACAAAAAAATTAAAATTAAAATTGAAAAGCCAAAAGAATAAAGATGATGTTAATTATAATTTTTTCTCAAATCTTCATCTTAAATTTGAAAGTTGCAAAAATAAAACTTAAATCACATTCTTTACACAACTATCATGTGTACACTGAATTTAGATAATCCAGAATAGAAAGAAATGTCAAAGTAAAGGAAAAGCAAAAGCATTTTCCATATTGTAACCTATCTAAATATAAATTATTTTCATTTTCCTTACTGCCCATCCATACCCACTTGTTTTGTTAGAAAGTCAATGCCAGTATTTGAACTAATGAGAAGGAATAGAAAAGGAGAGAGTAGGAAACAATGAAGAGAAGCTAAAGAGTAACTATTGTAACACAAAAAGCCTGAGATTTAAGGAGAGTGTCTAAACCCTGTTTGTTTATGTTTGTAAGAAACAACCTACATTTGTTATCAACTTTTTCTCACTTTCCCATACTTAATAATTCTATAACAAAAATAGTAATAATTATTAATAAAATGAATTATGTTTAACTTACCTTAAGTTCATTCTAAAAGCTTCTTCATAGCCTGTGTACAGATGCTGTGAAGAAAAAGGATATCGTCTCAACATTGAAAACATAGGAAAGACCACAACGGACAAGAAAGTAATATATAAGACCCAAAATATATCTCAATTCGGTAGCTTTTTGCTACACTGTCTAAGCAACAGTTTCCTTTGTACAACTCCAACAAGTAAATGAAAAGAAAGGCCAAACTTTTAAAGGGAGGGTAATCTAGAAAAAGACAGTAGCAGGGGCACAACAGCTCTATGTAGAACAAATTGTTAAGTTGGTATGCCTGTCTCCCCAATAGAAATGGCCACTTATTGGAATTTGATATTCATACAATTGTACAAGATAGAATTTGGTATTAACCACACAATTTCTAAGGTATCATATAAAATATCAAAGTGATTATATGTACAAACAGAAAATAAAAAGTAAATGAATAGACCATGCATATCTGACAGAATTACTCATTTATTTGGAAAATATAAAATTTTGTTCAAAAGAAAATTGTATTTCAAGTTAAAGATACATTTTAAAATGTCTACTGTTACTAGTTTAAAAATATTTTAATCTGGAGTTTATAGAAAATAAATCTAAATTTCTATGAATTTTTTGCTTTAAAACCATTTGGCATTATTAATTGGAAGTTGAAAGTGTGTTAGATTCTGTGACAGTGTTTTATTACCATTCATTGTGTCCTGAAAATGTTAAATAATTGGGATCAAATTCTTTTTTTTTTAGCCTTTACTTTTATGCTGGAGTATCTCAAAAAATTAAATTCTAATTATAATACAAAGAGTTTTTTAGCCTCCCATATCATGGAACAAATCAGTTAAAAAGTAAGGTTTGTCAATGTTGTATTGACTCCACTTTTCACTCCATTAGTATTTTTTTAGTAAAAAGAAAAAATGTAAAATATCACTATTTGAAATCACATAAAACTTTTTAAAAATGTGTTTTTATTATATATAATATGAAGATTGCAATGAGATATATAAAGATATAATATGAAGATTGCAATGAGATATATACGGATATAATATGAAGATTGCAATGAGATATATAAAGATATAATCACAAAAGAGAAACAAGATAGTGGAAAATTATTAAGTAAATGGAAATTGTGGAAACATTTAATAGAAAATATAGGACAATGAAAAAAAAAATGAAAACACTGGCAAGATAAGATCAAAAAACTGGCTTCAAGAAAAAAATTTATAAAAAGAGTTTTGAGAAAAAAATGAAGAGGAAAAATGGATTGATCAAGAAAATAGTTGAAGAAACTGGTGTAGCTAATGTAAACAAACAGAATATATACATAATGTGTATTGGCTAAAAATATAAAAGCACACAAATTACAATAAATATCATAAAGAGAAACATATAAATCAAGTAAAAAATGCCCCCAAACAATCATTTTTAGTCATGGATGTAGAACTAAATTGGATGAACCTGATGTCTGAGCTAGGTCCTTCATGGTAATAGCCAACTGGCCCAAATTAGCAAACAACAGGAGGAAGGTGAAGTAATATTTTGTACTAGTACTGCAAGCAGTAAAATTATAGACACATTCAAAGGCAATGAAAGTTTCAAAGTAAATGCAGAGAATTATTGTGAATTATTGAACAAGCCATTTTTGACTAATATAGTTCATGACCAAGAAACTTTTCTTTTACGTTCTGCAATGCTGACTTTTACCTACCTTAACAAAATGATTTCAAAAGATTAATAGAATAGACTCCCAGATATTAACCCAATAGAAAACTTGTGGTTGATCATTAAAATAGATGTATAAGAAACAAGAAAATACTACTGAATGAAAGAAAATCTCTGAAAAACAATAAAAACTGTTGTAAGTTGAATCAGTACAAGTCAACAAAGTCAATGAAAAAGAACAAATGAAGATTATAGAATGTCAAGGAGCCCACACTATCTCATATACTTGAATAAATTATTATTTTATGGTTTTAAATATTAAAATAATAATTTATTCAAGTATATGAGATATTGTGTTAATCAAATGCATGTTTCTATAACCTATGCCTTTTTAATTTATGTATAAAAATATTGCATATAATAAAATTTAGTTGTATAATAAAACCTGACACCCTTAAGATAAGTTATCAATATCTTTAATAAGGCTATATTTTATAAGTTGAAATTCATATGATTTGTTGCACATATAAATATAAGTATATTCTGAAAATTTTACCACTATTGTTTGATTATTACCAACTTTAATGTGAAAATATTGACTTGCTTAATAAAATAATTAATAGTGTACTTAAATAGTTTTTTCACATAACTTAATTCAAATAGACTGTGAGTGATCTTTACCAAGTTTTTTTCAGTAAAACTATCTAAGGATGATTTGAACAAAAACATTTATAAAAGACTCAGCTCTATTATTCATACTTGATGGGTAGAATTCATCACATTATTGAACATCACTATACTTGTGTTTAACTTTTAAGATTTTATGCTTCATATATTATCAATAATGTATTTTATTAGTGTTCTTTAAAATAATTAAACCTTTTTACAATCCCATTTCAAAGAAAAATTCCAACATGCTATCAAGACCAAATGCTCAGAAAAACTGACAAAAGGGGCATGACAATGTTCTAGTCCTTTGTTTCAATGGTTGCTATGCATTACTGGCTTTGAAATGGTTGATCACCTCTATTTGTTCTCCAACATGAAAAAATACTTTGTTGGGAACCAATATCACAGTCATGATGACTTCATATCTGCTGTTGTTGACTTTTTGACCAACAGGATGAATACTTCTTCACTAATGGAATCCAAGCATTGCAACACCGATGGAAGAAGTGTATGGACCACAAGGGGTTGGTGTTGAAAAATAAACTTCATTTGGTCACATTCCATGAGACTATCTTGGTCAACCTATGATCTTTTCAGCCTATCCTCATAATTATATGGTGAAACTTTTGAGTCTATGACCAAATGTTTTCTTTCTTAATTAAAAACCCACAAATAGTATTCATTTGAGGAGGTCATTAGAGCCTTTCCTATGTGCTGATTTTTTCAATCACCTTATCCTCTGGTGTTTATGTATTATTCTAACTTCATTCCATATGTGATCTATTATTCTATCTTTATTCCACTTCAGTTTCCTTCTACATATGATCAGCTATGCCTGATCTTATAATCTGACACCAGATTACAGCTTTCTATTGTACCTTCTACCTTAATTTTAGGTAGTGGTATGTTTAGCTTTTGTATTCCTTGTCTTAAGTGCATGATATAATATATACAATTCTTGGTTATATTCTCTTTGTAGATAGGCTTAATTCACGATATTCAAATATTGAATTGTCCTAATGTATGAACCAAAGATGACTCTAAGCATGGACAAAAAATATTAGGATAGTATTTAAAAGCTGGACAGTATTTTAAATATCTCCTAAATATGAGTCTATTCAATATTGCATTGGTTAATATAAAGATTTTATATAATTATGTTTATTCAGTTTCTCATTTGATATAACTTGCAAAAATGAATTAGAAAAGGATAAGAAATAAAGTAGATCTATTCATAATTTATTATCTTTTTTGGTGAGCTATCTGGTCAGGCTGTATTGTTTTTTTCTGAACGTTTTTCCCAGTTCAAATTGGCTAAACTGTCTCTCTATTTACTGTATAACACAGAACTAATATAACTAATAATGTTTTGATTTTATAACTGTCAGTGAATATTGGGTAAAGATATGTATTTTTCTGATTTGCTATCCCATCACTCACTTTGAATGATCAGTGTTCTAAATTACTACCTATAGCAGAACTGAAAATTCACCACAATTCATAATAGAGAGAGAGAGAGAGTTGAGTGTAAAGAGTTGAAATAAAGTTCTTGGCTAGGTAATCCCTAAGCATTTATTGTTTGAAAATTGAGAAAATGCAGATTCAGCTGAAAAGATAACAATGTGTCAAAATATTACTTAATTGTCTACTGCTTGCTGTTTTTCCATGTCCCCAAGTAATGGTGAAAGGATTATGTGGTTATTTTTCTTGTATCCTTATGTAGAAATGAATCATTTCTAATGAGTATATATTTATTAAATGTCAGATTGATATAAAATAATAATTATGTCTACTAAATTTTCTCTGTATTGTTAGGTAAGATTAGCATATCTATAATCAGCAGCTGTTCATCCATCTTGAAATTTATGAGACTTTTAAGACATAAGTGATGTATGCTAAAGAATATTACTAAAATATTCAGTAAATGACTGAATTGCTTGTGATTTTCTGTAGGAACAAGTATCAATTATTGTTTATCTTATCTATGTTTTATAGCACTTATATATGTCTGTGTATTCCTTACGCTTAATCATTCACTGTTCAGTAATAAAAGAATAAAAAAAATGTCTAAAATATTGCTGTAACCTATGTCACATATACATACAATAATGAACAGAAAAAAATGAGTAACCTATCCAACACATTAGTTTGCCTAATTCTTACTAAGTAGTCTTAAATATTTAATGATATATTTCCAGGAGTAATATCTGTGGTCATTCAGGACTGTAATACAAGTTGTTGCATTCATATGAATTTCAGTATAAGGAGAGATAAAGACCTGGATGCATCATGATACCGAAAATAAGATATGCAAAAGTTGGTTGTAACTAGAAGAAATGTATAATTAACTGATTTTATTGATAGAAAAACTAAAATTGCACAAAATAAATTTATTTATATATTTAGAAGCATTAAAAGTCATAATCTGGACTTAGTATGGTTCCTATTGGCATGAACTACATGTTGGAGGGATACAACTTAAAAATTGCTTCATTAGTAATGTTCTGCCATTCCTATTGACGGTAATCAAAAAGCATTCCCAAGTTTTTGGCTGTTATACACTTGAGTTTTCAATTCTCTACATAGGTTTGGTTATGTCAGGTTTTTGAACAGGCCAATCATGTAATACTGCAATGTCTTCATCAATGCAAAAGTTATTTCTTACACAGGATGTATGGCAAACTGACCTATCATATTAGAATACTTCATAATCTGTTGTGTCCAGTAATAGGAAGGACTTTTTTTATTTTACCAATGTTCACCCAATACAAGACTCAAGAGCCACTCAAGGTAAAGAGTTACTAAATGAGATGTAGGATCTGAATGTAAGAGTAAGAAATGAAAATTATGAGGATATGGTGGATAGGTAATGATTGACACTTGACATGAAGAGATTAGAATTATAGTTTGGGGAAGTATCCACATGAGAATCACAGTAGTTCTTGGAGAAAGGCTGAGTGGAACCCTGAGCATCCGTAGATCATTCGAATTTCAAAGTTACTCATAGCCTTAGTAAGCTCTATTTCAAATTTTAACCGATAAAAATTATCTCAATCATCTTCCATTGTCTTCCTAATGACCCAATTCCAAATGGGCTGGATTAGATTCCCATCAAGTAAACAAAATTGTTCTGATCTAATTTTGCTGTTCAAATCTACTCCAATTTCAATAAAAAAATATATATGTGTGTGTTTGTGTGTGGTTCCCAAACTCTCTCTGTTACAGCTGTAAATGTCTGAACTAGGAGAACTAGAGAATATAACCTGTTTGAACATTTGCCATGGAAATAGTGGTAGAGTAGAAATAGCCTTGCAATATTGTATCTGTGGTAAAGAGGCAGCAGGGTGGAAAACATGTCAGCCTTCACAAGGCTGCATAAATGCCTTTGGACTCTTTTGTAGTTCAGTGTTCTATTGATTTTTTAGTAAATTTCTTGGACCTTTGATTTTGATTTAGTGCCAAACCATTGAATCCCCTACCATAAAATTTTACTGTCTTTGTCACAAATTTCAAATTGTTTCTTGCACCAAATAAACTTCAGACAACCTCTCTTCCATTAGAATTGAGCTCTATTTTGTTTTCATCACTATATATCACTTTTACCCATTTTTCATTATCCCATAACAGAAGTTCTTTTGCCCAGTGTTTTTTGCTTTATTCAATGTTTTTTTAGTTAATGATGGCTTTTTTGCTGAAATGCATCCATTTAGATTCATTTTACATAGCATCGTTCTCACTGTATGAATTGACACTTCAGTAGTAATGCTACTTTCATCCATTATTTGACAAACTATTAATTTTGGATTTGATACTTATAACTTCACTAGCTTCCCGTGATCACTTTATTAAATTCCAAAGGTCTACCAATCTTTTTTATATTCAAAACACTTCCAACATCAGTATGCTTCTTCTGTGTGACTCAAAGAACATGCCTTTATATGATAAATGTTTTAGAAATTTCATATTGATTCATTCTTTGTAATTTTGATAATTTTCATGCTCTTCTTATTTTTAAAATTAAATTAACTATATCAAAAAGACAAGTTAAAGTCCCCAGACCTTATGCAATCTGTGTTTGATCCTTTAACATGAGAAATTTGCATGCATATCTTAAACTATGATGATGTTAATATTGATGAGTGTCAAGTGGCTCATAACTTTTGCATGCTTTATTTGCAGTATCAGGATGTGCCCAGGTATTTGTCTCTCCATATATTGTGTTCACAGGAATACAGAAGCTTACATTACAGTCCTGAATGACCACAGATACTACTCCTGAAATTACATTGTTGAATATTTACAGCTTCTTACTGAAAATTAAACCAATATTCTTTTTTTTCAACTTAGATGCCTCTTTTCTTTTGCATATCACGGTATATATTCTATAAACAAACCATGTGATATTAGACATGAATAATTTTGTGAATTTGCCATTGCTACATATACTGACATACCTTGTGTTTTTAATTTTAGTAAAGGGGTTTAGGTGTTTTCTTTAATAAGTTATGTTTGTTTCAAATAGGCTCCTTTTTTAGTCAATAAGCATGTTTCTAAACATTCAATGTAAAAATTTCTGATGGGTGCATAAAACAAATTTATCAAATAAGTAGAAATACTGAGTACCATTTGATTGTCGAAATAAACATTCTTAATTATTATTAAGTTTTATATAGATATAACAAAGCTTGTCTCATCCGGAACAATGTTGCAGTTGTTGATCACAATGTTAAGATTTAAATTCACTTAGTAACTTATGAGATTATGGATCATCACTTCCCAACAGGAACCCTATCTCTCTCTCACACACACACACACACACACACACACACACACACACACACACATACACACACACACACACAGACGTGTGTTTGTGTGTCTGTACATGTATTCTTATGTACATACAGTACAAATATGAATATGTTAGTGAAATTATGCATATTCAAACAGGTATATAAATGTTTACAAGGAGAAACATGAGTAAACTTAGATATCTCAAACCTACAAACATTCTTATTTAAATGAAAGATGTTGTGACTGACTATATTCTGAGAATTTTTTCCATCTTTCTGACTATTTTGAATTAAGTTGCCTTGAAAGGTATCAGGTAGGCTCATAATCAAAAGTTCTGCTGGCCCACCCAACGAATGCCATCAGGCATATAAAACTAGGTCAGGGTTTATCTGGTTTCCAACTTCTCTGAAAAGTTGTTTGTGGAAACTTGACAGGGTTCTGTTTCTACTAAGGAGATATAGTCACTTGAGCAGAGTACAGTTCAATGCTTCTGGAAAGGGCTCATGATAAAGCCATCACTTTCTAATTAGTCATGTTTAATAAGTATATGGTTGATTTTCATCTTGAACTTATGAGATATGTTAACTGATTATATAATTCATTTGAAATATATATGGTTTCAGTATTATAAAATATGTATTGACAACAAAGCACTTCTTTGTATTTAATTGGCATTTACAATATTATTGCAAATGCTTCTCATATAATAGTTCATTACCCTATTTTCAAATAACTGAAAACAAATCTAAAAGAAAAAAGACTACTAATACCAAGAACCACTCAAGGTAGAGAGTTATTGAATGTGGTTGTTGTATGAATGTAAGAGGATAAAATAACTGTAGATTATGAGGATATGTAGGATAAAAAGAAGCTCCCAAATTGAATTTCCTTCTTACGGAATATAAAAAGAATGAGGATGATTCAACCCTGTGGATTTGGCATATCAGGTTCTAGATTCATGGATCTACCTAATATGGACTTGATAATTAAAGAGTTTCTTCCAGAGATGCCACAGCTGGATAGTTTATGTAGCAACCCCTTTACCACACCTTGCTAAAGGCCTTTGAGAGAGGTGATCATTTTCACGATGGATATCATACTTCCTGGATTATGTGTGTAATGACTATTAGAGCATCAGCAATGGGTCCAGAGTAATGAAATCAATACTGTTTGTCACTCAGGAAACTGTTTCAGCAGAAACAGTTTCTTGAGTGACAAACAGTATGAATTTCATAGATTTAAGGAGTTTTCTAATGACACTAAGGAGACTGATGAAGTAACATTGTAATGGGGATGACCACTTGCTTACATTCTTGAAAACAGGGTATACAGTGGGAACCTTCCATAGACATGGGAAACATTTCCCCTTCAACGAATGGTTAAACAACAAGATTGGAAATAATCCTAGGCTAAGGTTCACTGGAATTTTATCCAAACCAGTAGCCTTCATAGAGTGTAGGCTTCAGATGAGTTTGGAACCTGCCTAAGCTGAGTTAGGGAAGTCATAAAGTTTGTGCTTTGTGAGAAAGGGGATGTTAGGGAGGGGATGGTTTGTTTAATCTAAAATGAACTTAGATGCAATGTTCATTGCAAAGAGCTTAGTCAAAGATATGATAGCCTCAGAAACATTTATAATAGGATGCTGATTTTTGATCTCATGAGAACAAAGTCTTTTGTTTTCAACTTTGGCTTGCACTGGATGTTCTTTGCATTTTCTAGACCTCTCTAGCACTGAATTCTGAATGTGGTAAAAGTTCAGCTACCCTGTGAAAGAGATGATAGTCATGGTTATGGTTATGGTGAGCTATGGCAGTAGCACATACAGGTATGAAGCAAGGATTTCTACTTGCTCTTTGCTGATACATTTTATCTGTATAAAGCTCTCTGTGCCAGAAAGAATACATTCTGTACAACCTGGAAACTGGTTGGTAACAATAACATGGGTACTTTCTCTGTTGTGAGAATTGATGCAAGGAATCTATTTCAAATCAGCAACTCACAAATTCCAACACTGCAATCTGCCATGCTAGACCCTTTCTCACTGTCTATTTATCTACCTCAGAACCTACACAGCTTTTTGTACATCTGGGCACCTGAATCAAACCATGTGTCCCACGTTAGGCTTAAACTATGTTTTCTGCATTCTGAAGGATGCAAGTTCAATCCAGTCAGGCAAGACACAATCAGGTTCTCTTCATCTGCCTAACCAGTAAGTTATTATTCCCACCACAATTCCAAAATGAGGAGTGGTGTTCTGTGATCTATATTTTTGAAGAATACTGAGAGAGAAGCTTATGCAATGTAAAATCTGAAGCTGTCCCAGTCTGCTTTCAAGTATCAAAAGATTGTCTGTGAAATGTGATGAGAATATCTTTTGATGGTTTGATATCAGTCTTGACATTGATCTGTGAGTGGTCTGAAGAATCTAAGCTTATTTAAACAATTCATATCCTTGGCTGTATTCCAGATTATAGAAATACAAACAAAAGCTGAGCTAAACATTTAGTGGCGTGATTATAATTTTGAAATATTTTACCTGTTTCCCTATGAATTAAATGGTGTCATCATATTGTTTTACTCCATTTTTTTCACTAGAATACAAATGAAATAACTTTATAAATATAACAATTTTGTTACAGAGAGGATACAGAAAATTATCTAATTTGAAGAATCTCTGAAGTTCAAAATTATTTTGTTGTTCAGAAGCCAATGCATATCTACTGATTAGAGAGTTCAATGTATATGCACTTATACCACAGAAAAGTGCATCTGCTAGGATGCTATGAGAAATGACAAATATAATTTGTTGTACTACATCAAGAGGTTGTATTTCTCATAATGAATGTCGATTTGGCCTGAAAGGCAACAAGAATAGGCTTGTAGATGGTTAAAATATAGAATGATTGACTTTCCAGCTGCATAGTTACTGTACTGTGATCCCACCTGCTAGCTTTTTTACAAAGAAACCTTTGAGTTTTAAAGAATTCTCAATCTTCTGTTGTAGTATGCCACTAATCATATTAGAAATATGGTTTAACATAATTCAGTGTGAAGAGAAATCAGTGGAATTGGTCAGTAGTGTCTTTGTTTTCTCAAATGCAGTCAATGATTTGCCTGACTTGACTGATTCCATAATTTTTATATCTGTCAAGATATTTGCTAAATGTTAAAGAACTTCTGCACAATTTGAGATAAATATTCAATAAAAATTTATCATTCCCTAAAATCGGTGTAATTTCTTCATTGTCTATGGAGGAGTGAAATTGAAAATTGCCTCAGTCTTATCTAGTACCTGAGCAATACCAGTGGAGTTAATTTGGTGTCCTAAATACAATTGGATTAATGAGAATTCCATATTCTATAAAGTGTTCAAATCTTTTCGAATAAGCCTTAAGTGCTCTATTTTCAGAGAAACTCACTATTAATACTATGATTTCCAGTCTGTTTAGAACATGTTTCATGAAACATTTAAATGACTGACCTGTGATTTTTTACCCAAAAGGAACATAAATTAATTCAAATATCCCAAAAGTGTTGTAATGGTAATTTTAGGAATGTTACTGTGCTCTACTGGGATCTAGTGGCATGTTTGGATTATAATTTGTAAGCAGAGTTTTCCATAAATTTTTGAGATCACATTGTGAACAAGGACATAATTTGTCATATGCTATTTGTTTTGTGTAGTGGGAAGGATCACATGAAGAGAAGAAGTCCAGCTACTCTTGTAAGACAGAATAATACTTGAATCCAGCATTTTTTCTAAATTCATCATTTGCTACATTCAGTTTTTCTCAGTCATTAAAAATCAATGGTGGGCATGAATTGGTGATTATGTGGTATGTCATATTTATGTCATAAATCCAGCTCATTAAAAGAACTTCATGTTATTGGAAAATCTTTTATTACACTAGAATAGGCAGTATTCATTCTTCTAGTTGCTATTTCAGAGCTTAATTTCACAAAGATTACACAAATGTGTAGACACACTGGAAATGATAAACAGTCACAAAAACTTTCTTCAAAGATAGGATGTAAGTGTAAGCATTTATATTCATAAGTATTTATGAAAGATTTAATCACATGTAAAGTTAACTTTTCAGGATCTCTTTTCCAGTCCTTTAAGGTAGTTTGAACTTTTATGAAGCTTGGATGTTACTATCAAGTAAAAAACTTTACATCTATATATTTATGTGTATCAGGTAACTTTTCACAAAATTGTGAAAGTATGCTTGCTTTCTAGTTTTCCTGTGACCTGTTGTAAGTACATAGCTGTCTACAGGTCCTAGAATTGTTGCCATAGTTGTTGTTGTACCAAAAGAATGGTGAGGGACTACTAAACCTGCTTTGGAATTGCCCATGCTTGGAAAACAGTAACACATTAACACCTCCACTTTTTTTGTAAAAACATTCATTTGTTATCTCTGTCTGGCATTAACCTCAATGACTGTCATTAGTGCATGTTTTTCTTTAATGTTCATATTTACAGTACTTGCAGTAATGTCCAGCATTTTGTCCTAAATTTCAACAATTTTATTTAATGACAAACCATCATCTACAGATGTTAAAACTAGTTAGATGTCTGATGGCAGCTTTTTCAAAAGTAAATACCATAAATTATTGTTATCTTGTTTTTTCCTGCTAATGAATGCAGGCATAAGACTTGAGAAGATTTCCTATCACTTAATATCTCACTGATTAATAGTTGCTGGAGCTTTCTTTGCTCTAAATCAAAATCCTTAAAAGTATTTCTTCTTAAGGGATAGGAATAGGTGGGTTTAATATCAAATACCTGGCCTCTGTAGTAATTGTTCTGTGTAAATCTATTCCTCACAGCTATATTTGATTCACTTTGATTAGTCTTTAAACTTGAGTTACTGCTCAAAAAATATATATTTTAGTTGCAAACAAAACCATTATTTGTCCTGGTTCTTCTGTTTCCTTACAAAAAGAAATAATAATATTATATGCTGTAAGGCTCCCAGATAAATTAGAAATAATCTGGTATTAAAAATGACTATCATTTGTACTTATTTATTATGGCAAATATTCCTAAGTGGAGGGTGAAATAAAGGAAGAACAAAGTTCAAATGGCAGATAAAACATACACACACAGACACACATAAAAAACTAATGTTTTGTGCGTGTGTTCATGTGTGTCTCCACAAAGTAAAAGAAAGGAGAAATAAATAATGCCAGGACCACCCTACATGCAAGCCACCAATCTGCCATTGGGTGGCATGCCATTAGTGTTTACTGCTAGTGGCTCACTGTTGGATTGTTGGCATGTTCCTCTTGGCAATGTTACCACTTGAGACTGTTAGAGGCTCACCAGTGGCCTGCTGATGGCTGCCACTAGAGGACTGCTGGCATTGCCATCGGCGGCCCACCAGTGGGCCACTAGTGGCTTACCATGTAGGGAGTTATAAATACTCAAGGAGCATTTTTAGTTACCCCTTAAAATATTTAGTTAAGAAATACCTCAGTTGAGAAAAGCATTCCAAACATTTTTGAGGAAGTACAAAAAAGTACAAAAAAACCCCACTGAAATACAAAGGTAGGGCAATGCAAACAAAGCATAACTAAATAGACCATGTTTACTACCACTGATATCAAGTGTTTCAAAGTGTTGCCATGTGTGTGTAAGTGAATGTTACAGTTAGGATCAAATTTGCTACGCCATCAAATAGTCTACAAAAAACATGTTAACTATCAGCCTATAGCATGCATGATGTATATCCTCTCATGTTAGCTGAAGATTATAAAGACAAGATCAAATAAAAGTTTGGGGGCTCAAAATAATATTGTGCATCTCATAATTTTATAAATATTAAGAATTTAATATACTTAAATATTTTAAATTATAAATTTTAAAAGTAATTTTATTTCAACTGAGGTTAAATTTTCAAATACTTTTTGAAAGGAAGCTCATCATGAATATAGAACAATATCATTTGAGAGCTTTCCCACCTTGATCAACTGTATTTTAAAATTCCCAAAAGACTTTAAAATATATAAACATCAACTAGTAGAGCTTTTATGATTATTTTCAATGAGTAAAGATGTCTTGAGCATTTTATGAGTTTATTGAATTTCTCATTGATTATTTTCTTTTCCATAATTACAACACTTGACATTTACAATTATGTAATTTGCTTCAATCAAATTCTGCACTTGGATGTAAGGCAGAAATGCTGACATTTGATTTTGTTCATAAGGTTTCTTTTGGGTTTTTTCTTTTTTCCCTGGCACAATGAATGAGAAACAGGAAAATTGTGTTTATTTTATGTTATTTCTTATTTCATCACTATTGTCTCCTTCCTCTATCATACATACATATGTGAACAGTTTGATAAAGAATGATGTGAACATTAATTGAAGATGTATGTGGACACACACACATACATATGCACACACTGCTAGGTTTCTCTTTAAATTTCAATTTATATGTATCTCTTTATGCAAGTTATTTTCTGTGTAACTAGTTCCTATCTATGTTTTGCTTATTAATTTATTATGTTTGTTTATATTGTATTATCAAGGAAATAACAGATTTTAAAAGTTTTCAAAGTAGAAGTTTATTACTATTAACCTTTCTTTAAATATATACATATATATTAATGAAAACTCAAGCTAGACACAGTAAATTAAAATAAATTCTCTAAATTTAAAAAGTGAAGATGACCCTAGCCAGATGAGAACATCAATTTCTATTTTCTGTGCAATCTTCCATGTGTTATTCTCATTAAATAAAGACATCATAGAAACATTTCTGATAATTGAACACCAACTTTCAAGTAAGAAAAAGGTGCCATTTGATTTTTGTTACATAATGTCTACTTTAAATAAACTTTTAAAAATAATTTAATGTCATATATGTCTAAATATTTTAGAACAAAATCAACTCATTATAAATAATATATTATTTTAAAGATACCTTTTTCTTATTGAATCTTTGTACATAACAAAAATAATCAATAATATTGACAATATAGCAAATTATTCCAAATTTATTAGTAACCTTCAGGCAACTGTGAACTTTAATAATTGTTTTCTACAATTTTGTGATGTATTGTTAATGTTCAAAAATATTTTGCAAATATTTTGATCTTATTTTTGTTCTTTTGTTTTCTTTTTCATTAATTTGGCAAGTCTATTGTTTAGCCTTTTTCAATCTGGTACAAAATTTTGCTGTCATTCATCTGCTTGTAGACCACATCCTTTTGTCAGGGGACATTTTAAAGATTTATTCAGCTCCACTGAGTTCTTTTTATAGTATTGATAAATAAATTTGTTTTTTCTTTTAATTTGCATTTTTTTCTTTTCCTTTACTTATCTTTAAATACTTATGCTGCAAAAACATAGATATCTATTTACAAATTGCCATTTGTCCTCTGATACATTCACAAGCCAGGAACTCACATTCTGGTTGAGAACAGATCTTGTCTCTGATTAGTTAGCCAGTCTATGATATTTGTATCCTTTTCTGGAACATTTCTGATTAGTTCATCAGACTATGACATCATATCATTGATGGAACCATTTCTGATTGATTCATGCAAATATTAGTCCATGGCCTAGTGATTTTGAATATTTATCTATTTTTAGAGAGGGTGAAATATTAGTTGCCTTATTACTATATATTTATTCATTTTCTGTCACTACAAATTAATATTTTCAATGTGTCTATCTTCATAATTTTTCTCTTCAGAGCTTGTTAAAAATATCTGGTTCTTAACATTCACTTTGGTATTATCTTTATTTTGATATATTGATATTATCCAAGTATTATATATTTATTAGTAGGTAATTTGAAACTGTAAAAAGTTTCTTAACCATGATGACTAATGTTAATAAATAATGTTAATGTTTAGCTTCTTTGTATAAAAAGATATGTAGTGATCTCATGATCACAAGAAATAAAAATTGCGTATTGATATCATGATCACGAGAAAAAATAAACCCTAATTTCCCATGATTCTGTTATAAAAAAGGAAATCACCCTATTGGCAAAAAATTGAGAATCTGGTGTCTTTTCAACAACCTCTCACAATGAGAGCATGTGAAAATGGACCGCTCTGGGAATGAAGACTAAAGATAAGTTTTAATCAAATATTACTTCCTCATTT
This sequence comes from Acanthosepion esculentum, assembly GCA_964036315.1. Lineage (NCBI taxonomy): Eukaryota > Metazoa > Mollusca > Cephalopoda > Sepiida > Sepiidae > Acanthosepion > Acanthosepion esculentum. The sequence continues at coordinate 64,832,076 of OZ038481.1, read as the reverse complement.
TTAATATAACTTTTAATAATAGATTTAATAATTCACTCATCCAACAAGAAAACACAAATATCAGAACATTTATTTAACAACCACATTATGAGAACACTTATCTACTGAAACAACCAAACCTTCTGATAATAAATCCTTATATATTTATGTATAAATGTTTCACTTTGTTGTTATAATGTATCTGTATATTTTACTAATCACAAAAGTAGGAGTTATGCAAGGCCAATCATAACAATGTAGTGAGCCCAATGTGATAAAACTAAAAGAAACATATTCATACAACATACCAACTACAATGAAAAAGCGAACAAAAATTCAACAAAATTATTCGTACTATTCAAAACAACATGTACAAAAATAAAAGAAAAAGAAAAAAACAAGAATTGGCAAACTCAACCAAATTGATTTTTATCTATATTTGTATACATATATAGATATAAAAAAAGAAGTAAACAACATGATGGGAACAAGTGACAGCAATCCCAAGTACTTATAAGCGTTTTCAAATATTTAAATTGGACTTGTTGCATTTAAGAACTAACTAAAGAGATATTACCTCCTTACAGTTATCACACACTTTACATATTTAAGAAGAATAATGGAACAGAAAGACTACACTTCATTCAAACAAATAAATATCAAAATGCCTGACTTTGTGGAAACAGCCATTAATGGTTGCTTTTTAATAAGTGAGGCACACTTCCACCTAAGAGGAATTATATCTTCTAAAACAAAATTTTATATGATTATTGCATCACTGCCTGCAAAAATAGAACAAAAATTCCTATCTCAGTGTTAGACTTGCAGAATTATGATAATTTAAAAAAAAATCTTGTGGAATCCCATGAAAGAACAAAACTGGAACTGCTGGATAAATTAATGTCCACAATGACCATTACAGAACAACCCTCAAATTACCTCTAGGAAATGATGGCAATAGTTAAGAGGTTAAACAGAAGATATCATACTGCATAAATTTCTACAAGCACTTCCATTGACAATAGTTGCTATAATAGTGCCATAGAAGGATTTAACACCTGCATGCCTCAAACAGTTTGCTGATGAATTAAGGCCACTTATCCACAATAATACCTCTGTGTACATGACATATACTGCTATGCCATGGCAAAATAAGACACAAAACGATAGAGCCATCTGGCCACATACCAACATCTACACAGCAAATGGACTTCAACCTTTCACTGAAACCCAAACATTGAAAATATGCCATGCACATATTTATTTTGCTGATAAAGCTTGAACATGTAAGCCATAATGCAGATGGCCAGCCAAAAATAAAAATATTACTAAATTCATGACCACAATCACCAGTGACTTAGTCAGTCTCTTCAGTTTTGTTACTACTAGAGATACAGACAAAAATAGGGGCAACTAAAATAACAATCATTGTCAACACTGGTGCAAGTGTTTCCATTATTTCTTTCAAGATAATTAATGTGATAGCTTTAGAGCCAACAACCATAACTGTTATGGGTCCTTACCTATAACTATAGAATGAACTCTTTCTAACACTATGTATATTACGCTTCTCAAGAGAGAGAGAGAGAGAGAGAGAGAGAGAGAGAGAGAGAGAGAGAGAGAGAGAGAGACGAATCGAGTCGAGCCGATAGTAGTTCACTCCAAACCAGACTGACAGTCATACTAACACCTTCCACATATTGTATTATTATTCCGTGTAATATATCTTCGTTATTTCTACTCTTGTGTTCATGTTGTTCTTCCTTGGTCCTAACCTGGACCATAACAGTGGCGACGAGGATATTGAAGAAACGAATTCTACGCGGAAAATCTAAAAAAAAAAACAAACATTTTTGCTATCGGTCGTCCATGACGGAGGTATTGAGAAAAAAACAAACAAGTTCTACGCGAAGATAAAAAAAAAGAAAAACATTTTTGGACACCAACCTTAACAGTGGTAACGAAGACACGAATTTTACCTGTTAGCCAGAACAGAATCCAATTCTACGCAGGAAAATTATTTCGTACTAAGGTTCCAGAACAACAGGCGACAAAGACCTGAAGTCTACACTAAGAAAAAAGGAAAAATCGTTACACAAAATTACGGTGTAAACATAGAAGAATTTAAGGCAACCATGTTGGAACTAATGAAAATGCAATTCGAGCAGCAAAAAAAAAAAAAAAAAGAAATGAGGAAATACAGACTAGGCTCGAAGAAAAAGAATTAGAAATTCAACAAAAAAACGAAGAGAAGCAACTCGGACTACAAGAATTACTACTACGGACAGTAACAAATAAAGGACAAAATTCTGGAAATGAAGCGGCATTCTCGCAAAATGCTATATGGGGCTCTATCAAAGACTTCACTTATGCACCGGACGAAGACAAAACCTTCGCGGCTTACTTCAGAAGATATGAAGATTCATATGAGTTTGATTGCGGAAATTGGTCAGACGCGAAAAAAGTACGTCTACTACTGAGGAAACTAGGGTCAAGTGAATACACTAAATTCGTAGACTACATTCTACCGAGGAAAACGAATGAGTTGACTTTCAAGGAAGCCGTGAAACTTTTAACGGAATTATTTAGTCCGAACATTTCACTATTCCACAAAAGGTGGAACTGTTTAAATTTAACAAAAAAGGATAACGAAGACTATATAACATTCGCTTCCGTAGTAAACAAACACTGCGATGACTTTAAGTTATCTGAACTCAGCCCTGACAATTTTAAATGTTTGATATTCGTCCAAGGCCTGGTTTCGACTAAAAATGCGGAGATCAGACGGAAAATTCTAACAAAACTTGAGAGTGAACCAGAATTGACGCTACAAAAATTGGCTGAGGACTGTCAGAGATATATAAGCGTAAAAAAGGACTCGAAAGATATCGAGGAGTCTGGCGTCGCTCACATACGAAAAGTACAACGACAAACACGTTTTTCTCTCTCCTCAAAAACAAACCAAACAAATTATTTTACTACAAAAAGTCAAATGAAACCTCAGAAGAAATCACTACCCAGTCCATGCTATCGCTGTGGGACTTTGCATTGGTACAAAGATTGTCCATACCGCTATAAAATTTTTCTGTCGTGCAATAAAATCGGACATAAAAGTTCGCACCGTAGAAAGCAACAGCCGAGTAAGAGTCACTAGAACTGACCAAGCGGACGGGATAAATATACGAAAATACGTACAAGTAGAAATGTTAAACAAAAAAATCAGATTACAATTAGATTCCGGATCAGATTTAACCATTATTAGTTTACAGACGTGGAAGAAATTAAACAAACCGACCATGTTGAGAACAGATAAAATAGCCAGGTCGGTAACAGAGAGAAAAATCAAATTTGAGAGGGGAGATTATCACAAACGTGACGTTAACAGGAAGACCAAGGAATTAAAGATGTATGTTCTAAAAAATACGGAAAATTTATTTGGAACTGACTGGAGGCAGAAATTTGACCTCTGGGATTTACCGATAAATACGTTTTGCCAAAAAGTGGAACGGTTATCGACCGAGGCAGAGAAATTGAAGGAGAAATTAAAGGAGAGTTTCCCCGACGTATTTTCAGCCGGCCTCGGGAGGTGTAAAAAAATGGCGGCCAAAATCGAACTAAAAGAAAATGTACAACCCATTTTCAAGAAGAAAAGAAATGTACCTTTCGCATCATTAGAAAAAATAGACGAAGAGTTTGATAGACTCGTGAACGCCGGTATATTGACAAAGGTGTAATCTAGTCAATGGGCCGCACCTACGGTTTACGTTAAAAAAAAATCGGGTGAGATACGAGTATGCGCTGATTTTTTGACGAAATTGAATGCAGCGATTAAAGATTATCAGTATCCTCTCCCTAGTCCAGAGGAAGTTTTCACAAAGTTGAACGGAGGAAATTTTTTCTCAAAGATAGACTTGAGCGAAGCATACCTACAAGTACCAGTAGATGAGGAAAGCTCGAGGTTGTTGTGCATAAACACACATAAAGGGTTATATAAGTTCCAGAGATTACCATTCAGGATCAAGGTCGTGCAGGCGATATTTCAGCATATAATGGACACTATGCTAGGCGGACTGGATTTCACGATCGCATACCTTGATGACATCCTGATAAATAGCAAAAATATTGAACAACACTGGGAACACGTTCAAGAGGTTTTCAGACAGATACAAAATTACGGTTTTAAGGTAAAGGAAAATAAATGTGACTTCTTTATGAAGGAGATAAAATATTTGGGCCATATTATTGACGAAGAAGGAAGAAGACCAGACCTAGAAAGAGCCACGGCAATAAAAAAAAATGCCAGCTCCAAAAAATTTAGCCGAGTTACAAAGCTTCTTGGGCTTAGTAAATTATTATCAAGAATTTATTCCTAACATGCACAAATTACGCGCACCACTAAACGAACTGTTGAAGAAGGGAACAGTTTGGAAATGGTCATATGAATGTCAGAAAACTTTCGACAAAATCATTAAGACTCTAACAGCAGATTTATTTTTAGCGCATTATGATCCAAAATTGGAAATAATAGTCGCGAGTGACTACCAGCCGAACAAAATAACTCGCAAATCGAAAAAGAAGCGCTGGGGATTCTTTTTGCGGATACGAGATTCCACAGATATATTTACTGTAGATTTTTCACCTTACAGACGGACCACAAGCCGTTATTGACAATATTTGGATCAAAGAAAGGTCTACCTGTCTACACTGCTAATAGATTGCTAAGATGGGGGACAATTTTATTAAACTATAACTTTAAATTGGAGTATCTTCCATCAAACAAAATCGAGCATGCAGATGGTCTTTCGAGACTAATACCAAAGAAAACGGAGCCATTAGAAGATTCCGTAATTGCAGCTCTACGATATGAGGAAGATATTAGAACATCATTATGTAGTACAATTCGAGACCTCCCCGTCACATTACAGAAAATAAAAAACGAAGCAGTGAACGGCGAATTTATAAAGGAAACGAAAACAAAAATTGTAGGAAAAGATAAGCATATATCAGACAGTTTTTCGTTATGTGATAATATTCTGCGATATAATGAAATAGTAGTAACCCCGAAAACGCTACAAAGGCGAATCCTCAAGGATTTTCACATGGGACACCCAGGAAAGTACAGGATGAAATCCTTAATGCGAAGTTACGTGTATTGGCCAAACATGGATCAAGATATACATATGGTGGACAAATGCAAGGGCTTTTACTTAGCAGCCAAGGCACCTCCCATCACTCATAAGCCATGGCCTAAGACAGATCAACCGTGGTCGAGAATCTATGTAGATTTCGTAGGTCCATTAGAGGGTTTCTACTACTTGATTGTAGTAGACAGTTACAGCAAATGGCCAGAAGTATTTCGTTGTAGAAAACCTACTTCTGATACTACAATAAATTGCCTTCACGAGCTGTTTGCTCGTTTTGGAGTGGTTAATTGTTTAGTCACCGATCTGCAGATTTTAGTTACCGATCTGCAGATTTTCAAGAATTTTGTGAAACTTTTCAGGTGAAACACATCAAATGCCCACCATATCACCCAAACTCAAGCGGGCAAGCGGAGAGGTTTGTAGATACATTAAAAAGAGCACTAAGGAAAGCTTATAACGTACCAATAGAAAAGGCTTTACAACAATTCTTGCAAGTGTATAGAATTACACTTAACAGTACTACGCCATCGGCATTATCGCCGGCGGAAGTAATGTTCGCCCGAAAAATTAGATCGGTATTCGACAAATTACTGCCAAAACAGACAAAGCAATCATCAAAGTCGTTAGTACCAAAAAGATAATTTAACCCTGGGGAGAAAGTTTTTTTAAAAAATGTTCAAAAACAACACATCCTATTAGGAGCCAGACAATAGAGAAACGAATCGGGAACGTGATTTACATAATTCAGGGTCCGAAATTCTCGCATAAAAGGCACTTAAATTAGAGGCTGTTAGAGGATTCTAACAGTCTACCTAAGGAAGAGAGGAAGTAATGGACACAATATTTGACACATTCAATATGCAAAGACCTCAAGCAATTTAAGAACCGCGGAAATCAAGCAGAAAAAGAAAATTTACAGAGCCTTTGATGATTAATCCGAAGTGTAAAAAATATTAATGATATGTTATGGGTCCTTACCTATAACTACAGAATGAACTCTGCCTAACACTATGTATACTACGCCTCTCAAGAGAGAGAGACGAATCGAGTCGAGCCGATTGTAGTTCACTCCAAACCAGACTGGCAGTCATTCTAACCTGGACCATAACAATAACATTATCAATGGATAACAGCACTAACATTAAATGCTACAAGCAAACTAAACTGAACATCAGAATTCCAAGCCTTAGAAGGTCAATTTCCTGGACTTTTGTGGTGGTGGATGTCAAGAATTCCCTACTTGGATTTTATTTTCTGAATAACTTTGGACTCCCTGTTAACTGCAATGAGAAGAAAAGACATTTAAAACACGTAACTCAGAAATCAACTTAGCGATTAACAACAATGTACCAGACCATTGTTAACAAATATCCTAATGTGGTCTTATCGCATACACATGCTGACAGTGAATACAATGGAGTGTACCACAGAATTGACACTGGCAGTCACCCACCTACATTTGCTAACATCAGAAAACTGTCAGAGGCAAAAAACAAAAGCAGTACATAAAGAATTTTAAAAGTTGCAAGCTGATGGTATAATTTCACCATTTAAAAGTGAATGGTCAAGCCCTTTGCATGTGGTTAAAAAAATGATGGCGGATATCACTATTGTGGTGATTATTATGCCTTAAACGGCATCATCAAGAATGCCAAATACCCATTTCCCAATATCAATTCATTTGTGGCCAATTTAACAAACAAAACCTGATTTTCAAAAATTGACCTTGTGTTTGCTTACCAGCAAATCAGAATGCACCCTGCAGATATAGACAAGACCACAATAGTATTGTCCCTTGGACTGCACAAATACAATTTCATACTCTTCAGTCTTAAGAATGTGACTGCTACATTTCAATGGTTTATGGACAAAATATTCAGAGACATTAATTGTGTATTTGTCAATATAGACGATATTCTGATTTTCAAGAAAGATATTCAAACTGTTATTGAGGTTTTGCATAATAATAATTTTAAAATTTCATTAGTAAAATCAACTTTCAATGTTGCATCTATAGATTTCTTAGGATAAAATATTAGTGTACACAGTGTTATAGACAAGCGTATACAGAAATACAACAGCATAAATAGATTTACGTGATTTATTTCAATAGGAACGTGTGGTTTTGGGACAGCTACCTTGTGGTATAGTTCATAAGCCGGCTGCCGATCCGGGTTGATCTCTCATAGTACTTCCCACTGGTTGGCGTGGCGTTCTTCCTGCTGACTGCCCAGACTGACCGTGACAGCTCTCTTCCCCGGCCTCCCGTTGATTGCCTTGTACTTCCCAGTGTGACCCTTTTTATGGCGTTTTTTTATGGCTTAACGGACTCGAAAAACGACGCGAGTATAATTAGGAGGGGAGCATTTTTATTGGTCGAAAAATAGAAGCACTTTGAAATATTATTTTATTTTTTGACCGGAACTCGTGCGTCGGGCCTATGCGTAAACGACGATAATGGTCATTTTGTGACGGGGCCTTGTCCCGTTCACATCCGACTCTCGCTCTTGAGTATGTTAGTTTATCTGCCTGCAAATCAGCCGAGATATGTCTTATTTTATTTCATAACAAGGCTCCCCCAGATCTTGGTCTGATTTACAGTTAGCGTTATTCGTGTATATTTGGGTGATTAATTCATGACAAAGTCTCTGAAGCGTGTGGGAAGTTGTCCTCGTATTCTTCTCATTGGCATTTGTTTTGGTATGGAGTTATTTGCTGAATTATGTGTCCCAGAGGGATGTGGGGGAGAATGATCCTGGTGACTGTTACATGGTGGAGGCAGAGGGATTATATTAGATAGATGTGTTGGACGTGGAGCCAGTCGTTGGATATGTGCACGGTGAATCCAGATTGTATCACTGTTATCGTTTTGCACCTGGCACATCATATTGTTCGTTTTTATAATGGTGTAATTTCCTATCCAGGGCAAATGAGAGGATTGGGCAACAGTTGAGTGTGGCCGGTGAAGTAACACCTTGTCGCCTACTTGTATTGGGTCCTTGTATGTGAGGCGATTTAAGTTAGTCTCAAGTTTGTGGTCAGCTTCGTCATTGGCAAGGGTGGCGTGGTGGTGAACCTGCTTTAGCAGGGCATTAATTTACATTCCATATGCTCCAGGATCGTCACTTGCTATTTCTTTTCTGTGTAGTGTAGGTAGGCCGATGTTGGGGTGACGGTCAGTAATGGCATAGTGCGGGGAGACACCGGTGGCGCTGTTGGTCGTGGCATTCATGGACGAAACGACAAATTCTAGAACGTCTGTCCATTCACAGTTCCTGTCTTCGCATAACATATAAAGTGCGTTCTTCATCGTTCGATGTTATCTCTCGACATTTCCTGAGCTTTGCGGGCGCCAAGGACAGTGAAGTTCTTGCGTGATTGACATCTGGTTACAGAATTGTCGATAGACTTCTCCAGTGAAGTGTGTGCCTCGATCAGAGGATACTATGCGTGGAATCTCCCTGTGTCGAAGGAAGAACTGGTACAATCCGAGGGCGGCGTCGATAGCACGGTCTCTTGCGCATGGTATGGCTGTAAAGTGTCGGCTGAAGCTATCCAAGATGGTTAGGATGTAGCGTTTTCCCTTTGAGTTGGGCATTGTGACAAAGTCTATAAAGACGAGATCGAATGGTCTCTTTCCTCGTTTGCAGTGGCCAACGGGCCAGTGGGTACGTCTACCGTAGTTGCCCTTGCACTTAGCACACGTGTCGCAAGAATCGACATAGGCCTTGATGTCGCGGTTTTTGAATTCCCACCAGTAGCTGGAAAGGAGTTCTCACATACGGGTAACACCTGAGTGGTTGTTGTCCTCGTGTGCCTGGTAGAGGTATCTGGATCGTAGTTTGTATGGTACAACCAATCTCGGAGAGTGTTTACTGTCTCTTATCATCAAAACGGAGGTGCCTGGGTCTAGAAAAAATTGGTGCAAATGTTTTTTGAAAAGCGTAGCTCGGTGGTCGTCAGGATCGATATGGGGTTCGCTTGGAGTGGGTGACTGGAGGGCGCTGATGATCTTTGCCAGGGCGTCGTCCTTTTGTTGTTCATTTGCGATGCCGAGGTGGTTGCAGATTCTCTCAGTGGGGATGGTGGTGGTAGAGTGATAGGCGAAGAATGCGTTGGTGACGCGCTTGTAGGTGCGGGCGATTTGTGGTGTGTGAGTTTTGGGAATGAGCTGTAAACCGTTAAACTCGCCGAGGCACCAAGATGGGATGTATACGCGGAGGTCTGAACCATTTATCTCGAATGTCCTGCCTGCCGGTGTAGGGTCGTTCGGGGCTTTCGTTTTCTTATGTCCGCAACCTCTGCTGAGCATGTCAGCCCATACATTTGATTCGCCTTCGTCATATTCTAAGACGAATTTGTAACATGAAATTTCTTCTTGCCATCGTCGTATATTGGCATTATTGAACTCTCGTTGGTCCAGATATATCAGCGATCTGTGGTGGGTGAAGATGACGAAGGGGCGGTTGCGAAGGAAATAATCAAATTTCAATATTGCCCACTTTACTGCACATACCTCTTGTTCCGTCGTGGACCAGTTCTGTTCCGTGGAGTTGAATGTATGGGAAGCGACTGCTATGATATCTTTCTTCCCGTTGTCGGCTTCTTGCATTAAGATTGCTCCACATGCGACGTCACTGGCGTCGGTGGTGAGTGTGAAAAGTTTGGAGAAATCCGGAAACGTGATGACGGATGGCGAAGAGAGACGGTCCTTGATTTTTTTGAAGGCTCTGTCGGCATTTTGCGTCCAGATGAACGGTTTATTAACCTTGTTGAGTTCGTGTATGGGCCCCATAAGTTTTGAAAACATATCTGACCTGATTTGTTCGTGAAGACGTGTCTCTAGGAATTGTCTGATCCACACTAAACGGCCGATAAGGCTTTGTAATTCCTTTTTTGATGTTGGAGGTTTCATTTCCCTGGATCAGCCTTGAAAACTTCGCTGTTTACTATGCGTCCGAGGAATTTTGCCTCTGATGCAAAGAAGGAACATTTATCTGGATTCAGCTTGAGTCCGAATTTTCGGAGGGCGGTAAAAAAATTGTTCGAGGGAGAGTATGTACTAAATGTCCTAGCGTGGACCAGGTTGTCGTCGATATAGGAAGAAATGTTGTCACGGGATGTGACCGTGGCTAGGGCTTCTGCTATGCAACGGGAGAAGATTTGTCCGGCAGATGTAAGGCTGAAGGCCAGGCGCGTGTATTGATAGCATTGGTCCTTCCATGTAAATGCTGTTTTGTATCGGTTTCGCTTGTCGATCTCAATTTGCCAGTAGCCGCTGCGTAGATTGAGGGAAGTGAAATATCTGTTGCCTTTGCCGATTTTGTTGAACAAGTGGTCGATCCTTGGCATTGGGTAAGGGTCAAGATCGACCAAGACCTTGTTGAGAGTTCTTTTAAAGTTAGCGACGACGTGAATCGATCCGTTTTTCTTGCGTACGGCAAATACAGGGCTATTGAAGCCTTTGGGGTCGCTGCAGTTTCCAATGATACCTTCATCGGCCATGCGCTTGATTTCGGTATCAACGTCTGCTTCCAAAGCCTGGGCGATCGGGTGTTGTTTCTGGCTGCGAGACTGGCCGTTGGTTGGTATTCGGATGGGTCGGATAAATGTGCTGCTTTCGGTGCCGATAACGTCAGCGTAGCGAATGAGTAAGTTTGCAGTGGCCTCTAGTTCGTCACGGTTTGGGTGGTTTGGTAGCGATAGCCCCGTGCTATGCTTTAGCCAGGTTAGCTTCTGATCCAGTGTCTGGATGTTGGGCTGTAGTTCCATAGTAGGCTGGTTTTGGATGACGTCAGTTTGGGCGCCATATGCTGGATCGTTGGTTGATGATGACGGTGATATGATTGCGGCTGTGTGTGTTGTGTATCCTGAGGAAAGTGTGCGTCTGAATTCTATAGTCGCATTTTGGTTGTCGATTAGATAGGAATCGAGCGTGTTGTGACATAGGATATTTTGGCCGATCAGGATCGGTGTGGTTTGGGTAGTTACCAGCACGTTAACCTTTTCGAATGTGGGTGAGTCTCGACTGCCGATGGTGATGTCGCAAGTCAGTTCGCCAAGGGCGGTGGTGCTGCCGTTGATTCCTTTTACTACGACGTCGGAGCGGGTCATATGTTTCTTGGCTTTTCTGGGTAACTGGGATATTGGTTAGATGCAGGTGGAGCATCCAGTGTTTAGCATTGTGACACCAGAGAAGGTGATGTCCCTGAAGTTGAAGGTGGACTGGACGAGCGGTGAATGGTAAGCGAGTCCTTGAAGTTTGAAGGTGTGATGGCTGACATTGGAGCACGGAGAACGAGGCATCACATCTCGTCCTGCCCGAAGCGAAAATCCTGTTCCACATCATTTATGGCTTGTATATTATCATTCGTTGCGGCGATATGGGCCTGTGTCCGAGTGTGAGGTGGGTAGCGATATAGGCGATATATTGCGTCCATGGAGGCAGGGGCGACCTTTGAGGTAGTTCTTGCACACGCTGATTCTTGGTGTGTGCTGATGGTTCATGCCGTTCATTTTGACATTGTCAGTCCACTCTCCCCAATGAAGAATAACAATAATGCTTATAACAGTCCATATTGTTACTTGCTGACATGCATCGACCATATGACTAAATGGATTGAAGCCAAACCATTCACAGAAATAACAGTGTGGACTGTTGCCCAAGCCTTTGTTAATGTGTGGATCACATAGTGGGGCATGCCACTTCACATTATCACAGACCATGGTATATAATTTGAAAGTGAACTATTCACAGAAATAGCAAAAATAATTGGCTTTTGCAGGCTACGTATGACTGCATAACATCCTCAAACCAACAGACCAGTTGAACAAGCACATTAGACAATTAAAACAGTAGTTATAGTGATAAAAGAGTCGTGGCTAGCAGCATTACCAGTAATATTAATAGGCATTCATAGTACACCCAATAACAACAATTTTTCACTCTTTTTTGCAGTAACAGGAACACACCATTATGATTCCACAATTGTTGAAGAATTTGCAAAGGAACTACATAAAGCAATATCTAAATTTTACCCAAGCAATTAAACACACAAGCATAACAGTTATCAAAAGACATACATGCCAGAGAAATTCAGAACATGCTGGAAAGTCTGGATTAGATAGAGTACACAAACCCCCTAGAAGTGCCATACACTGGCCCCTTTTGAAGTTCTGCAACATACTCCAAAGTATTAAGTTTAATAAGGATACACACACCAGGATATCTGTTGACAGGCTGAAACCATATGTGGAAGTGAGTAATAATCATGCTAACCAAATAGATAATGCATTTACTAAAGAAAAAGTAATCCAATTAACAGAAACACCAGAAAACAAAACTGACCCTTCTCACCCAAAAGTAACAAAAAACATTTGTGGCAGATTGATATCATGGAAAACGAACAATGAATATATATGTTATTAACTCCATTACTAAAAGGGAAGATTTTGTTGTGATCTCATGATCACGAGAAATAAAACTTGTGTACTGATCTCATGATCCTGAGAAATAAAAAACCCTAATTTCCCATGATTCTGTCATAAAAAAGGAAAACACCCTATTGGCAAAAAATTGAGAATCTGGTGTCTTTTCAACAACCTCTCACAATGAGAGCATGTGAAAATGGACCTCTCTGGAAATGAAGACTAAAGATAAGTTTTAATCAAATATTACTTCCTCATTTTAAATATAACTTTTAATAATAGATTTATCACAAAAAAATAATTCACTCATCCAACAAGAAAACACAAATATCAGAACATTTATTTAACAACCACATTATGAGAACACTTATCTACTGAAACAACCAAACCTTCTGATAATAAATCCTTATATATTTATGTATAAATGTTTCACTTTGTTGTTATAATGTATCTGTATATTTTACTAATCACAAAAGTAGGAGTTATGCAAGGCCAATCATAACAATGTAGTGAGCCCGATGTGATAAAACAAAAAGAAACATATTCATACAACATATCAACTACAATGAAATGATGTTGTTATGATGTATATCTGTATATTTTACTAATCACAAAAACAGGGCCTATCATAATAAGAACAACTCAATGGATATGGATTTTATTATATTCTACATTTATTGAAATACAAATGTTATTGATCTGATCTTAAACATGAAGGTAATGATATATTTGAGAACTGTGGATATGTTGTGTAAAGTATTATTCATTATGACAGTTGCTTATCTTCAAATTTTGATCAATCAATAGAAAGAAAGATGGTTTTTACTTAGTATTATAATTGAAGAGATGACAGTTCACTTCAAAGGTAGATGATCTTGATTTTGCAGACAGCATTATGACATTGTCATCAAAACATCAACATATGAAAAAAAAACAAAAAAAAAACAAAATCATGTGAATTAATGATGCTTAACTAGATTCCATCACTGTAAACAGAGAAGAACTGGAAGATGTTGAGAGATTTGTTTATCTGGTGTGACAGTTTCAAAACAAAGTGGTAGCATAGAGTACATCAAGGCTGGGGTAAATTTTTGTCAGTTGAAACAGGCGTGGAATGTGACCAAGTAAGCAAAAGCACCAAGATCAGACTTTATAAGACATTGACCTGGAAAATGAATCAGAGAGATGACATATTTCATAACAACAGATTAAAAAGGATCATTAAAATTAGATGTCAAGACCATTTGGAAGCAGTAGAACTGCTTCAGCATTTCTCTGTAGAACTCTTTAGTGTTGAGGTACAGCAAAGAAGATGGAGCTTCATTGGCCTCACGATGACATAGTGAAAGGCTATAAATGAGAAGAAGGAAGCAATGGTATTGCAATCCAAGGGTGAGGCACAAACAGCAGCCATGAGCAGAATAAGTGGAGAGATTCTGTGGAGGTGTCAAAACATATAGATCATTAAAGAGAAAGTTTTTAATGAAAAACAAAATGATTAATGAGCATGTGTATATATATTGATGCATTAATACACATATATAAAAATCCAGAAACTGGAAAAACTATAATTGTAAATGATATTTCCCAACTAGTTATTTATGTTGATGACACAACTATTTACTCCTGTCTTAATAGTAAGTCCAATAGGTTTGACAAAGTAAAACTGGCAGCTGTCACATAATTAATCAGTTGTTAACTGGAGCAAGAAATGGCTTGTAAATTTTAATGCCTTTAAAACAAAACTGCTATCTTTTAATAATTATAGAGAACCATTTTTGCCCTCCATCAGCAACTTCTTGGTCTCACATTTTCTACTGACATGAAGTGATTGTATTGAATTATTGCTAGGTCTGCTGCTAAGAAGGTTGGTTCATTGTATTGTGCCAGAACACTTTTCTCATCAAAATCCATCTTGCGCATTTATAAATCAGCCATTCATCCATGCATTGAATATTGCTGCTGTATCTGTTCTGGTGCTCTGAATGTATATCAAGTTTCTCAATAAAATCCAAAGAAGAGTCTATAATGTTATCATTCTTAAACCTGCCATCTCGGCTTCAGTCACTTTCCCACTGCAATGATGTAGCTTCCCTGGCCTTTCTATAAATATTTTCATGGCAGTTACTCTAATGAGCTTTCTTCTTCAGTACCTCATTGGTTTACTGTTGAAATAGCTTATGCAACCATAAGTTATATTCTAATAGTTTCTTTTCTTACAACTGGAAGTCTCTTCCTGTTTTTTACTTCTTTGCCACCTACAATCTTCGAAACTTTAACTGCCATCTTTTGTCTTGAATCCTGTTCTTTTATTTTCCTTTGTCCTCACTGAAGTCTCCTCATATATTTTGACTGTCATTCAATATATTATATTATATTTTATATTTGTAGATAATTGGCAATAATTTCAATTTATTTTCTGGCTATAACCATAACTTTAAAAACAAATTTTAATACAATAGTTGTTTTGATAATTTCTAGCATCAAGTAAAAAAGCAGTACATTCTAAAGAACACTGAAGATAGGCCTCAATTTATTTGACTCAAGTTATGCAAAATTGACAGGTAAAGGAAATATATATTTATAGACATCATAATGGAGTAATATATTAACTTATAATTAAATTAAATTTATAATCAACTTAAAAGTGGAGTCATTATTTCTTCCTCTTTCAATCTAAACATACTTCTTGCTGTATAATAAGTAATAAGATATAATCATTAAATTAAATTGGAGATTTTGAAGAAAACAATTCACAGTCTAGATTTTCCCATTAGGTAGTTTGGATTTTATTTCCTAAAAGCAATTTGATTTTTTGGCACTTTAAGTGAAAACATTACTTGAAATTTGTAGGGACACTGATTATGGCCTGTATTCTGAACACAAAAATGATAAGGACTTAAAAATAATAATTAAAAATATTTTATGAAAGAAAATTCCCAAATTAAGCATATTCAGAGTAAAACATGTTTTGAAGAGGAGAACTGAAATGTTAAGAGGTAGATATAATTTAAGATTTCTAAAACTTATATATGACAGACTTCTAAATGACTCAGCTTTCAAAGAGATGTAGGCTAACAGTTAAAAGCAAATACAATAACGTGGATGGAACTGGAAATTCAAATTAAGAGAAGCTCTAGTGACATTGGTGAACAACATTATCTCCAAAAAATGACACTGGAAAAAAATGGATGACAAATAAATTCTTGACATTAGGAAAAAGAGGCAGCAAACAATTCCAAAGAGCAAACACAAACATTAGAAACAAATGTTGGTAAGGAAAAGAGCAATAGTGTGCAGGAGTAGAAAGAATGAGTCTCATAATTATCACAGGTAGGTATACTGACTGGATGCATAAAATCAAAAGAGGAAATGCTCATAATGGAAAAAGTTAAAAATACCTCAAAAATGAAATGAATATATTAGAGAAGTTTTTCATGATGAAAGAGGGAAAAGTAAAATACACAAAAATATGAAAGGACCTGAAGTCTAAGGTAAGTTCAGTACTGACAATTATAAACAGGAACAAATCAGTAAGACTAGATGAGATTTTAATAGAGATACTATCAGCCTTAGACTATTTCAACATTGACAAGATTACAGAAATAATAAATGACAGAAAGTGATAGTGGTGGCATAATGAAAGACCTTAGTAGATCCATCTTCATTGTACTGCCTAAAAAGCCAGATGCTAATGAATGTAAGCTCCATTGGACAGTCAGCTTAATAAGCCTCATAGGTAATCTTTTCATCTAGATTCTAATGAATAGAGGACATAGCAGAATTAGACCAGAAATAGGACAAGAACAGTGTGATTTCAATAATGACACTAAAAAATGTAATGTTTATGATCAGAATGATATCAGAGAGAGCAATACAAATGCAAAAGGATATATAACTATGTCCTATAGACTACACAAAAGCATTTGATAAGATCTATTTGAACTGTTTGAAAAATTTTGTTTTATTTGGGAAAGATACTAAAATAACCCAGAATATATATTGAGAACAAACTACATGCATACAAATAGGTGATTTGTGTAAGTATACAGAAATAGAAATTTGTCTCCTCACCGAATTTATTTAACTTACACAAAAAGGGAATTCGAAGAGAACTAGAAGTTCTACCAGAATTTATTACTGATGGGCAAAATCGTAATGACATAAGATATGCAGATGACACTGTTGATGGCAGGCTTGGAAAGAAAACTGCAAGAATACCAAGACAAGGCACATCTGAATAGTAAAAATATCTTCCAAAAGTAAATAAAATATTCAGAAACAGGAACACTTTGTTAGAAATTAAAAAAAAGTACTGAACTGTGATGTAATATCAATTCTTCTTTATGGTAGTGAATGCTGGACAATTTTCTTACAGATGAAAAGAGGATTTGAGGCATCATCGTCATGCTTTTACAGAAGAATGCTGAAAATGCGATGGAGGTAATTTTAAGGAAAATGAAAAGTAAAAAGGACACATATTTAGAATCAGAAAGAGACAGTTGAAATTTCTGGGATACACGAGAAAAGAGAAATATATGAAACTCACAGGACATATTGAAGGCAAGAGGGACAGAGAAAACAGTAACTAACCTACCTAACTAGCAAATAAATAGCAGAAGAGGGACTGGGTGGGATCGTGAAAGGATAAACATTGCTAAAAGCTACAAATGATAGGAAGTTGTGGAGTGTCATGACTACCCACACCCTAAAGGAACGTCACAAATGGAAGAAGAAAAAACTTACATATATTATTGTTTTTTATTTTCCATTTACTGAATAATTCCTAATTAAAGTGACAAAAATATATTAAGTAATGACCATTTCTCTGGTAATGTATTTCTTTTATAGGATGTAAATTTTCAATTTTTTTAATATAGAAGTGCCAACTAATATTTTTGAAAGTAAAATACTAAAACATCTTCCAGTAGAAAACATATTTTAAGAGCCTTCTTTATGTGCCATGTTCCTTCAGGATGTAGGCGATCATGGCTTTCCACAACTTCCTGTTCCTTGTAGCCCTAAATAAACTTTGTCCTTCTGCCATTTCTCTCAAGCCCTGTTTTGCCATCCATTTATTCAGGATCATCAAGTATATCATGCATTGTCTTCTTCTGTCCCTCTTACCTTCTATCTGTCTCATGAGTGTCAGATTTTCCAAGCCCTTCTTCCTCATTATATGACCTAGAAACTGCAACTGTCTCTTCCTGAGGTTGAGTATTAGTTTCTTTTTTGTTACCATTTTCTCTAAAACTTTGTTATTTCTCACATGTTTGGTCCAGAGTATCCTCAGCATCCTTCTGTAGAACCACATTTCTGTTGCTTCAAGTCTCGTCTTCATCTTTGAGGAGATTGTCAAGCACTCACGGCCATACAGGAGGTACAGATATCACATAGCTGTTTAGTACTCTTTTCCTAGTTTCTATCGAAATTTTCCTATTTCTCAGTACTCTGTATAACTTGTAGAATCCTTCCTTGGCTATTCCAATACGCCTTTGGATCTCAGTGTCACTCTTTTCATTCTCTGTTAAAACACTTCCCAGATATTTAAATTTCCGCACTTGTCTGATATCAGTACCTCCAATTTGTAATTTGCACTTTGGGCTCATCCTTTTGCTAACATCCATACATTCTGTCTTACAGTTGATGTGTTTAGTCCTTTCTTCTCACTTTCCTTCACTACCTTCTGTAGGGGCTTTTGTAGCTTTCTTTCTGTGTCTGCTATCAACACTGTGACATAAGCATACCTTATTTTGTTACTATTACAGCTGCCAATAATGAATCCTGGTAGAACTTCTATTTCGTTCAGAATTCCCTCACTGTATAGGTTGAATAAGTCCAATGAGAAGACACATACTTGTCTTACACTTCTTTCTCTTCTTGTATATCTGCTGAACTCACTTTCTATCCATATACAGGCTGTTTGCTGCCAGTATAGGTTCTGGATTATTCTTATATATCTCCCAAATATATCATGGTCACTTTATTATTTTTCTAACAAAGAAAGAAACCAAAATATTCAAGAATGTAAATTCAGAAATACTAAGTAGAAGCTAGAACATTATTATAGGGACAATCTTATGAGAGTTTTGATGAGGAAAAGTTCATTGAATTGATACTTTTGAGCAGGAAAGAGAAAGCTGAAGCAGGTCTTATAGATCATAGACAATGAACATCCAAGTAAGGCTATCTGAAAATATGACTGAAATGTAAATTTTATAAATTATGAATTAACATTTATTGTCATATTTGTTGTCATTGTCATCATTTAGTATCATTATCTTTCAATAATACAAGCAACAACTGACTGATTGTTTTTTTTACTTGTCAACACTTTGTAGATTATTTAAAGTGGAAACATATTTCACTCATAAAAAATTATTCTTATAAAAGAAAAATTTTATTTTTATGAATGAATATTGCATTAAAATCTTTGAGAATTAATAATGATTTTTCTAGATACAAGTCCTATTACTTAACCCATAGTTTGAGGGAGGAGGTGTATTCACACCACTTCCAAGGGTATTTGTGCATAAGTGAATGTAACAAACCCAAGCTGGAATTCGAACTTGGCTCTCCAATTTCTCATTCTAAGTTTTTATCCATTATGCCACCTGCACATCCACTACAAACAACAAAAGAATACTTTCTTGTTATAAATAATTATATCTGCATTTTTAGTAATGTGCAAACTTTAATTTAAAATGAATGCACACAATTTAAAAAGTAACCCAAGTTTTAAGTTACTAAATTTGGGGTTTTAAAAAACATGATTATTTACAAAAATAAAAAAAACAAGTGCTAGAAAGGACTTAATAATAACATGAATAATTTTAAGCAATATTATTTAAGCAAAAGAGCAATGACAATTGTGTAAATTTGTTTAAAATTTGTTTTATTATTTAAGCAAAAATTCATTATTATTACAGCTTCACTATAAAAAACAACACTTGAATAATAACTTAAACAAATTTTAAAAAAGAATTCAATAAAAGCTACACTTTCAAAAGTATCTAAAGACTTCTTTTGGTTTTGTGCGGTAATTGAGATGAGTAAGAAGATAGGGAGATCAGTAAAAAGGCCGTTAACTAAGTAAGCTTTCACGCATTACTCTAGGGCTTAACATGCAAATTTACCAAATTTTCAAAATGTTGTTATTAGATTTATCTGAGTGCAGTACTTGATTTTCATGAAAAATTGTTTTAGGAGAAAGATTTTATAAATTTCAACTAACAGTAACACTAACTGTTTCATCAATGAATGCCTAATGTTTCCTGAATAAAAACAGATACTCTGACCATTACCATTTCAAGAAATTCATAAGTGAAATTAACACTATATTTATTTGGCAAATATGGCATAATCAACTTATTTAAATTTTTGTTGAGTAATATATAGGAGCAACAATTTATGAATTTATGGGATGTAGGTGTGAGCAAGATTTGTGTATTTTTATGTTCCCATCTAGGCAACTAAGATAATACCGAGCCACAAAACAAAATATACATTAGCATGTTAGAATGGCTGGTGAGGATAATTTTACCTCACCATTCCAGTACAAGCATTAATATATTTGCACATGATAACACTTTGTTCATGGGTGAAAACTGACAAGATATGTATATATGTTTCAGAGAAACACTTTACATGTTTACAGAATTGTATTAAGCAATAGTTTGTTCATGTAATAAACTGAATAGATATTAAAAGATATAGGAAAAACGTGAATTATAGTCTTAATTAACAGTTGACATGGTCAGTCATTAATCAAAGATGTAGGTAGGCCATGAACAGCAAGAGAAAATGTAGACCTGATGTTATTCACGGGAACTGGCACCAAGTTACATTTTTAGCCAGACTGCCACATGACAAATTATTTACTCATTGATATATGTATAAATTATAACAGATAATTATTTTTTTTAATACTACAAGTTCACACCAAAAATCATGCCACTTAAAGTCAATAGTACCAAACCATAGAAAGGCATGTATTTAATGCTTTTATTTAATTGCTGAGGTGCCCTTAAAAAACAAGCCATGTTCATGGCAATTTTTGCCTTCAACTTAAAAAAGAAAATTTTTAAGAAAGAGAGAAAATTAACATTAATTAAAATTAATTTTATCATTGCAAAAAAATATCTTGGAATTCAAAACCACATGCCATCATTGAAACCTGAAAATAAATTAATTCTGTGTGTGCTTCTTTCATTTTCAACCAAAACAAGACATCTATCATCTCCAATGACACACCATGCCAAAATGCCGAAATGTGAGAAAAGACTTGTTGAACTAATAAAAGAGGCTAAAAGGTGCAAGATTTTGGAAGCCTTTTTCAAACAAAGTTTTCTCCCTTTTATGAACTTTAAAACTTTACAAGAAAATATTTAGGTCAACCAATTTTCTGTGATCTTTGAATAATCATAAATCTGAAACAGAACCTGTTTTTTCATAAATTTTCAATAATAAATAAAGAATTACTTGAATTTTTTTTTAATCTTTCAAAACTTAACTACTTCAATTATTTTTCTAATAAAATATAATACTCTTTGAACTTGTTTTTCTGTATATATGTACATATACATGTATGTAAAATACTAAATTAAAATATTATAATTACAAAAATATTTTTCTTTTTTTTAATTTAAAAGTTACCTCTCTTGCTTAACTGGAAAGAAAAAACTTGAATTTGAAACACAGTAAACAAACAGTGAAAAAATATTTTGAATTTATGGAGCTACTGTATACACCTCCACAGATATCTTAACTCCCTGAAGTTGGTCTCAGATGAGATTGAAAGTACTTAGGAAAATAAATATTATTTGAAAGAAATTTTTAAAAATTTTTCTTGATCATTTTTCTATATCCACCAAGAAATTAATTCATGGACTTGAAAGGTTTAAAACTATATATATATATATATATATATATATATATTTTCTCAGGTGTTATAAAAATGATGCTCAATGTTATATAATAGAGCTATTAAGTATATATTAGTGAATATGTGTAATATCCTACATCAATAGCACAACTCAAAGTTAATCGACAAAGCTAGGATCAATTCAAACCACAATGTTAAATATTAGTTTGGTTCCAAGAAGTTTTGAATTTTTATTCAATTTTTAATTTTGAAATGATTTGCACAAAATGGCAAAATCAAAGATTATTGAATGAAAAAGAAATAGAAGCTAATTTATAGCAACAAGTGTTGCTCTCAACTGTTAAAACTTGATTTAGATCAGCATGGCTCAGGAGGTTCGTGGTCATCAAGAAATCCCTGTTATAAAAGCTGAATAAGTAGAAAAGACTGTTGATGTGATGGAATAACCTGCCACCCCCATGAATGGTGGCACTATAGGTGGTAACCACCTATAAGTATCTGTGAGAACAGTGGACGAGAGAGTCGAGTTGGGATTTTTGTCCCATTTTGCTGACCGATTTTGACTGGTGATTACCACTTGACTTTTTCCTGACACTCTCTCATTCTTTTTTAACCGTAAACTACATTTTGGTTAAGTTTGATTTATTTTTTACCGTTTTTCTTGCATTCTTTTCATATGAATGTTTTGCAAAAGTTTTTTATTTTTTATTTTTCAGTTTCTTACCCTCCCCATTTTTTATTTTTTTCCCTTTATTTTGCTCTTATTCTTTTATTATTAGTTTTCTTTTTTGATTTTCTTTTACTTTTAAGTTCCCTTTTAAATTTATTTTTTCCGTTTTTAATTTTTGTAACCCCTGCCAGAGTATTGTTCTACGTGTTATTCTTTCGTCAGACTTTATTTTTTCCTTGTTTATTTGTTACGTGTTACTTCGTTCGTTTTTTTTCCTTTTAAATATCCGTTAAGTCTTCCGTGTTTTATTTGTTTAAAAGTTTGTGTCCATATTTGTTCTAATTTTTTGTATTTATTTTGTCTAATCTGTCTGTTGTTTCTTTTGTTTACTTTTTCATTTGTTATTGGGTTGACTCATTCTTAGTGACAGCCATTTTGGTTTTGTGATTAGTTTCGTATATTATTGTTTCATATTTTCCTTGGTACCATTTTGTTTTTATTTTAGTGTTGTATTATTTTCAAAAAAGATAGACTTATTGTTTTACTGACTGCATGTAATTTTATTCTTTTGAGTAATTGTTTCTTGTGTTTTTCCTGTTTTTTGCTGTTTATATTTTTGTTTATTTTTCTGTACATTTAACTGTTTTTTTATTATTTTGTCCCTTTAAATTTCTTTTTGCGATTTATTTGTATTTAATGTTCTGTCTCTTTTTTTGGGAAAAAGAAAAAAACAGATCTTATTTTAAAAGGAAAAAATGGGAGCCAAGAAAACAGCTATAAAAAATCTTTTTGGGACTAAGAAAAGAAAGATCCGCCTGATAAACTTTCTGAAAATAATAATGACACAGAATTAGTAATGGATGTCGAAGAGGGACAAAATTTAGGCGAAAATTCGCTTTCCAACGAAAGTATGGTGTCTCCTAATGTTAAAAATTTGGGAAAAAGCAGTTTCTCAGACAAAAGTATGGTGGCCGAGAATGGTTAAAATTTTTCAAACGAGAACCAGAAAAGTGACGACAATGGAAACAAAGACGAAAATGTAGAGGTCGGAGAGACGCCCTCTTGCTGAACGTCCTCACCAAAATGTAAAATCAACATAACGGAGTTCCTGGAGAAAGCCAAGAGCTATACCATCTAGTCGCACCAGATGGGCTATTGTCAAATCCTGAGAAACTTAAGAAGGTTGAAAAAAGAATTGTGTCAGTATTTGTGGTGGACAACCGTTGGCGCAAAATTTGTCGCTCCACAAAAGACACTGTTATCAAAGCTTTGACTTCTCTGGGCATTAAAGCTCAGAGGGTCATCAAAGGGAGAGTTTTTTTTAATTTGGGACGTACTGTTACCCACGCCTGTCGACTGCAAAGCAGCAACCAGAAGAGACCTAATAACCAAAGACCTAATTCTGCGCACTGAATATGAAGGCAGGCGGAGGACCAACGTTTTGAGATCATGATTGATAGGAAGGCCTTCATCTCCATCCCCAACTGTCTGGATGTAGAGGGCCAGAAAATGCCGATAATCGTCACCGGGCATAGACCAAAATGCTGGAAGTGTGGACAGACTGGTCACCTGTCTTCCTGCACAGAGAAGAAGGCCTCTCAGGTTCTGTCCCCCGCCCAACCAAATCCTCCTTTGGTCGAGTCTGTTGTTTCCGTCTCGCCTGTAATGGTCATGCTAATGATCAGGACCAGTGTGGATAATCTCCCGGTTGGGTCCAAATCTCAGCCCCCATTCCCCGTTCCACAACTAAAACAGGCAAAGGCACAAACAGCCCCACTCCCTCTAGCATCTCCAAAGGCGTCTCTTCGACCAGCTATTCCGAAATACTCAAGCAATATGAACTATCCTACGAAAAAAAAAAAAGAAAAAATACAAAAATTGAAAGAATCCCTAACACAGAAACGCGTGCAAGCTGAAAAATTAAGTGGCTCATCTTCAGCTCCAGCATCTCCAGTTTATAAACAGCAACCTATGGCTCCACCTCCTATAACAAAAATACTACCCCCACCCCTTCCAAAATAGCTTTCCAGTCCGAAATCCTTAGCCAGAAAAAAAACTACCCCTTTCCATATTCCTAACCCATCCCCTGTCCAAACTCCCATCAGTTCTCCACAAAAAACAGAAAAACAAAAAAGACAAAGAAGTCCGTCATCGGACTATCTCGTCCAAGAAAATCAGTAACCAAGAAAAAGATCACCAACCCGAGTTTTAATACTAGAGATGATGTTTGCAAAATATCGAAAGTACAAGAAGAAAGGTTAGCAACACAAGTTAAACATTTTAGAGACTTAAAACCTCTACTAAAACTCAAGAAAATTAACAACTTAGATGTTGAAAATCCTAAAAACTTTCCAAACGGATTTTAACTGTCGTGAGGACTAGTGTTCCTTGCCAACAGATATGGTCCGGAGACTAATACTATCTTTGGCATTTTTCTTCCTTTAGCATGTTTTGATAATGATAATGTTCGAAAAATAAATCAATTTTGTTCTCAGAGCTTTAAAACTTACGTTCCCAGTGGACATGTGCGGCCTGTCTCCTGGTGGCACTACCAGGACTGAGATGAGCACAGGGAGAGGCCGTCGCTGTCCTAACCCCGGCCATGCTCAATGCAGGAGAGCAACCCTAATCGGTCTGATAATGTCTCTCTGGTTAGCTAGCTTGAATGTTCGAGGCCTGAGGTCGGAGTGTCGCAGGGTGAGGCTCTCTCGCGACCTTCAGCGCCTCGGGCTGAATGTTTGTTGCGTACAGGAGAACCGGTTTTCTTCTCATGGCCGTGAGGACATACTGTCTAAGGGGTTCTCCCTTTACTCAGCATGTTTTGATGGTCGTTCGAGAGGTGTTTCTTGGCTGGTGAGCAAGTTTTCGAAGGCTGCGTGTATTCTTGTCTTCGCAGATCCGGCGGGCAGGCTTTGCGTGCTGGATGTTGCCATAAAGGATAAGGCTCTTCGTCTCATTAGCGTTTATGCGCTCAGTACCCATTCTGAGCGGCCTGCTTTGTTTCGGCAGATCGAGCGGTTTTTGACATCTCGTCGGGTAGTTTTAGCGGGGAATTGGAATGCCGTCCTTGACCCCAACATAGATTGTATAGGTCCAAAATCGGGTACTGACAACCGAGACGTGAAACCATTTCGGGACTTTATCGACAGGTTTGATCTTTTCGATAAGTACCGGAATGAGCACACTCGGGATGTAGTTTGGACTTGGACAAATAGTGGCGGCTCGGCTGCTGGGGTGCTTTCTAGCTACCTCGACCGAGTCTTAGTTAGGAGAGTTGATGTAGGGCTCTTAGGGTGTCCAAGTTTCCATTATATAGTTAATCGGGTCATAGGCTTGTCCGGGTCCGTGTAAACTTAGATAAGCCTAAGTTTAAGTTGGCTGGTTACTGGAAATTAAACTGCTCATTATTTGGTGAGCAGAATTTCCGGGACCAGCTGCTACTAATGATAGAGTTGACGGACGGTTGTTGTGAATACCTGGTGGGATAATTTAAAATCCAAAATTAGAACGTTTGCTGCTGATTTTAGTCGCCTTTCAATCTATATAGATTAGCGGCGCAAACGGCTTGTGAGCAAAAAGGGACTTAAATCCCGTGATAGTGGGGAAATAGCTTTAGCTAAGGCAGAGTTGTCCTCCTTGCTCATCAAGAAGGATCAAGCTCTGGTAGTTAGGGCTAAGTTGAAAAGAATAGCCGCTGAATTGTGCGCAGAGGATAATCGGAGCGCGTCTCGGCGATATATCGTGTGCGTCACGTTGCCGGATAAGTGGGCCGTGACTACAAACGCGGGCATATGCGAGGTTTTTCGGGATGACTTTCAGGAACTTTTCACCAGGGAGTCCGGTCTGAGCCCTGCTTAGTTCGACGCCTATTTAGCCGACTTTCCCTGCTTTGAGGCAGCTGAAGCGACTGGATGCGAGGGTCCCACCACAGAGTCGGAAATCTGGGAAGCGCTGAAACAGGTTGGCCTGGATAAATCTCCGGGACTTGATGGTCTTCCCTACGAAGTTTACTTGAGGCAGTCGCCCGTTTTTTGTTCCTTTGCTGGAAATGATTTGCAACAACTGTATGAAGCAGGGGTTTACACCTCTACGCTTCGCCAGGGGTGTTATCAAATTGCTGCGTAAGGACAAGAACGGTGGGGATGGGTTAGATAACTTTCGCCCTTTAACCATGTTAAAGATTTTGGCCAACCGTTTGCAGCTTGTCCTGACTAGTCTGATTGGCTCCGAACAGACTTGTGCTGTGAAGGGCAGGGCTATTCAGGACAACTTTCATATGGTACACTTGATCTTAGAACAAGTTGACAGTGAAGCCGCGCTGATCAATTTAGATCAGTCCAAGGCCTTCGATAGGGTTGACTATCGTTTTCTGGAGGCTGTCCTTTCCTCGGCCGGTTTCGGGCCGGACTTTCGCTCCTGGATCCGACTTTTGTATGCGACTCCCGGTGCGCTGGTGGAAGTGAATGGGGTACGATCGGAGCCTTTCGTATTGTTTTGCTCCATTCGTCAAGGTTGTCGGCTTTCGCATTTGCTTTACATTCTTGCGTTGGAACCTTTCCTTCGCAAGTTAAAGGCGAATCCGGTCCTGCGCGGAATTTCCGTGCCTGGTGCAACCAACTCGGCCAGGTATTCTGCCTATGCTGATGACGTTTCGGTTCTTGTGTCGAGCAGAACCGAGATTGACGAAGTCAGCAAAGAAATCAGTGGTTATGGCATGGTGACAGGGGCCAAGTTCAACCGCGATAAGTCTGTTGGCTTGCGGTTGGGTGCGTGGAAGACCTTTCCTCTGGACAGATGGGCCGTTCAAGATACTCGGCGTCTGGTTCGGTGCTGATCTCCAGCTGGATATGAATTGGTCGGAAGTAGAAGGGAAGGCCGAGATCACAGTTAATCTGTGTTCTCGGAGGAATCTTTCGTTGAAGGGGAGGGCGGAAGTATGTGTTTCACATCTACCCGATTCTCCTTTACCGACTCTCTGTACTTCCACTTCCGTATGCCACACTAAAGTCATTAGTAAGGCTCTTGTTCTCGTTCTTGTGGAGAGACAAGGCCGCTATGGTATCTCGGGAGATCCGCTGCCTTCATCCATCTGAATGCGGTTCGGGTATGCCGATTCGTCAATATATGCTTTGCACCGCCTTCCTAGACCGAATGTGTTGCGAATCGAATGAGGAGGGCACCTTATGAAAGGAAGACGCCCGTAAGAACTTCCCATCCCTGAGAAGTGTGCATTCGAGCGAGGCGGAGGTCCACCGTTTACCCCGAGCCAATGCTCCTTCTACCGCGAATGTCGTCGTGCTCTGAAACACCTCTTATGGGTGTCGGATGGCCTCTCCAACGTCCAGTCGTTGTCTCGTAGGGCATTATATCTTGTTAGTCAGGGGGTTCGTTCGTGATGAGCTGATTGACGAGCTCGGTCTTACGAATCAGGAGGCTCGCTCAATATGGCCTTGGGCGCCTGGGTTGAAGTGCCTCAATAACGATGAGGCATCACTCTCCTGGCTGGTGATTCGTAGGGACCTCTGGGTCGCCTAAAGATATTGTTCAGCGGGCTTGGAGAAATCTCCAAACTGCAGACGCTGTGATGGGGAAGTCGAGACCATTGGTCACGCCTTCTTTCATTGCAGGGTGGCAGTGCCGTTGTGCAAGTTTGTTGAAGGTCTCATGGTCTGCATGCTGCAAGGAAAGTTCTTTGTTCTTGAGGCCAGTTCTGTTTATAGCAATGTGATGCCGTAGATGACGAAGGCTGAACAATATGTGTTCTTTTGCTTGTTAGGTATTATGAGAGTCGTGATTTGGACGACGCGTCAGAAGGAATTCTATGATGGCAAAAAGTTAGCTTCTTCCCAATTAAATATTGTTCTTTAAGCATCAGCTTAAAGTCAAGATTAGGACGGAAAAGCGGCGGCTCACCTCATCAGAATTTGGCAAAAGGTGGGTGAATCTTGCGCGTTTGTGCCGAGTAAAATGGCAGACCTAGAGTGGCATTTTGATGCCGGTTAGGCATCATTATTTTGTTCTTCCTGGGTTGAACTTGGGCAACCCATCCAGAATTTAGGTTCGTTTAGGTTTGTTCTTGAATATTTAGTTACTTTTTTTCTCAAGTTACCTTAGTTAGGGTGTGTTTGCTCATTGGCCCCTTTTATTTCTGTCCCCATTTTCCTTTAGTTTAACTCCCCATCCACTCCCTCGTTAGGTGGTCAGTGATGTCAGTTTTCTGGTGGATGCGGGGCGCCTTTCGTTTCGCGTGTGTGTTTTTCGTATTTGTTGTTGTGTTTGAATGAGTGCATGTCTGTGTGAGTGCTTGGGATGAATGAATGTTTGTATATTATTATAGTCCCGCATCGATTTCGTCAAATTACCTGATATTTCGGCCACATTTAAGGATTGTGTTTTTTTTTATTACTAACGTGATTTTGTTTAGTTTCTTGTAAATAGTTTATATTGATATTGTACATACTAATTGGGGATTTTTTAACTTATTGTTTTATTTCCCTCTCCCCACAGAGGACGATTTGTACATATGGGGACTATTTAGGATTTTCATTGCGACAATGTGGTATTTTGGTGGATGTAGTAAGAAAGGTAAGAATGTGTTGTTTTGGTGTTAGGAATATTGTTTGTATGTTTGAGTCAATGTTTGTGGCTAGCTAAGTTTTAAAATTAAGACAGATGAAGACCGTCCTTTTCCCCACCCCCTTTTTAGGCCTTGTGCCACATTTTCTGTATTTTACCAGAAATAAATATTGTCGAACTGGAATCTGCGAGACTAGCAGCCTTCCGATAGCAGCACGCACACAACTGTACTGACTTGCGACGATCGTGAGCATAACTATTACTTCATTGCTTGTTGTACTGGTTTCTACAATAAACCTGTTACTATTTATCCTCCGTGTTTGTCCATTCCATATCCCTATTAGCACGGAATATAACAGTGGCGACGAGGATTGTTGGATCGAATTCACATACCAAATTTCAGTAACGCCGAA
Organism: Acanthosepion esculentum; assembly: GCA_964036315.1. Taxonomy (NCBI): domain Eukaryota; kingdom Metazoa; phylum Mollusca; class Cephalopoda; order Sepiida; family Sepiidae; genus Acanthosepion; species Acanthosepion esculentum. The sequence goes on along the minus strand of OZ038481.1, from coordinate 64,802,982 downwards.
ACGAATTCGTAAGAAGAGAAATAATTGTCGGCTATACGTTTCAGGAGTTTCGAAGTAAGACAACACCTTAGGATATTATAATATTTTCCAATCGGAGGAAGACTCTCTGAAAAAACATTTATCACGTAAAATCTTTTAAAAGTAAGAATATTTTTGTTGTATTTTTTGTTTATTATTCGAAAATTACACGAGTAATTTGAGTTTATTGGAAGGCAAAAAGCGAAGGTTGAGTATTTTTTTGTTTCTTGTCATTCGTTTTTCTGAAAAAAACTTGTGAAAGTATGAAACAATTAACAGAGCTTACGAAACTGTTGTGCACTAGTGTTCAGCAAAAACAACAGCAAATACAACAGTTGCAAAATCACCACCACCACCAACAACAACAACAGTTTCAACTTTTTGAAACGCAACAACAGCAACAGTTCCAACTTTTTGAAAAGTTAATGACGAAAACCGGAGAATGAAAAACTAGTTTCTTCTCTGCCGAAGGTATTGCAAATTCATTAACGGAATTTCATTATGACCCGGACAATGGGATTACCTTGTTGGGGACGAGTAGAATGTAATAAGTTTCTTTAACTAGAGTGTTGGAAATTATCAGAAGGATTTGGTTGTTAGGCTGGTGTGTTCTAAACATTCATCCTCAACAATAAAAATGTTTAACATATGAAACACAACATGGCAATAATTCAATTCAAATAATACGCACATTTATATACAATTAAACAATGATGTTTTGTGTTATCAAAAGTTGATGTGTTAATGATGTTTTGTATTATAATATCCGGATTGTTCGAGTGTTTCAATATATTCGTGTAATATTACAAAGTTATGGTAGAATGAGTTTTCTTGGTAATTTAAATGTTCATTTATAATTCAACATGAATGTGTATGCAATTATTTACGTACTGTTTTTTGGTTAAGTCATTTGAAGTTGCGTACCCATAACTGTAGTTAAGGTTTTAGTTCGATCGTAATTTTTTACTTAAATAGTAGTGAATATTTTCTTGTTCACTTTAGGTAAGCAAAGTTTGTTTAAAGTTCGAAAATCTTTCTTGGTCACAGAGGATTATTCGAGCCAGTTGTCGATGAGTCAGTGATGTTCTTTTTGCGCGGGAAAGTTTTGAGTAGCGTTGTTTTGTTTGGCATCTCTCTGTGTTCAATCCGCTGACTGACTTGGTCAGTCCAAAATCTTCCTTTTATAAGTTCTCGGATATCAAGTTTTGGCGCAATTTACTTCTTTTCACGTGAGCTTTCGAATTTTCGAGCTGTAAGCCAATAGAATTCTCAGATCGGAAATATGAAATTTTCATTGGATAAGCTAATTTTACGTGGGTGTAAAGAATAGATTGTTCCCACAGCAGGGGTGTTAAAATAACATGGACGATTTCATAACCTTCCCGGCATATTTCAGAAGATACAAATCTATATTTACAAATAGATGCCAAGAGTGGTCAGACGAGAAAAAAGTCACCCTTTTATTACAAAAAATGGGAACGGATGAAAATACAAAATACTCTAACCTAATATTACCAAAGAAACCAGAAGAAGTCTCGTTTGAAGAAACAATCAAAATCCTATCAAGGATATTCGATGAAAGAAATAGCTTGTTCCACACGTTACAAATGTCTTAATATCGTTAAGTCAGAAAAGGAGGATTTTTTTTATCGTATGCTGGGACGGTTAAATCAATATGTGAAATTTTCATAATTGACGAGATTTCAAAAGATTTATTCAAATGCCTTATATTTGTTCAGGGACTAACAGCTCCCAAGGACAAGGATATCAGGTCGCGGATTCTTACTATAATTGAAAAAGACGATCGAATTACTTTACAAAAAGAGTGTCAGCGTCTGATTAACGTAAAACAAGATAATACTCGGATAGAGGAAAAAATGGGCTCAAAGTGCAGCGTGCAAAAGAAAAAAGGTCCCAAACGTGAAGAACAAAAAGAAATGTAAATGTGGAGGATTTAATCACATAAAAATAATTGCTGGCATAAAAACAAGGTATGTTTTGAATGTGGCCGTAAGGGACAGAAAGGGTCCCAATGCTATAAAAGAAATAAAAACAAGGTATTTTTTGAATGTGGCTGTAAAGGACATAAGGGGATGCACTTATAAATGGACATACGGTAACATTTCTTTTTGATTCAGGTTCTGATACTAGTATAATTGACGAACAGACATGGAGGAAAACGGGTTGACCTGGGTTGACTGACACGAACAAAATTGCCAGAGGTATTGCAGGAAAAACACTCAAATGTAAGGGTGAACTTAAGTGTAACGTTTCGTTTTGTGATAAGACTTTCAGGTCAAAAATCTACATACATAAAGGGAACAACCCCTGCCTTTTTGGCATTGATTGGATCGTGCTATTTAATTTATGGGAATTGCCCATAAATTCTTTTTGTAATCAGGTAAACACCTGGGAAAAGAAAAAATTAAAACAGACTTAAAAATTCATGCATGATTTGAAGGACAAATTTCCATGAGTTTTCTCTGAAGGATTTGGTTTGAAAACGGAGGTGAAATTTGAAATGAAAGAAAATGTTACACTGATTTTCAGATCTAAAAGGAACGTTCCATTTTCTTTATTAGATTCTATTAACAAAGAACTAGAAAGACTGAAAAAATTAGGTGTTATTCCGAGAGTGGATCACTCAGATTGGGAATCACCTACTGTGTATGTTAAAAAGACAAATAATAGAATTAGAGTATGTGCTGATTTTTTCCTGAGAGTTAATACACCATCAGGCATGTCACTAGCAGAATTCATTTTTGCTAGAAAAATATAATCAGTGTTCGACAAGTTATTACCAAGTCGATAAACATGAATGGAAAACAACACCAAAAGTTTCAAGGTCAGCAATAAAGTGTTTTTTAGAGCATATAAGGATGGCAAAGAAACGTGAGAAGATGGAATAATATCAGTAAGAATCGGGAAGTTGATTTACATGGTAAAAGTGTAAAGATTTGAATATCAAAGGCCACATCATTAGCTATGAAAAGGTTCATCAATGAAAGACCTGAAACATTGGAAGAATTGATAAAAATGCTAAATGATGTTTTCGATGTGCCAGTACTACAATAAGTCATAGAACCTGTAAGGACAAGTTCCAGAAAAGAAAGCAAACTGAGAAACTGGAAGTGGATCCAAGACTGAAATGTTACAAAATCAAGTACGCTGACAAATTCTTCAGAAAGAGGAGTGGGAAGACACTAATAATAAAAATAAGAAAATATTTATAAAAAGTATTAACCCAAAAAAATGGGGATGTTGTGGAGTAAATAGTACACCTCAGGTGAATATACAAACTAGTCCATTACTATAAATAAAGAGCTCCAGATGAATAAATACATGCGTCATGGCAAGTAGCCGAAGCATTACTTACATAATAAGGGCTATGAAGTGCATTATAACATATAGTCAAATCAGTCTTTTATTACTCTGTTTTATGTGGTCCAGATGTCTTTTGATAGCTAAATAAAGCTTTTATTATTCTGTCTTATGTAGCCTGAATGTATTGATAGCCAAATCAATCATTTATTACTCTGCCTCATATAGTCCTCAGTAATGTATTACTCTGCCTTATGTAGTAGTGATGTCTGAGAGCCAAATCAATCTTCTCTTAATCTGTGTTATGTATTCCTCATCATTTCATAGGCAAATCAGTCTTTTATTAATCCACCTTATGTAGATCAGATATCTTTTGATAGCCAAATCAATCTTTTATTAGTCTGCCTTATATAGTTTTCATATTTTTTGATAACCAAATCAGTTTTTTAATACACTGACTTATGTAGACCTGAAGGTTTTTGATAGACAAAAAAATCTTTTATTAATCTGCCTTATTCAGTCATCAAGTCTTTTAATAGCCAAATTGATCTTTTATTACTCTGCCTTATGTAGTCCTGATGTCTTTTGAAAGCCTAACCAATTTTTTATTACTCTGTCTTAAACAGAATTCATGTTTTGATTTTCAAATCAATTTTTTATCATTCTGCCTTATATATCTCTGTGGTCTTTTGATAGCCAAATAATCTTTTTTATTACTCTGCCTTATGTAGTTCTGATCTATTTTCATAGTCAAATCAATCTTTTATTATGATATCTTAACTAGTCTTCAAGTCTTTTGATAACAAAATCAACCTTTTATTATTCTGTCTTACACAGCATTATTTTTTTTATTAATCTTCCAAATGTAGTCCTCAATTCAATATTTTATTACTCTGTCTTAAACAGCTTTCATGTTTTTAACCATCAAATCATTCTTTTATTTCTCTGCCTTATGTCAACCTTAAGTCTTTTGATAAGCAAATTAATATTTTATTACTCAGACTTATGTAGTCCTGATGTCTTTCAATTGCAAAATAAATCATTTATTACATTGCCTTATGTAGTCCTCAAGTCTTTTGATTGCCAATTTAATCTCTTATTATTCTGCCTTAAACAGTCTTTCATGTCTTCTGATCATCAAATCATTCTTTTATTACTTCGCCTTATGTCGTCTAGATATCTTTTGATAGCCTCATCAATCTTTTATTACTCTGCTTTACATAATGCTAGATAGCTAAATCAATCTTTTATTACTCTGCCTTATGTAGTCCTCAAGTCTTTTGATCATCAAATCAATTTATAATGCTTATGTAGTCTTGATTCATAACCTAATCTTTTATTAATTTGCCTTATGTAGTTCTGGTGGTTTTTCATAGCCAAATATTATTTGATAACAAAATCAATATTTTATTACCCTGCCTTATGTAGTTTTGGTGACTTTTGATACCCAAATCGATCCTGTATTACTCTACCTGAAACAGATTTCATATGTTTTGATAGTCAAATCAATCATTTATTACTCTTCTTTAAGAAGTTCTGATGTCTTCTGATAGCCAAATCAATCTTTTATTATTGTTCCTTATGTAGTCTTCAAGTCTTTTACTAGCCAAAAAAGTCTTCTGTTGTTCTGCCTTAAGTTGTCCTGATATCTTTTGATAGTCAAATCAATCTTTTATTACTCATCAATCATTTATTACACAAGCTTTTTTATTACTTAGCCTTATATAGTCCTCAAAAATGTAAATAGGCAAATCCAACTTTTAATACTCTGCCTTATGTAGTCCTCAAGTCTTTTGATATCCAAATCAATCTTTATTTACTCATCAAGCTTTTATTACGCTGCTTTATGTAGTCCTGAAGTATTTTGATAGCCTAATCAATCTTTTATTACTCTGCTTTATATAGCTCTGATATTCAAATCAATCTTTTATTAAGCCTAATATAGCTCTGATGTCTTTTGATAGCCAAATAAATCTTTTATTACTCTGCCTTAAACAGCTTTCATGTCTTTTGATTGTTAAAGCATTCTTTTATTACCCTGCCTTATGTAGTCCTCAAGTCCTTTTCTAACCAAATCAATCTCTTATTACTCTGCCTTATGTAGATTTTATGTTTTTTGATAGCTAAATCAATCTTTTAATTTCTCTGCCTTATGTAGTCATGAAGTCTTTTGATAGTCAAATCAATCTCTTTTTTATTCCTGGAAGCTTGATACCTAAATAAATAAAGTCTTCTGTCCTTATTAGAATTCTTCCTCCCTACTTTCTTTACATTTTAAGTCCACAAACTTAAACTTATTTTGTTGAGTTTCATTACCAAATCTTTCCTTGTTCTTTTACTATATTCTTCCCTATTTTTTCATCTCTTTAATATTTTAAGATATTCATGTCATTTGTTTCAATTCAATATTTGATTATTTACTTTTTACACTATCATCATTTAATGTGTATTTATCAGATATAAGATTATACAGAATCAGACTATTGCTTCACTGAAAACTTGAACTTGAAATTTTTAAACCAATTTTTCACCTGTGCATATTTATGTTTAGGATCAGTATCAAATTGGAAAGTGAAACATGGTTTTCCAAAAAGGTACCTGGCAGAATGTTTCAGATTTTCCTTTAAAATAGTATAGCACTCTTCTTGTTTCATTGTTACCATGATTGTAAACAAAACAGTCCATTCAATTTCCACTGAAACACCCCAAAGTATAATAGTGCTACCTTCATGTTTTACATTAGGGATGATGTTCCTAGGGTTTCTCCTTTCTCCTTATAATAGATAAAACATAGAACTTAGGTAAAAACATGAGCTTTATTCATGTAATGTGGTCTTTTAGATAAATCTGTGATTTCCTAACTCTTTTACTGGATTTAATTCTACCACTTATTGAGATATCAGAAGTACCACAAGAGCTCTCTTGATGAACTGCAGCATTGGACCTGGAGGTCTTTTGACTTTGTAGTCTGACCTGAGTTTCAGTAAACCTGTGGGATGACCTGATCAGGATTTAGACTTTTGTTTAATTGGTTGTTCAAATTTAATGCTGTAACTCAAGTTTCATTTTTTTCTTGGTTCATAATGCACAGATTTTACCTACTTTTAACATGATTGATGTGACAGCACACTACATTCAATGAATCCAACTGAATCAAATAAGGAGCCTGTTTAGTCATGACTGTCATTTATAACCATTTAGGTCCTGAATAACAGTTTTTGGTTAACACAGAATCACCTTCTTGAAATTCATGGACAGAACTTACTTTGTTATGATTGTTTTTTTTAATTCATGTTGTATCCTCATATATTCACAAACTGAGTTTTTGTGAGGAATCAGCAGATCCAAAATGGTCTGTTCATTAGTTCTTCAGCTGTGAAGATGAAATGTATGACAAGAACTGATTCAACTTTAATTTCAATGAACCTTTCTCTTTACATGTCTTATGAATAGTTGATATACAATCTGAACCACTCCTTCCTTGGAATCTCCCAAGGCTGTAAAGGAGCTATTGTAGGCATTGAACTTTTGGATTCATAACCACTCCATACTTTGAACTCAATGTCCTTGTCTTATGGAGTGCTTTTAGGAGTTGTGTATATCCCTGCAAGGGCACAATAATTCTCTTGGCCTACAATATACAATTTTCTATTACTTCCAGTTCATGCCTCCTCGTAAAATAGAGATACCATTCTTTTGAATCATGCCATTTGTCAGACCATCCATGTTAGATGTACAACAGTATTTGTTTAAGAATGGTATCCTTCTTTGCATCTCATGTAATTTCTTGGTGAGTAACTGGAGTTTGATTGGGGTACTCCTGCAGCATTGGAACTTCCTTGATCTTGGTAAGCAGCAGCAGCAGCAAGTGGCTTAAGCAGTTGGCATTCCTGATTTGTTTACCTTCCCAGTACTCAAGTTGGTAGGTGAAAACAGATAAGATTACAGCCCACCTCTGAATCCTTGCAGAGCTGTTTTCAGGAAGTTTTTATTTACCTTGAAATATTCAAAAAGGTGCTCATGGTCAATATACAATTTGAAACATTGAACATAAAAATATTGATTCAATTTTTTAACCCCATAAGCCATTTTGAATTTTTGTAAAATATTTTCCATTGTTGTTTGGAAAATCCCTGGCACAAATTTTAAACTGATTATATACAGTTACTTCTTTATGGGTGCTGACAGTGGTAGATTTCCAGGATTTCTCATCCATTAATAACTGTTGATAGGCTTGACTGAGATATAACTTGGTATAAGATTTCTTCCTTCCAAAGCTGCATAGAGGTCTTCAGTCTTGTGTATAGGGTAATGATACACTTTTGTGGTGGGATAGATAATTACCTTGTAATTGCCATAAACCTGGCTTAAGAATAGGTACAATGTGCATATCCCATTCTGAAAATTCCACTGATGAAATTGTTCTTGCATTCTATAGCCTGCCACGATCTTGTTCAATTTTTTTCAGCATACTGTCAAATTTTGTCAAAGATATAATAATACTTTTTTAATACTATTGTTTACCAAATACAAAGCTGAAGAGCGACTTAAATGACAATGTTGTAAGGGCATTGATGTGGACCTGAAGTAGGGGCCACGGAAAAAAAGAAAAAGAAAAGTTACAAAGAACTTACTATCCAGTGGTGTCCGATATTGGTATCGTACGCGGCTGCGCATTACTGGTGCTACTCCTCTGATTCACATAATAATATAGTACTGGGAGAGTCCATGATGTAGGGAAGTATTGGTCTCACTACACCCCACTTCCAAGAGTTTTCCTCTTTTTTTTTTCTTTGAAGGAAAAAAAAAGTAAAACTGTTAATACCTCTTCCTCTTGTGATTCACGTCGAGTTGTTGAGTAAATTTTCTCTTTCTGCCCGAGCGTCGTATTTCCGGAGAGACTTGAGGCGTGTCAATTACGTCGATCGGCTCTTCGTAGATATTTTGTGGTGATTCCTCAGATTCCTTCAAACGGCATTTCCTGAGCTGGTTCATATGGCGTTTGTGGGTATTTTCGGTCCCTGGACAATATAAACAAGTTCGCCAATTCTCTGTTTGATGTTGCCTACTTCCCAGAATATTATGTTGTTTTTGTAAGCCTTAAAAACGACTTTGTCGCCAGGATTAAAATATTTCTTAGGGAGCGAGATGGTTTTCTTGAACTTCGCTTGCCGTGGAATGAGTTTATCAAAGACGGACTTGATTTTTCTTGCGAACATTGTTTCTGCAGGCGAGCGTCCCATAGGCGTGTTAGGATTAGGGGTTATCCTATACACCTGCAGAAACTGTTGTAATGCTCTATCCGTCAGTGTGCCTAGTGCCTTTTTTAAAGCTCTTTTTAGAGTGTCCACGAACCTCTCGGCCTGACCGTTCGACCTGGGGTGATACTGAGGCGTCGTAATGTGGTCCACTTGATACGTCTCTGAATTCACTTGATGTGAATTGAGTGCCGTTATCAGTCACTACACAATCTACCACGCCAAAACGCGCGAATAGCTCATGTAAAAATCCGATCGTGCAGTTGGTGGTTGGTCTTTTACATTGTAGGACCTCAGGTCATTTTGAGTGGGTATTCACAACAATAAGGCTGTCTAGGGGCCCTGAAAAATCCACATAAATTCTCTGCCATGGATGGTCTGTTTTTGGCCATGGTTTGCACGTCGTGGTCGGAGATTTTGCTGCAAGCACGCATCCCTTACAAGATTCTATCATGTCTGCTATGTCTTTGTCCATATTTCGCCAATATACGTAGCAGCGCATGAGGCTTTTCGTACGGCTCTTCCCCGGATGTCCCATATGAAAATCCTTAAGGATTTTTCTTTGTAGGCTATTTGGAATCACTACTCGGTCATTATACAATAGAACATCCTTACAGAGGGAGAAAACTTCAGGCACATTTAGGTCTTTGTTGCGAATTTTGTTTTTGATACTTTGGATTAATTCAACCTATCGAGACTCCCTTTTTATGTCGGCCAAAGTAACTGGGAGTTCTCTAATTGTATTCGCAATCATATTTTTGATTTCATAATTCGTCCTTAGTGTAGCAATGATGGAGTCTTCAAAAACTTCCGTATTTTTAGGAATGAGTCGCGATAAACTGTCCGCATGACAAATACTTTTAGATTTTAGGAACTCGATCTTAAAATTGTAATTCAAAAGAATCGTTCCCCAACGAAGTAATCTATTCGACGTATAGACCGGTAGGCCTTTCTTGGAACCAAAAATTGTTATTAGAGGTTTATGGTCCCCGTTTGCAGTATGAACCATCTTGCATGTAGGTATCTATGGAACTAAGTGACGGCGAATATTATCCCTAGAGCCTCTTTCTCTATTTGGGAATATTGTTTCTCTGATGGTAGTAAAGATCTAGATGCGTGTGCTATGGCTTTTCGCGAACCATCTGGCAATTTGTGGAGAATGCAAGCACCGATGCCGTATGGGCTTGCATCACTTGCGACTATGATGTCGAGATTAGGGTCGTAGTGGGTGAGAGAAAGATCCGAAGTAAGTGTTTTCTTGATCTTCTCGAATGCGTCTTGGCATTCAGGGGTCCATACCCATGCTTTATCCTTTTTTAAAAGTTCGTTGAGAGGTCCTCTCAAATTCTGCATGTTCTTAATGAAACCTTGGTAGAAGTTAGCAAGGCCGAGGAAGCTTTGTAACGATTGAACGTTAACTGGGGCCGGCATGTTTCTGATTGCATTGGCTCTTTCTGGATCCGGCCGACGACCGTCTCTATTTATAATGTGACCTAGGTATTTGATCTCTGGTAAGAAAAAATCACACATTGCTTCCTTAACCTTAAGCCCGTATTCTTGTAACTTCTAGAATACATTTATTATATGGTGCCGGTGCTCTGCCGACATTTTACTGGTCACCGGTATATCATCCAAATAGGCTGTTGCGTAGTCAAGGTCGCCCAGCATGGCGTCCATGACCTGCTGAAAGATTGCAGGCGCAACCTTGACCCCAAAAGCCAGTCTGTTATATTTGTACAGACCTTTATGGGTGTTTATGCAGAGCAATTTAGAACTCTCTTCATCCACCTCTATCTGAAGGTATGCGTCTGAGAGGTCTGTTTTGGAAAATATTTTTCCGCCATTCAATTTGTTGAAGATTTCTTCAGGGCTTGGGAGGGGATAATGATGATCCTGGAAAGCATCGTTTAGCCCTGTGGAAAAATCTGCGCATACTCGTATTTGGTTGGACTTTTTTTTTTTACATAGACCGTAGGTGCTGCCCATTCGCTAAAATCTGTTTTTGATAGAATACCCGCCTGTTCGAGTCTATCTAATTATTTGTTGATCTGCTCTAGAGCAGCGAAAGGGACATTCCGTTTCTTTTTTAGAACTGGTCTTGTACCATCCTTCACCTTGAAGTTAGCTTTAAATTTAGAACATTTCCCAAGGCCGCCAGAAAAAACCTGGGGAAATTGTTGTTTGAGTTCCTTTTTGAGATTTTCCGAATTGGACGTTGTACTTTTTATTTTTCGGCAAAAAGTGCTCATTGGGCAATCCCATAGATTGAATTTTTCTATCCAATCTGTTCCGAATAGGTTATCTGAATTTTCTAGTACGTAAGCTTTCAGCTTTTTGGTTACTCCATTTAGTGTTACTGTAAGGATCACCTGGCCTAAGATGTTAAGATTCTCGCCAGTTACGGATTTTGTTGTTTTATCCGTCTTTAATAGGGTCGGCTTGTTTAACTTTCGCCAAGTACACCAGTTGATAATCGAGAGGTCAGAACCCCAATCAAGCTGGAATTTTATAGAGTTATTGAAAATATCAACAGTCACGTATTTTCTTAAATTCCTATCGACTATGTTGTCTGATTGGGCTTGACTAATTTTACTTTTGTGTTTCCTCGTCTTGTTGGCGTACCAGCACTGAGTTAAATTATGACCATTTTTATTGCAATTTTTGCAATATGTTTTCTTCTTGAATGGACAGAATTTCATCCAATGCCATTTTCCACAATGGTAACATGCTCCGGGAGGTTTCTTTAGCCTATTCGTATTTTGTTTATTGCGGGATTTAAAATATGAAATTTGCCTTTTGTCTTTTTGCGGGGCATAAGAGGTTGGGTTGCTTCTGATTTTTCTAATCTGAGCCACACTTGATTCCGCGATCGTTTTTGAGTCACACTTGACAGAAATTACTCTTTGACAATCCTCTGCTAATTTTTGGAGAGTCAATCCCTGTTCGTTTTCGAGTTTGGTACGTACCCGACGTCTGACCTCGGCGTCTTCTACTGATACTAGACCTTGTGCGAATATTAAGCACTTAAAATCGTCGGCAGTAAGCTCGGCTAGTTTGAAATCATTACAGAGCTTGTTTACCGATGCTGCAAACGTTAGAAAATCTTGCTGGTTGTCCTTGACTGTGTTCAGGCATTTCCAACGTTTGTGGAACAAGGTTATGTTAGGGCCGGATAGTTCCGTTAGGAGCTTAATAGTCTCTGAGAAATTCAGGTCCGTAATTTTCTTGGGTAATATATAGTCTATGAACCTAACATGTTCGATAGCTCCCAGTTTCCTTAATAACAGACGTACCTTTTTTTCACTAGGCCATTGTTCAGTCCTGGTGCTACTCCTCTGATTCACATAATAATATAGTACTGGGAGAGTCCATGATGTAGGGAAGTATTGGTCTCACAACAGACATATAAGGAGAGAATAAGGAGAGAATAAGGAGAGAGTAAAGAGAGAATAAGGAGAGAGTAAGAAGAGAATAAGGAAAGAGTAAGGAGAGAGTAGGGAGAGAGTAAGAGCTGCATTTTATAAAGATAACATAACAGATGACCATAGATTTGAAGTGGATAAGATTTTAGTGATCAGGGAAGCATTCCTTTGGGAATTCCACAATGCTACAATTCTGGAGAAAAAGTTGCTGGAATAGAACTTCCTCTTTACTAATAAAATGCAAATGGAATGAATATGGATCAACTCACTCTATGTGGCATTGTAGGTCATAACTGTAAAGGTCTGGACTGATAGAGCTAAGAAATGTAGCTCACCTTAACGTCTGCCATGTAAATAGTGAAAGAATAGTGAGAAGCTTGCAACATTTTATCTGTGGGAGTTGTAGGGTGGAAAATAATTCATCTCCCACCAAGCAACATACACTTTTGAATTCTGTCCAGGCTGGAAAGTAAGGATTTGGCAGCTCCAGCTCAGATATGGAAGTAATATTCCATTTTAGGTCTCTTTAAAGACAGAGCATGGTAGTAAGAGTTGAATACTTTCTGGAGCATTACAAAGAATTGACCTTTTTTCCAATATCTTTAACGATGGATCATATGTATAAGTCCCATTTGAGGTCTGGTGTGAGTTTAAATCCCAATTTGAACAGTAACGCTTCCAAATATTTTGTGTCTGCAGCCATGACAAGAGTGCACTCTAAAAATGTATTGACAACTAAGTGCTTCAACCAATTTCAACCAAAAAGTGTTGGTGAATTTCCTTCTACCACTAACACACCTTGATACTTCCCTAACTGGGCAGACACTTGAATTCGCCATTCCTTGTATATGATGTTAGCCTTATATTATTAGTCTTAAAAGAATTGCTTTTCTTAATTTTATACTTTTTCAAGAGGTAGAAATTAATTATTTGCTGTTTGTTGATTATTAGCATCCTTTTCTAAATTACAGAGCTGGAAAAATCTAAGCCTTTATGAATATTTCGTTATCTGTCAGTCAATTTGATTCAATGTTCCATTTATTCATCCTCTCCTCACTCTATTTAAATGTTCAAATGATTTATGCTGGTTCATTTGCTTCTAATTTCATTCAGTATTTGCATATTATTCGTAATAAAACTGCATTCTCTCTCCATAACTCAGAAGCAGATTTAGCAGCAATATGGTAGGAAATAGCAAAGACAAGGTTTATTGCAGCATGCTCAATTTGATATCATATTCCTGTATGAGCCAATGATTATAACATGAAGCATTATATTTCTAAAAGAACCCATTCATATTTAGTTAATCTGCTTTCACAATCAGATGTGTATGTTTGATTAGAACTGTTATTCACACATTGCTTTATTTTATTCTTCATTTTTAAAAAAGGAATCCAACGGCACAATTTATGAACATTTTTTTATTAACTGCTAATGGTATTTATAATTAATAATATCTTTCCAAAAAAATTAAGATACTAACTCACATTGATTAAGACATCTTCTAAAATGTCATGAAAAACAAGTAAGTATTTCAGTTTATAGGTTTACCAAGAGAGCGAGTCAAAAGTTAATGTATGTTTCTATTAAATAACACAGGCCACCACAATTTTATTTTGAAATATTTTTGCTGGAACAAATCTCAATTCAGGCACTAATATCTCTTTGTATGGTGGTAAAACTTTTTAGATCCCTGTCTTCTAGTTTATGAAATGATTATCAATCAGTATGGAAACATTTTCATTTCTTAGAGAAAAAATATAACCTCAAAAATATTTTCTTTTTGAAGCCTATCTCTGGCAACTCTTATGAAAATGTATAAGGTGAATAAACAATCATATTTGTTAAAGGCTGCTGCTGATCTTACTTGGTGCATAAAATATTGACAATGATCATTGCATGTTACCTTTCTGCTGAAGCAGTCCTAAGAAATCTGTATTGAATCATGTTTGTGTAAAATGAAAGTTCTCTTACTGACGGATGAGCCTTTGAAATCCTCTAATAATGTACCAGGATAGAATTAAAATAAATAAAAGCTTAATGTACTTTTAAAATATTCATAACTGACAATAGTTATATTCAGGTATAGATGGGTGATTTTATATTTGTTTAGTAGGCTTACATCAGTCTACATTTGGCCATGTTTATATCTTTACAGAAAGTAATCTATGGGGCCTATTAAGTCAAACTATTTCTCTCCTGGCATCATGTTTACCTTTACCACCAGTTGATAAACTTTCTGAAGTTGGAACTATGGTTGGTTCATAGTAGATGAATGTAGATGTGTATGTGACTGTAAGAATGAAAATGAAATTAAGTTAAAAAATGGTATTTACTGATATGTTTGTGTGAAATGAATGGATATAATTTACAGTGAGGTTGAATAAGCCTTTATTAAGTTCAACAGCAACCAATCTCTTCCTGTATTCTTTAATTAACGATTCGCATACTTCAGTAGGTATTTTGTCCCATTCTTCCTGAGTAAATGTCTTCAGGTTTTTTATGTTTGTTGGACCTCTATCACGGATCTTATTTTTCAAAAACTGCCATAAATTCTCTATTGGATTCAAAGCTGGCGACTGACTGGGCCATTGTAAGATATTAACGTTGTTATTAGCAAGCCAATTCTTCGTACTCTTAGGATCTCCATGAGATCGCTAAAAAAGAGCATAGCATGATGAAAAAGACACCAAACTTGACGAAAACAAAATTTTATCGTCTAAATGTTTATGTTATTATTAAGAGGAAAGATCAAAGTATTTTGGGGGTATTTTTTTTACATTTTTTAATCGTTTCTAACACGTCCGAAATTTTTTTACATTTTATAAAAAAAATGAAAATCTCAGTGTGAAATTCTTTTAAATATCAATTATTATTTTTTCGAAATTATTTTAAGAAAATCAGAAATTATAATGTTTGTTTAAAATATTTTGAACCAAACTTAACTTAGGTTCTGCGCCGAAAAGATGTAATTTGAAAATAAAACAAAGCAAATCATAAACTTTTGCATCACTTGACAGGTGATGAATGACATATTGACAGATTCCATGACGATAATTTGTTCTGTGGAAGGAGAAAAGTGAAATTATTTACATTTAAGTGAACAAATTATTTACCTCGTTATTTTTAAGTGTTATGGGAACCTACCCATAATAGTAGTGGACTAGTCCGTACCCCATAAATACTGCGCCTCAAGAGGAAGCAGCGGAGACACTCAGTCAGTGAGAGACAGAGTCGGGCAGTCGGCTAGACGATTACTGTAAGCCATTGGAATAGTGATACTTCGAGACAACATAGTTCTCTGTAACCTAACTTGATTGTTACTACTAACACTTCTACTCTTTTGTACATATATTATATTTGTAATATATATCTGTGTTATTCCATACCTGTGTTCGTGTTATTCTTCATTGGTTCTACCTTGAACCATCACCGTGGTACAAGGACCTGGACCATAACATTGGCGCCGAGGTGACCCTTAAAGGACAAACAAACTCTATTCGCGGAGGACATACTTTTTTGCTATACGTCACACATAATTAGTGGCGACTTAGAAAACCCCAAAAGAAAAACAAATT
The DNA here is from genome assembly GCA_964036315.1 of Acanthosepion esculentum. NCBI lineage: Eukaryota > Metazoa > Mollusca > Cephalopoda > Sepiida > Sepiidae > Acanthosepion > Acanthosepion esculentum. The sequence goes on along the minus strand of OZ038481.1, from coordinate 64,787,385 downwards.
CTTTACGCGAAGGACATACATTTTTTTGCTATCCGTCGCACATAACAGTGGCCGACAAGTAAACTCTAAAAAAAAATAATCAAGTCCTACGCGAGACTCTAAAAAAAACAAAAAAAAATAGTTCTACGCGAGCACATAAAAAAAAAAGAGAAAAGAATTTTCTTTTTGGATATCAAATTTCGCTGGCAACAAAGGAAATTTTTTATATGTACACAGGTTACAGAATATCAGGTTACACAAAAATATACGTCAACATGGAAGATTTCAAGTCAATCATTATGGAGCTTATCAAAACCCAATTTCTACAGCAGCAAAAAAACAAACAGAATTTTTTGGATTGCAAGAATTATTACTACGTGTAATTTCAAATAAGGAGCAAAAATCTGAGAACGATGCAGTTATCTCACAAGACGCTATTTGGAGTACTATCGAAGATTTCAAGCACGCGCCCGACGAAGATAAAACCTTTGCAAACTACTTCCGAAGATACGAAGATCTATATGAATTTGACTGCAAAGATTGGTCAAACGCACGTAAAGTACGTCTATTGCTAAGGAAATTAGGCACATGCGAATATACCAGATTCGTAGATTATATCCCTCCAATAAAAACAAGCGAGTTAACGTTCAAAGAATCCATTAAA